>OU452230.1:3085144-3634155 GCA_911728455.2 Marthasterias glacialis | reverse complement strand
GCTTTTAAGGATTGTTAAAAAATTGTCCAATACTGTGCCCCTGGTGTTGTTGGCTTTCAAACCGAAGCATTTTAGGTACCAATACAAAGTCTTCTGAAAATTGCCCTGTTTTGCTGGCAAGTGTAGGGACCTTTTTCCAAAATGGAGTTTGGCCAGTTTACTCGTTCAGGGGTGTTTTCATTTTGGATGAGCGTAGCTCAAAGGTTCAACGGCCAATCTACTAAGAATTGAAAAGAAACAAGACAATTAGTTGTCGGCAATTTGATTCGATAGCAGGAGGCTGAGAGACTTTCAAATATATTTTTGGAGGATTCTGAAACATTTAGCATTTTAGCATTGGTTGATACGAGAGCTTATTGTGTGGTGTACATCAAAGCGATCAAAAGAACGCCCTCTTTGTTGTTAGTTCCCTGCAATTATTGTTTTCGTTGAACACTGAACCATTATAATGGTTTCAGTACAAACCGCGTTTCTTTTTTATTTTTTACTAAAGAAATGTGTCTCACGGTCGGTCATGAATTTCTGTGGGAAAAAATACACCACATTCATGGACTACATGATGATGAGTTACTGGTACCAGAAATAGCAACAAAACTAGGGCACAAGGGGGAGCCCCTTTTTTTCTAGGGGGCCACTTCTGACCAATTAAAACTGTAGTTTCCGTTTGTATTTTTCTCTAACAAGCCCGGCCCCTTTCACCGCTCTCGTGATGTCGTTTACAATTTTTTATAAAACAATGAAATTACTTCAAAAAAGCTTATAAAATATAACATTTTGATATCAAGTCTAGATATCAAATGGGGACAGGGAGCACGGACATCCATTGGGTGCTTAATGAAGTTGAATGTAAGAAAACAAGGCTTATGTTACATTATGTAGATATGTTGTGGTATTTGACACTTGAGGAAACACTTTTCCTAACCTTGAAAATTGATTCAATTCCGAGAGTCAAAGACCGCGATGTATTTCCCTTGATATGCAAACATGATACTTTAATGCTTGTGTAGTCCTTGAGTGTGGCCCGTATCCTGTTGGTAAGTGTGACGTAATTCCACTGAAAGTCACGCCCACTTCACACCAACTGGACCCATCGATTGCACGAAGCCCATAGGAAAAGCATTGATCTTTTGTCTATGATGATAAATTATGTAACACCATAGTTTCTGGACTTACCTTTCACGTGTGTCTTGCAAAGACTCAAGGTCATATCAGAAATATCGGTTTCTTTCATAAGAAATGTCTATGAACGAGGGAATGAGAGTTTTTCGACAAAATAAAACAGTAACGTATTGGAACAGGAAATAGCGAAAACTTTGGACGTGCAGCAGATGCGCACACGTGTGACGTAATGACTTACCAAGAAGATATAAAACTATTCAGATACGACAATAAAGACATATGAAGTCATAATAAATCAATAAAATATTGTTCATGTTTAGATGTTGGGGAAAATGCAATAATAGGATTTAACCAGACAGAGACTCAAAAGAATGGAGGACTTTTGCGGACACTAGGTGGCGCCAGACTTACGAGGTAAATCCATTGTTCTCGGAAAAGTGCGCATGCTCAGAAGTGCACAAACAATTTTAAATTTACCTGTTAAGTCTTATGCCATCTTGCATTCCAAAGTCTCCCATTCCACATGTGAGGCTTAATAGAGAGGCGGGATTGCACCCAGGCCGCAGGACGTGAAAAAAGTGCTTTCACTCATCGAAATGCATGTAGTACACGAAGTACACGTTGTTGAAGATTCCATTGAGGGCGCTACAGACGAAGTGTAACGCTGTCATTTTCTGTGACTACATATCCTTTGTATCGTAAACCATAGAAAACATGGCTAGTTGGAGTAAACGACAGCAACAAATGTTGCTGATTCTAGTTAGCCACGGCGTGTAAAGTTCACACGGAAATATAATACAATTATGACCGAGTGGTTTGTCAAGCCAGGCAGCTTGGCAGCAGCTGTTGTGGATGGGATGCCAGAGAGATGTGGCTTTCAGTTAAGTGGTATCACACCCTGACCATCCTCGGATGTTGTCCAGTCAGCGCATCTTTAGCGGCACCAAAGATGCGCTGGGTGGACAACATCCGAGAATGGTCAGGGTGTGATACCACTGAACTGCAAGCAACAATAGACCTTCATCATGCTGCCACCATCTTAGTCATGTTCTCTGTATCCAATAAAAGTAATAGATGTTGATATTCATTGTACAAAAAGGAAGCAGATCATTTACCCTTCCAGCCTCGGTTTGGTTACATTGGTTTGAATGGTAGAGAATCAAGATGGCCGCGCCATGATAAAGGTCTATATCGCAGCAGCACCGGAAAGACCGGCTGTGGTGGGAGCGGCTGTAGTAATTCCAGTAGTGTATAACTTAAGGGTCCACGGGTAATGCCTGTCTATTCATGATGACTGGTTCTGCAAAATCATCGTGAAAATGTTGCTGATTATAGTTAGCCGTGTTAGTTTACACGGAAATACAATAAGATAGGGCAAAGGATCAGAAAAAAACCCTCGGTGAAAAAAATCAACTTTGTATCGTCTTGAAAACGGACCCCAGCTTTTTCCCATACAAAATTAAAGCCAGCCTTAAACTACCTCGAAACTTGGCGGCAACTTTTGTATTGATTAATGTATGTACTCAAAAGACGTTTATGATGTTTTTGTGGTCTGTCAAAGAGAATGACATAAAATAATTGTTTGCAAACTACCACATTAAACCTATGTGTTTCCCAAAGTCATGTAGTGGCACCATTATGTAATTTATTTGTTCTGAGAAAAATATTGACTGGACCGCCCAATCAAAGCGCAACTTTGTCAATAAAAACCCGATTCATGCAGGCAACCATATCACATTGTGCAGGAGTGCAGGCAAATGTCAATGACAGAAGACTGATGTTTTTTTCGTCGCCATTCAAAAACGCGCGCGTTTTTATACCAGGTTATGAATAAAATTGAAACAGAAACGGTTGGACTGTCACCGTGCTTCTCTGCACAGTAGACCAGCAAGCGGGGGTGGTGGTGGGGGGGGGGGTAAAGAGCCCTGCCCCAACCCAGAACCGCTCAGAACCCTTGTCCACCCCCACCCCGTTCCAAAATCGGAAAAAATGCACAAATTAATAGCTCAATACATTAACAACAAGAACTTGGCCGGCTTGCCTTACCCCTATTATCATTATTATATATTTCTGGTAATGAAACCAAGGATGCCTCATAAGTGAACTTAATCACTGTAGCTCTCAAGCCTGAGGAAACCTGTAGATAAGGGTGCTTGCCATGTGAACCAGAAACACCGGGGTAACCCCCTACTCTTCCACGATAAGTGTTCTGGGTTCTTTTACGTGGACTACCTATCCTAGTACACGGGACCTATACGGCTTGATGTCCCATCCGAAGGACAAAGCAATTATGGTAAAGTATCTTGCTCAAGGACACAGGTGCCGCGACCGGGATTCGAACCCACACTCTGCTGTCAACAACACCAGAACTTGAGTCCGGTGATCTTAACCGCTCGGCCACTTGGTCAAATCTCTAAACAGATCAGTGCCAACCTCGGCGGAAAAGAGCACCATGCTTGTGAGCAAAATGGAACACAATTTTTGGCCCAAAAGATCCCCAAAACACCAAGAATTGGAATCCAACAATCAAAAGGTCTCTTAACAAGCCCCTTAACGAAATGGCCTCTAAAATCTTTTAATTTCATAACATTCCGGGTGCGTACAAAAAATGTTGAGGCTCGTCGCATTGACTACGGTCTAACCTCTTTATCAACGGTCGTGGTGGAAATTGACTACTGCCCTCTGTTGGCATCAGTTGTTAGAAAGAAGTTGTAAGTAAATGTAAAGTTCTTCACCACCTATTCAAGAGTTAAAATTATTTGTTATCTGAAGGAGTTTTAAGGCAAACATAAAGTTATTGTGTGAGGAAACAAGGAAGCGGATTACATTTGGGGTTCGCTGACTGTCAGTAATTATTGTTTGCATTGTATATTTTCTTTTATCCTGCTTCCCTTTTCGTTTTTCAGGGAAGGGATTTCCCCTGAGTTTCTCTGAAACAAACTAGTACAAATAACCCTGAGCTAGTTTAACTTCCTGGAGTAGATTGTCCAGATAGCTGAATACAATAAACTTGGCTATAGCTACGACTGATAGTAAGATGATAACAATAACTGGATTGTGATCTTTAGAGCTTCCAAGAGCGCAGCTTAGCCACACAAAATGATATCATCAGAAGTTAAAGCACGTATTTGAGTTATTAGGGTGGAGTGTATACATCGTTTTGAGTTAGTCATACAACAATATTCAAAAGAAATGTCCTGAATTATTGGGAACAAGTTCTTTTATTTCATAACTATATAAGTGTGCCCAGGCTTAACCTCAACCTCAGCATAACGACCATTTTACCAATTATGCGTTTCAATGGCTATCGGGTTACTTTCCCTCCCTCTACACAAATCAGAAACGTGATTGTAAGTGGAACACAAGTTGAACAAAAGAGAATAAAAATTAGCCAGTTCCCGAAAGGAACTATTTTGTTATTCTGTTTATTATTTTTGTGATTTGGCTGGCTAAGGAATTGATCTGGTGGTATATATTATTCTACTGAACGATTTTTGTTCAATGAAATATATCACTTGAAGCTATTTGGGAAAGTCGCAACAAGTAGCAATCCTATGTCCCGGTGAAAAAGGTTTGTTTTTTTTTGAACAAAAATTCCTCCAAATTCAGCTTATGATTTGAGTGTTATGAATCCATAGGTATACGAATACGAGCCGTAGGGGGAGGGGCATGCATGGGGCAGTTCCCCCCCCCCGAAAAAAACAAATAATGATATATATAAATCGGGCAAAACAGTGGGGAAGATTCGGGCACAGCAAGAAGAACGATTTGGTGCTCTCTTTTTTTAATTTGTACTGCTCAACATTGGGCACATTAACCCCTCGCCCCCTTAACCAATGGGTGCCCCATACGCCTATGGTCAGCCACCCTCTAGCGTCAGATTCATTAAACAAACTCTTATCATTAGAGTTTGAATTGCTTTAATTTCTTTCATAAACAATGACACTTTTATTTTCGTTTCTTGTGAACATGAGTCAAATACACATTGTGGCTCAAAACTAATATTTAACTACGGAAGCTTAAATAGGCCATCCGCGTTTCCACAGTTACAGATGTAGTTATCATAGAAAGATGGAATACAGAGATATTTGTCTCAGGAAGAAGTCTTTTTACGATGATTATTGCATCTTTCCAATATAATTTTTCAATCTTCCCAACTAACAACATTTCAGTATTCCATTTTCCATGATATAATTACTTCAGTGACTCGGAAATGCAGATGGTCACTTTAAGCTTCCGTATAACGAATTACCGTGAACTGGTAGTCTGCAAGTTTTGGTTTGCTGTTTAATGTACAGTTTCCATCGAAACTTTAAACCGTAATTCAACACGTTTTACTTTCTACTGGTTCTGGTACTCCAATAAATGACCTTGGTGTATTCCGATAATTTTAATTTTGATCTTCACACAAGATCAGGGGACCTAAAGTGATCCAAATCTCACCAAATCTTGTTTCCTTTTTTATGTGCATGCATTGTGACCAGGCCTAGAAACAATAAATGTGACATAGTGTAAATTATAAAATTAATCAATCACTGATGAGCTCGGTACGTTATCAAGATTCTGAGGATGTAGAACACGGACCATGTTTGGTTTTAGATTTACATCACATAATTTCAAATAAATCATTTCTTCTTAGCCTTTAAATTACGACACCTTTGTTAATCATTCATGATACAAACACAACACTATTATTAATTAGTTTTTAGACTCAAAATGAAAGTAATGGTTAGATGGTAAGCCGTTTTGTTTTTATGCTTTCAAAACTTTTCTTAATTTATTGCAGAAAATGGGGTTTTAAGCAAAATCAGTTCTCTAGTGACGGTTACATGCATATTGTTCCGGCACCCATATGTTCCGACACAACGTATTTTCCGACCCCATGTTATTATAGGATTGAATAACCAATCCACAATTTAATAATTTTTCAACCAAAAATACATGGTCACAAACTGATATGTGTGATCTATGTGTTTTAGTTTCAGCTGACTTTTACGACCAATGTTCTGTTCTGCTTGTAAAATACATGCAGCATTTTGATCACAAATTATATTGTATTAAATTAGAAAAATAGTGAGTGAGAAACAGGGTCGTAGCCAAAGCGTTACCATTTTTGAGCGGAAAGTTTGCCGATGAAACATTTATCGAGCTTTAAGTGGATTATCGGAACATAGGGATGCCGGAACATAGGGGTGTTGGAGCGTAGGGGTGTCGGAACATAGGGGTGTCGGAACATAGGGGTGTCAGAACATAGGGGTGTTGGAACCTAGGGGTGTCGGAACATAGAGGTGTCGGAACATAGGGGTGTTGGAAAATAGGAGTGTCAGAACATAGAGGTGTCGGAACATAGGGGTGTCGGAACATAGAGGTGTCGGAACATAGGGGTGTCGGAACATAGAGGTGTCGGAACATAGGGGTGTCGGAACATAGGGGTGTCGGAACATAGGGGTGTCGGAACATAGGGGTGTCAGAACCTAGAGGTGTCGGAACATAGGGGTGTCAGAACATAGGGGTGTTTGAACATAGGGGTGTCGGAGCATAGGGGTGTGGGAAGATAGAGGTGTCGGAACATAGGGGTGTCAGAACATAGGGGTGTTGGAACATAGGGGTGTCGAAACATAGGGGTGTCGGAACATAGGGGTGTCAGAACCTAGAGGTGTCGGAACATAGAGGTGTCGGAACATAGGGGTGTCGGAACATAGGAGTGTCGGAACATAGGGGTGTCGGAACATAGAGGTGTCGGAACATAGGGGTGTCGAAACATAGGGGTGTCGGAACATAGGGGTGTCAGAACCTAGAGGTGTCGGAACATAGGGGTGTCAGAACATAGGGGTGTTTGAACATAGGGGTGTCGGAGCATAGGGGTGTGGGAAGATAGAAGTGTCGGAACATAGGGTGTCGGAACAAAGAGGTGTCGGAACATAGGGGTGTTGGAAAAATAGGAGTTTTGGAACATAGGGGTGTCGGAGCATAGGGGTGTCGGAACATAGGGGTGTCAGAACATAGAGGTGTCGGAACATAGGGGTGTCGGAATATAGGGGTGTCGGAACATAGGGGTGTCGGAACATAGGGGTGACGGAGCATAGGGGTGTCGGAAATAGAGATGTCGGAACATAGGGGTGTCGGAATATAGGTCAGATAGAACATAGAAAGATGGGTGTCGGAACATAGGGGTGTCAGAACGTAGGAATGTCGGTATATAGGGCAGCCACTCTTGTGATTGATACTAGCACCTTCGTAACATCACTCGAATGGGAGACTTTTGAGACGCTGGCGGCAGCAGACACAGCGGTCCTTTTTAACAGTTCTTAGCGTGCGCGCACATGCTCAGTATTGCGTGTGTAGTTCTGAGCATGTGCGTACTACTGGTAAGAACCGTGAAAAAAAGGTACCGTTCAAAAGTCTCCCACAGCTCTAGAATAATAGAATTTCAAAATCAAGAGTAGTTAGCAACAAGTACGGCACACCATCAGTTGAACTCAGTATCAACGTTACGGTTTACAGTAAGAACAATTTACACGTATTAATCAACATACAGGAGCTATGAAATGACTCTTTATAGTTACACATTTCATAGTCAGATTTAGTATGACTATGAATTGATCAAATGGATCTGTTTTCCTTTTCTAAAGGTCAAAGCTTTTTAGTTGTACTTTTTACCGGCGTCTCTGGCAGGGATGCCGTTCAGATCCGCACAAAAGATCTGAGCCCCAGTTTTACGACACTGCTAACCGCGGAAGAATCACGAGGTTTGCTGAGCTCCATAAGCGAAGAACAAGGTGATAAGTAGTGTCATGAAATTATGCCATGTTGGATCTCTGCCAACAGGAAACGAATTAAAGTTACACTATTACGATGAAAACGATCATGAATCGGTCGAAATTACCAACCAGGGCGTGTTGCCGCCGGGGGCGGTGCCTGGTACAGTGTATGCAACGATCTATACTTTTTATTTTGTGAGGAAGTCCATTTCCCCTTCTGTTTTCGTTTTGGGGTTATGAAAAGATAAGACAGTTCCACGAAGTCTATTAAATCTACCCTTTTCAAAATAAAACATCAAACCGCGGTTTGTTAGATGTTTGCTAATTGAAGGAGAGGCATTTTACGTGAAAAAAATAATACCAGGAAAATGTGGGAACCAAATTTACGTGATGCAAAACAAGTAGATTTTTCCCATTGTTGCTATCATTAATAGTTTTTATTTGGCCATTGATACAAGAAAACATCATACTGTACAGATAGTCAAACAAACTGTAATAATTGTGATGCAAAGAAATAAGCCGTTGAAAGCGCCCTCATGCGGTCAAAAATATGGTCAGTAGAGATCTATACTGAATCACTCGTTTTTTATGGAGCTATACAATAGGCCCATAGCTCCACTTCAGTTCCCATGAAGTTTAAATCTGCCTTGTCATTGTTAACAACAGTATGGAATTTCACTACTTGTAACAAAAGACAGCGTTTACGGAATGTCACAGCCTCGGGTTTGATGTGGGAGTGGACATTCAAGCAAGCCTTATGCTATTGTTCCAATTACGTCAACGGGGTAGGTCGACTTCTGAACTCCAGACTCTTAGCGAAACACTTCATAACCCTACCTTCCGGTCAAAACAATGGTTTTTGAACGATTAATTAAAGCCCAACTTGTCCCATCTCCAGGTCTCAAGAAATGTACAACGACAGCTCTTAAGTATTAACAACCAAAATAGAAACTCAAAACGTTACCACAATGCACATACCACGTGCCCCTTGGTCATTTCTGCATAAATAATTTTTTGTTTTAATATGAGTTCTTCCTTGTTTTACTTATGGTTTCCTTTCCAGGGTGGGAACTCAGGGATTTTTTGATGAAAGGATAGCTATAATATGAAATAACCTTGTCATTTATATAACATTGCGTGGTAGAATCTTGAGATGAGTTTCACATCCGGAATGGCGCATGCGCCCCATGGTTAGTTGAAAATCAGCCGTCTGTATGCAAACTCGCCCGATATATTGGCCTTATAAATTTACGTTTAAGGGCAGTCACATATTATCCCGAAAAATTAAACCTCAGACTGGGTACAGGTTAAAAATTCATGATTACCAAAATTCGTTTTTTTTTTCGGGTAATTTTTTAAAACTATATATGATTTTCTTCACATCAATGAAAATCATACCGCAAAGAAAACTCGCGAAAGAAAAATAAACAAATTTTAGGTGACGTCTATTAAAAAAAAAATCATAATAACATGCTATAAGCACCTAGGACATACAGTAACTTCAATTTATAAGACCCGGTCGACGAAAATTTGTCTCTTTAAATCACGGAGGTAGAAACAGTCTCTCCGTAGTTTTATACAGGCATAAATTTACTAGTCTGCAATCACATTCCGTGTACACCGCGGATGATGCAATACTGTATACTTGACCGCATCATGAACGCAACATGCCGGGCTTACTTGGATCAGTTGATTATCCAGACAGGTAAACAAAACAAAACAACCAGAAGAGGAACGTTGACAAATCTTTATTGAAATTAATCCAATTGTTTCGCAATTAATACTTTTGACATGTTGTAATGATTCAGATAATGATTTTTGTTTCATGGCTGAAAATTTGACTCTTGGAATGTTTTTAGAATGTATACAATACAGCTCATTTGGAATGTAACCTACCTCTGATAAAATGGATTATTCCGGCAACCAAAATAATGAATGAAAATCGGCCGGCTCGTGAATGTAAACATAGCAGCGTTTACTACACCGGTACAGTACACTAATTCACTTTCGCGCCACAGGATTCAGGCGGGTTTTGATGTAGCATTTTTGCTTTTACACTTTTGATAGAGTTGTAAACATAAACATAAATATATCTTGATGACTGTCCAAGCCCCTGTAAAAACAAAAATACGGAAATAGTTACAACGTTGAGGAAGAATCTCGAAGTTTGACGACGGATTCGTTGATATTTTTCGTTGGGAAACCGGTAAGTTTTCAATTCCACACCTTGCTTACGCTTTTGTTAATCATACGCTTCGGCACGTTTAAGGAATGTCTAGGGTGTGCCTTGTTTAACTTTGGGGTCGTTCACATGATTCCTTTTTAACTTGTGAGAGTTAAACACCATTTTTTAAAACCCTAAACCTTGATCTATATTCCTTCTCAGTAAAAAAAAAAACACCAGATGATTTGGTGCCGTTTGATTTTAGCTGAAAATAGCAAGAAACGTCGGTAATGTCTTTAATTTATAGTATCGGGTCTCAGAATTAGATTGTCATGTTTGATACATGTTCCCTCTTCTGGCGATCCTATGAAATGCAAGCTACTTCTCAGTGCATCATGCTCATGTGTCTCCATTTTGCTCCACTGACAGTGTTTCTTGTGCCATATTGCGCTGAGGACAACCGAAATCAAATAGCGTGGGTGTCGATCCAGTGAAGGCGGGGTTGTAAAATCATTATGGAGCGGGTCGTCAAGATGGAGTACGTTTTACTGCCCGCAGTGGTCATACTATTATTAAGCAGTTTACCGTCACAAGCCGAAGGTGAGTCTGTATATGTTTACCCACAACAAACCACCCAGCACCCCAACTTTTTTTCATATAAATAAATGACAATTTAAAAGAACCGCGTAAGGTATTACATGCCACAATTTTCATTCACCACTGCCGTTAAAGGATTACATACATTCTTCCATTTTGCAATAAAACAATGGGTCCAATCCAATCTCTGTAAATAAAGAAAAAAGTTGATGAAATGTGCAGTCATTCTTCGCTAATATCTTGGCAGTGCCAACGTATATTTACATCACTGTCACACGTATTCTTTCTTTAAAAAGACAATTCTTGCAATGCGGAGGATGACTGTCTAAACACGATGGATCGGCAAAAGGTTGCGCTAAATCCTGAAACTCGTAATGGAAATTTCAATTTCTGTTTCGGAAGCATTGGCGCATGGTCACAAAACCGGGCAGCCATTTTGGTTTTTGTTCAAAGTACCGCAGCATTCTATAAAAAATAAAAAGACAAGCTCATTTAACGTGTTGAAGTTCGCGGCTGATGATTGAACATGTCTTGCGTACCCGGAACCTGAAACTGATATCCAAACCTAAAACTCAGTCACTAACTTAAGAAACATTATTTAGAAATTTCCCCATCCGTTTCCAACTAATCTATAATCAATCCATCAGACAAACCGTGGCAGATTTCCACTGAGCCACGGCCCATAATTAAATCAGTCACAAATCATTCATGAAAAATGTGAGACAGGAAAAAAGACTTTTTCAATTAAAACTTTGACTTGTACTTTGTTGTTCTGAACCATATCATAACAACAGCAACGTTTTGCCAAATTATCATTTTTATTTATTTATTTATTTTGCGTACCTAATGGGGGGGGGGGGGGTAGGGGCATCGAAAGCCCACAAACACTGTGTTGCCCACTTCCGGCAAAGAGCGCCGTGAAAACCGCATTTTCATTTAATAAATTACAGCTTCTTCCAAGCATTTCCCGCCAAAAAACATCAATACAAAGATTTGGCGTATCCTAGATCTTTGACCGCAAATGTTGTCATCCGGTAGGCGCATGCTCCAAACGCTTGCATCATTCTCTCGACCCTACCATTTTCTCTGAGGGAAGGCAAACGTCGCTATCTTTTGAGGTACGCCACTACGAAAAGCGTATGTCCACTTCTATTTACCTTTAAATGCTCAAAATTACAGCTTGGGAATGTTATTAGTTACCATAAATTCGTGTGAATGTTATCTGTCAAAACAAAAGTGATTGTTTGCCTTCTATTAATTTGCGGCCCACACTTCATGTTTGTAAACAAACCCCTGTGAAGGCCAGTCAACTATTCAGGCGTGTGTATGTTTTTCAAGGACCAATAACAAAGCGCGTTCCACATTCTTTTGACGTAACCACTGCAATGCTGGGAGCGAAATCATTCTTCTCTTCTCTTGGCTGGTTCCTAATGAGCGCAGATGGTTGAATACCAGTGACGTATTTCGGAGAATGGACGCATTTATTATGGACAAAAGAAAGAAAAGTGCTTTCGGGAGTATTTTTTGTTGGTGTGTCCATTTCAACGCCCAAACTAGTTTCGTAGTGCTAAAAACGTGTTTAATTTATTTTAGTTAATCTATGACCCCTAAACATTTCTCTTTTTTCAACTGAATTTAATTTTGCGTCCATTGTTTATAAATTTATACATTATAAAATCAAAATGAAAAGTCGAAGCAGTGCTTACCAAGGAAATATATTTGGATATGTATATGTTCTGTTGGGGTATTTCTTTCTTGTTTGTTTGTTTGTTTGTTTGTTTGTTTGTTTGTTTGTTTGTTTGTTTTTTATTTCTGCTGCGTTTCTTTTCTTGTAAAATGACTATTGTCGTTGGTAGAAGAAATGACACATAACACCATATTTATGCAAGTAAAATTATATTAGAAAGCATTCGGTTCCTTTTGCCTGTATTTTCGAGCTGTTAAATTTTCAATTGTTTATTGCCATTGTTCCTCAGAAAAAGTCTGTTGAATATAGTAAATCACAATCGTTCAAACTCTATATTTGATTATTTTAGTATTTTACTGGTGTTTCATATTATGAAACAGGGTCGGTGTGAGTGAGGCAACAATGACTATTTTGGTTTTGGTTTTTAACTGACGAAATAGTTATGTAAATAGTTTATTGCACACCACGGTTGCCTGTTTTTAAAACACCCCATCTAAGAAGAAAAGCATAAATGTTCACAGATCTACATATACCTTAGATGGTATAAACATAATGATGGTAGAAAACTTTCCTTGAAATATTTCTGCCTGAAGTGATATCGTTTTTTTAAATAATAAATGAAAAAAGATCCAAAATCAGTTTTCGTCTCAGTGAGACGAAAACTCTGGCCTGTATGAATGTGTACAGAAATACTGAATGCATTTCTACCTTTTACTCGCAAATGAAACAACGAAATGAGCTGACATTTTCACAGGTTGGTGTTTATCACATATGTCTTGATTTGTGCAAAGAATGGAAGCATTTGCAGTCAGTTTACCAATGTTGAGCTTGGGCTTTAACTTTGGTTTGGTTAATATAAATGTGTATATCCACTGTGTTTTTAAAACTGCTTCAATGTGCTTGGGAAAACTCGGCTTGCACTTCTTTTGAGCCAACTTTGAAACTTTCACATTTGTGGTGATGATTCAACTTGATTCAGTAAGACACTTTGCATTTTCTGGTTCGCGTCAGAGTGCCATCTCATCGTTTAAAAAAAAATAAAACAATCACAAAATAAATAAAAATAAAAATAAAAAACATGGCAAAGTTTCTGAAGATTAGGTTCATTTATGTCAACAAATAAATCTTGCGTCATTAGAGTTTATTTCTGTAGAGAATATATAGGCAAGTAAACAAAACAGATAGATCTAACCCAATAGTTGCACAGCATTTTGAGATTTCTTGTGCATTTGCATGTGCATTTTAAGATAGCCTAATCGGCTTACAATAAACGTGAACTTTTTACACAGAATTCCCCTCAATAATAATGTGCAATAATTTCTTTCTACGTAGTTTCTGAGAAGTTAACGCAATTATGTTGCTTGATGGCTCTTGTTTACGCAACACGGTCGCCTGTAAACGTCACTGCTGCTTCAATTACGTTTGATTAGTGAATGTAAAGTATTGGTTGTACTATTTCACTTAAATTCATTCATTTAAATTCCACAATAATCGATGTTCCTTTATAATACGTCAGGATTTTCTTTCTTTTTATAGACACGACACAACTGCATATGTTTTGTTTGACAAAATTCCACAGCTGTTCCAGTCCGTTTTTTTTTTATTTATTTTTTTATTTTATATATATATATATATATAATTATTTAAATATACCCGCAGCTTTTATTGGAGCCATTCATGAAAATATATATATATATATTTTAAATCCAGTCTTATTACATTGTTATCATAACTATACACATACTAAGATGAAAGGTATATATGATACCTGATGAAATTCTGGAAAAGATATTTCATTTCTCAATCCTCTTGTTTTTAACACACCGCCTAAAATAACCTGCGTACATTTAATAAATAATAAAGATGGTGTGATCACGTTTTTTGTGTGCTATAGTTCGACATGGCAAGTAAAAACAAAATAAAAAAGTAGGGAAAAACGGGATCGATGGGACAGTTTTCTAAGCACATTACATTATTTCAACACAAATGCTTACTCACTAAAATGTAAAAGTAGAATGGATAACCACTCGTTTTGTCCGCCATTACCACTCTTTCAAAGAGCCATAATGGTGGACAACTCTTTTAGAGTGAAAGACGGGTACTTTTAACATGAAAATTCGCTCCAATTTCACTCAAAAGGGTGCTGCGCAGTGAGTTTCACTCTGAAAAGAAATTACACCACTCATGTGAGAGAGAGAGAAATTTTCACTCTTTTTAGATAGTATTTTTTCACATTTTTCAGGTTTGTTAGAACTAACTACCAGTAAGCTTTCTGAAAAGTGTCCATTATTTTTCCCGATCGCCAGCAATCATGTTTCAACTCATTAATTAATCAAATTTAATTCAATGTCAAGTTCCTCTTAATGCTTTGCTTTCACAACGATAAGCTATCGTGAGATTAGAAGTAATTTTATGGAAATTACCTTGATGACTTTTGTGTGTACCCGACATTTTGAAAATAATTGACTACACGTTTACAATACATTACATACAATACATTCTTTACAAGAAAACAAACTTGTTTTATAAACAGTCTTTCTGAAAATATGGCATGCCAGACGTGAAGTTTAGAATACATCAAAATGAAAAATGTACAAGAGTGAAAATGTCACTCTCTCGCCCGAGTGGTCTCAGTTTGGCTCTTTTAATAGTGAATCTCACTTTTTGAGTGAAATTTGAGCGAACTTCACTCTGATTCAAGCTGAAAAACCCCGTCTTTCAATCTAAAAAAGAGTCTTCCGCCATGTGGCTCTTTGCAAGAGTGGTATGGCGGACAAAACGAGTGGATTTTCAATCTTTTGAATTCAGAGAGTAAAAATCAACAGCCGTTCCTTTCTATAATGTTTTAAATGTACAATGGAGAGGGGGCCCCAAGGTCAAATTATGTCTTGCGGTACACTCATTTTCCAATAGATAGAGTCTCAATGGAACCTGCAAAGAAAATTGCAAGTCTCTAACCTCACGTTAAAATGGTGTAAAATGCCATTGTATTCGATACTCTTTCAGATCAGAGTGAAAAATTGAAACATGACATCACTTGATGTCAACAACAAATGGGTCTGGACATTCCAAGGAGGACTTTTTCGCCAGTCATTAGGTCAAATTCAACGCCGTTTTAATATCATGGACAGTCAGGAACGAATCTAAGATGTCCCCGTGTACAAAAATGTTCAGACCTATATTATAATTATTTGAAATGTGACGTTATGGGAATTTTTTAGGATGTTGACAAATTTCGCACTGCAAGGGTATCAAATACAATGGCATTTTTACACCGTTTTAACGTGAGGTTAGAGACTTTAATAAAGAAAGATGACTCTTTTTATTTGGAAATGAGTACATCACAAAATTGAATTTGACATCGGAGCCCCTTTGGGTTTTACATTCTGAATTCATAAATGTATTTAGTTTGAAAATGATTCATACGGATGTCTTTCTGCATATGAGTATAGCCACTTCATAAACCCAAATCGTTTTGGATTTATTATTCCTACAATCAGGCATGAGACTTCTCAGGATTTTTCCTAATTTCAGGATTTTATCAAAATCTCCTTGAGCATTCATATTGTCTTGAAAGAAGTAAAGCAATCACCAAATGGAGAAAGAAATAATCCACATTGTGTCCAAACCTGTAGTTTTGTATTTCTGGTGATGTACAGAGTCTGCAAACCTCCTGGGTTGTAATATCGGGGAGGTTCTGGGTTCAGAACAAGGGAGGACCGTGGCCTGCAAGCCAGTAGCGTTAAAACCAATACAACCATACCGAGGCTGGGAGGAAAGAAATGGCCTATTATGGGATATTAAAACTCCCGGGTCAGAATTGACTCGGAATCCGTGTCCCATTGAGCCTGACCCATTTCTGGGTCAGTATGACTTGGAATCTGTGTGCCAACATGACCCATAAAAGGGTTAGACTGACGCAGAATCCGAGTCAAAATTCTATTTTTAACCAGTTTCCGGGTCAGCCTGACCAAGAAATTGGTCAGGTCCCCTGGGACTCAGGATCCGGGTCAATTCTGACCCTGGGGTTTTTAGAGTGTGTTTCCTTTTTTTTTAATTAATTATTTTTGCTATTACCGTTCTTGCAACCAAAAAATGTCCGCAGCATGACGAACCTCTACTTCAGTCATTTTGATTGTAAAAACAAAAATCCAAAAAACTAATTTTCCTTTGACTTTCTGGAAACTCTGACAGAAACGTCACCGAGTAGTCAGCCATCACAATGTGTAAGCGGGACATATATGAAGGTGTCATACCCCGACGAGGGTCATCGTTGTGTGGAACACTGCGGCCCAGGATTCTACGGGGACTCGGTCACCAAGTCCTGCCAGCCGTGCGACTCGTCGGTGTGCCTCACGTGTGTTGAAACTTCTACCCTGTGCACGAGCTGCTCTGAGCCCAACTATTTGCTGGGAAATAGGTAACGATTTCCATGCTTTTTCATAAAAAATGAAAATGTGGCATAAATTGTTTCTTACAAGGGGTAGACCACGGTCCCATCAATAAACACTATACGGTACCGAAAGGGATCTGTTACTTTCACTACTATTTTCACGACACCTTGAATGGTCGCCAAAAAGAAAAACACATCCACGGTGCAGACCCCCACAACCACAACCATCACCACCGCCACAATCAACGACAACAACCTCACTGGATTCATTCCATTCAGTTTTATACATCTATTTACGTTTTGAACGATAGATGATCCATGATGACAATGGTCTAATGGCTTCACTTCAAATTAGTTATCAATAATTTTGCCCATTTTTCCCCATTTCCATTGACGACCTAAATGTCCGATTAAACCGTAACGTGGTACTAAATTGATTCACGCCAACTGAAGTGTGCAGTTGGATCCATATGAATTCACGCAATCAAACAAACAAAAAACAAGCCGTGACGTCAGAGAAAAGGATTCCTGGGAGTGATGTGGGTTTGCATTTGTCAACGTGCGCAAATCACATTGTGGCAAAAAAAGTGTGACGTCAAAATAATTGTGATACCGTTCGTTTTGTGTCACAGAATTGAATTTCAAACTTCAGAGTTAATGGCACTTCAACAAAATGCCAAAAAGGTGTGGCGTATAGCCAGAAATATTTTCATGGCGGGATGGGGGGGGGGGTAAGGTAATAGCTTTTGTTGGATATACTTATGGCTTTTTTTAGTTTGAACTTTGATAAATGTCGGTAAACTTTAAGACTTAAACTCAAGACGCAAGTTAAAGCTGGATAATCCGGTCACCCTAAATAAACAATTAGAATTGCGTAATTTGTGTAGTAATAAGTCTAAATATTTTAAACACATAGGCCCATGACATGTTTGCTATTACTGAGTGAGATGAAGTTTCCTTCTAGGTGCTACTTACTGACCTATATACTACTAACCATTAAAACCCATTAGCGCCTTCGCATTACCTTAATATGATATATTTTCACAAAATGGTTGCGTCACTTCAGAGCCGTGATCTCGTACCCTGAGGACCAGATATACGACGTGCGTGGGTGTAGTACTACTTAAAGAGAAAGACCACTGATTTTTGGAAGAGCATGCTCATATAATTATATTATATTTCAATAAAAACACCATCTCTCAAGAAATTCCTCATTGTTTGATGGTCGTGTTCAAGTTAGAAGAACGAGAGACGGTTTATGTTTTTTTTTCTGTCACGTTATTGTGCTTGTTTCGAATGCAGCAATCTAAATAAGAAGCCACTGCGTGATTAGTGATGGCTTTCATAAATGCTATTTTATCGACTTTAAAAATATTTTTAGACGAAATTGTTTCATTTTGAGGATTAGTACTGATATGAACTTTATAATGAGTGACCTTTTAAATTGAAACTTAATATTTTTGTTTCCGTCAATTGCCTTCAGATCTCTTAGAATGTTGCTGTTTGGAATTGCTCCTTATGCTTTTTAAGAGCTGTTCATGCAATAAAACAAAGAAAGTTTGTTGTAATTAATGAGAAGTGATTAAAAATACATAAATTTGCATCTCAGAAATACAACCAGCAAGAACCACTCTCTATATAATAAACATACGGTCTGCCATTTCGTGGAGTCGAAATTGAGTTGTATAAAATGGCGGGCCGTGTTTTGTCACGAAATTAAACCAAACAAAAAGCCACACACTTTCAATAGATATTTGTGTAAATCATTATATTCTACTTTTAAAATATCTTTCCCAACCATATTCATTTCATAACAAACGCTTTTTACAGCCCAAAGCGCCCAATCCAAAGGCAACGTTTACTTTAAGTCTGCTTTCTACCTACGACGTGCATTTCTACCGGTAAACCACGTGCGTACTCTGCATGAGAACGTAGACGTAGTAATACATTTGCAGCAGATTAAACAGACATTTCTTTTAGATATTGATCGTGTTCAATAGGCGGAGGCTGGGTATGAAGATGGCGTTGGAGGAAACCATCCGCGTGACGTCAAAAGGCTTTCTCGTCCCCATGACTAAACGACGTCATAACAAAAAGAAAAAACTGAGTAAATAATTGACGGGTATAATACCCAGCAGTCTGTGACTGAGACGTGATTTCTTTTTCTTTGCCCCGCGGTCATTGCTTAGTGTTTGGTTTCAACTATCAATGGGAAAGATATGACATTGTATAATGAGTAAAATCTTACGTAATATTTCAGGCGTTTGTTATTCTTCGCATAAGGAAGAGAATTTGGAATAAAACCGTATCACTATAAGTAACAAAAACAATACTTATATGTTTTTCGGGTGTGTGTCCATCGACACATACCAAATTATCAGCTGTCTTGATTCGGTAGAGCCCAATGGTAAATATTTGGTACAAAAGCATGATCACTAAGCACAAATAAACATGTATAAGGTTTCTTAAAGCTAATTGTATTTTTTAAATAATTGACCTAAAACAAAAAAACGTTGTTACTGGCACATTTCTCCAGTTAAATCTCCAAAATATTTTTTTTATTTTTCCGAAGTTTACAATGATAATAATAACAGTTTTATTTGTTGATGATAGCCATGTCACCACGAAGATGATTTTTATAAAACAGAAAACGTTAAGATAAACAAAAAAATACATACACAATTTAAAAAAAAAGTTTCCTAAATATCTACTATAATGAACAACCGTTTGATTTGGGGGTAAAGTGTTGATATGAAAAATATGCAGACTTTATTGTGCTGTTTGTATTTTTTATTTATTTATTTATTTCTTCTTTATATTTTGAATAATGCTTTTTAAAGAGTGTCAGTGTGCAAATATTGAAAGTGTAGCTGCGTGTCTAATTTTTTTGTTTTTAAATTAATGTTTTGTGGTTCTAAATTATTCGAGAGACCGATATTTTTACTTAACATTTACATTAATTTGTCATTTCATAATATTAACACAGAATTAGCATTAATTAGTCATTCATAGTCTAAGTCGGATATTCTCATCATTCTCTGTGTGTAACAATAATCAGAGATCCAATATAAGCACTGGTTGACGTAGGCGCTTTTCAAGCAGTTCTTTAAAATTCTGTTTCCCTTGAACACCACTGCAGGTGTGTGAAGGACTGTGGAAGCAAGTTTTCTCGAGGGCCGGCTAGGAGCAGACTACGGCTAGCGGGAGGAACCGATATGTTTGAAGGAAGAGTAGAGATACTGCACGAAGGGGCTTGGGGAACAATTTGTGATGATGAATGGAACCTTGACGATGCTCATGTGGTTTGCCGTGAACTGCAGCTGGGTATGTATCTTTGAACTCTATCTCGTGACTTTATCCAATAATTATGTTATATCGGATAGCAACTGGAAACCCTGGTCACAGTGGTTTAGTGGGTGACGCTGCTTTTAAGAGCTTGTTGAAAACGGAACTCGCACATATTTCGATTATTATTATGCCAAGTGTTATTAGTATCCAAGAAAAGAAAGCACAATGTTTTTACCGTCGAAGAACAAAACATAAATGGTCACTGTGGTTGTGGTTCTTCTAACATCAGTTTCTTTTATCGATTTTCTCTATCTATCGATTTCTAATACAGGCTCCGCTCAGAAAGCCCTGAGCGTATCGGATCCGGATACTACGTTTGGCTTGGCGTCACCCCGTATGCCCATTCACTTGGATGACTTAAAGTGCCGAGGCGTGGAGCTCAAACTGGAGTTCTGTCCACACCTTACGTGGGGAAGACACAACTGCGCTCATAATGAAGATGCGGGTTAGTGGCTGATGTGCTCTTTCACATTGTTTGGGATTACGCACGAAATCTCCACCAGGTGGAAGAGACTTAAAAGCGGGGAACTTTTTCTTTCATTTGTTGTATTATATTTATTATTATTATTATATAAAAATAATAATTGGGGTGAGCAAAGAAAATTTGGCTGGTGCCGGACTCGAACCCGCGACCTCTCGAATACCGTACGAGCGCGTTAACCAACTGAGCTAACCAGCCCAATGTTGGTGGGCGGTCCTGTGCAATGCCAAAGCACTTTTCTCGGGGGGCCCAGTCAGAAGCCGAACCGTGCTGCCGATAAGCCAGGGATAACTACCCCCGGTTAAGATGCAAACAACCTGGTAGACGGCAGTAGCTGGGATACAAAACGAATGGATACAGCTTTTTACGTGGATTTACACAGAAAGGATATAGGAAACTAACTGGGAAATATTATATAATATATAAATTTTAAGGGTGGGCAAAGAAAATTTTGCTGATGCCGAATTCGAACCTGCGACCTCTCGAATACCATACGAGCGCTATTCCAACTGAGCTACCGAGAGCTATTCCAACTGAGCTACCCAGCCCTATGTTGCTGGGCGGTCCTGTGTGCAATGCCAAACCTCTCCAGGCATGGTATTCTTCCTGACTGATTTACAATTTCTTTGGCCTTCAGAAAAACCAGCAAAACATGTATTTCACTCCTTGTACTCAATACATTTTGTTTACTTTTTTCTAAGGGCCAGTCATTTTTATTGGGGGGGGGGGGTGGCCGATGGTTATTATACCATTTACTCGTTTTGTCCATTGGATTATTTCATTCTAATATCGCTATTTTATTCTCTTCCCTTGCGTTTATCTGGGTGCTACCAAAATACTTATCACTGGTCACCTCCATCGACATAATAACTTATTCTTTTCACCGATCATTCTGAAAAGGAATTTCAGATTTGTTTTTTCTCTGAACGAATTCGGACAGATGATGATGTTTCACAACGAAAAACTTTCGCATGTCCGTGCACGGACAATGATTACAATCATGAAGCATGCAAAAGTTGTTTGTACATGGCTGGTGAACGTGATTTAATCTCGGGATTCCGACAATCATTTTTAGTTTCTAATTAACTTCCGATAATTATTAGCGGATTTTTTTCTCGTGTCTAACCTTAGATGAAAGCTTGTAACTTTCTTTAATCTATAACAAATATCTATTCTAAATCTTTGGGTCAAATCGGCCAAAAATCGGACCTAGCTTAATGTAAATTTTCACACAAAATGTTATAGAACATTAGTGTTGAATAGTTGTGGATTCAGGCGTGACTCGCACACAGTTTCTCATTCTCACAGAAGGAAAAAAAAACATCGGTTTTGATTTCTTTCTCTCGAGACTTTCTTGGTGCACTTTTTAAAGTTGATGTTTTGATATCTCCATATTACAAACATAGCCGTCCGTTGCTCCGGGCCGGACCAATCCCGGCTCTGCGTCAGTATGTGCGGCGATGGTTTCTACCAAGTTCCGGGTACAAATAGGTGTGAGCTGTGTGCTAGCCAGTGCCTCACCTGCACCGATCGCCCCAACCTCTGCCTCTCCTGCGACTCGCCGAGGTTCCTCCTCAAAGACAAATGCGTCAAGAACTGCGGCTCTGGAATGCACGGGAACACACGGAGTAGGACCTGTGAGGTTTGCCACGACAATTGCAACAACTGTTTTGACGGGGAGACTAACAAGGTGTGCTCAAGCTGCAAGGACCACATGTACCTGAAAGATCAACGATGCGTTGAATCTTGCGATCAACTGGCTAAAAATCTGGCCATACGCCTGGTGGGAGGGGTCACCGAATACGAAGGTCGCGTGGAGGTAAGTCACTAATTTATTGGATGGTGGTTCAGGCCAGGGCCCAATAGACCTTTCCCATGAAATTTATGTAATATGGACATCGCACGTGCGCACTTACATTTTGGTTGGCAACATTTTGGGAACAGTGCGCCCTTTTGCATGGGACTGATGGAAGTGTGACGCGTGACGCGCTTTGTGCGTCTGCTTTATGCACATTTCAATGGCGTTTGCCAACCAGCAAGGTCTGTACGCATGCGTGAATTTAATTAGCATAAAGGTCCATTTCATAGTGCTGCATCAGCACCAACAAAGTAGCTAAGCACCAACATGTTTGCTTAACAGAATAAGGTTACCATCCAAAATACCATGTTACACGTACTGTCTTTATGTGGTAGGCCCTTAGTAAAATTGTCTACTCATTGAGCAGCTTGAGGAAGTTGGGCTCAGGCATGATGTATTTAAAGTCCAGATGAGGGGATTAAAATGGAAGGACTTAGCTCAAACATTTGCCCAAATTACACAAATACAATTAATGTAAGTGCTTCTGTGTTTTGATTTGGTTTGGGGATCATACGGAGGAATCCACCATGCCTGGATTAACAACCCGACAAACCAAAACTAATAATATTCAGACGGCTGTTTTATGACAAAACGACCTCGAACATAAATCAGCAGTCAATAATCCTCCTAACACGATCCAACATGGCTGCGCACGTAAACATCACCAGCAGCAGCTGAGACAGCTAGCTCTTGACCGTTTCTTGTTGGAGAACTTGTTGTCGGCATAAATATTACACACATGTGACAGAGTTCGATGTAAGGTTTTGTAAATATGGAAGTTGTTTTGTTTTTTGATGTTGTTGAATGATGTTTTCTCTTGCGTGGACTGTGCAAGTGCAATAAATGCGTTGTTTACTTCAGTTCATGCATGGTCGCCATTACTAATGACCAACTAAAATTCGGCTGTGCTCTGATTAAATTCTTTTGTTGATTTCAATCAGTAACAGAGCTAGTCTTCAGTCTTTCCTGTATTTTGCGATGTGAACAACATCTAGGATTTAAACTCTTATTTTAACTTAAACTTAAAAAACTAGAGTAGGCCTAAATAAAATATTGCTTCCCACAAAATTCTACACTGAACTTGCGACCCATGAAATTTTGTGCTTTACAGGCCTCTGCAAGCGCAGAATTCTGCAGTTAGCAGAGCCATGAAATTCGGCCTAGATCTGGGCCCAATTTCATAGAGCTGCTTAACAGCCGATTTTGTGCTTCCTGTGCGATGTCCATTTCATAGCGCTACTAACTGTAAGCACAGGAAAAGGCGTGCTAACCTTCTGATGCTTACTATAGGAAAATGAATGACGTAACAATGCAAATCCTGGGTGAAATGCAAGCTGCCCGCCTAATTTTCGTGCCAACCTGTGAAATACGCTTAAGCATAAGCAAATTTTTCTGCTATAGTTAGCACGAAAATTTACCGTTAAGCAGCGCTATGAAATTGGACACTGTTGTAATTAAAATTGTTTAAATATTTATTAAAGCTATGCTTTGAAAAATTCATGTTAGCCTTATGCCTAGTCAGCAGACGTCTCTAGGCCAGTGGGCAGATCAGAGCCCAATTTCTTAGCGCTGCTTACTGGTAAGCAAATTTTCTTGCTAACTATATCAGAAACATTTGCAGGTTAGCAAGAAAATTAGGCGGGCAGCTTGCACGTTCACCATGGATTTGCATCGCTACATCATTCATCTTCCTATAGTAAAGCACCGGAAGGTTAGCATGCCTTTTCTTGTGCTTACGGTTAGCAGCGCTATGAACTGGAAATCGCACAGTAAGCACAAAATCGGCCGTTAAGCAGCTCTATGAAATTGGGCCCAGATGTGGGCATGATGAACCCCTACATCTATTGTGAATTTGGAAGAATGTGCCATCCATTTCTGTTTTAAAAGTTCATGTTGAATTAAATGGGCATTATTCCAGATTGGCCTAAACACCTCAATGCTTCACAGAAATGTTTCCTATTTATAAAACCTCTATTTTAAAATTTGTGATGTAAATTTTAAAAAAATTGATTCTTTAAACATAAATTTTACATTCAAATTGTAAGTGTTACAGACACTTAATTTGATTTCAATTTTTAAAATATGTTCTGGTTATGTAATGAATGTATTAAGGCCTATGCTAAAGTTGTTTGTACTGCACAAAGTCCCAAATTCAAAGAAGAAAAAAAGTGTTTTCTAAGTAACCATGGTAACTGTCTTTCCAATGAAATCAAAGATATTTCTGCGCACGACGCCAACAATGAGAAAAATCAGCCATCTTTAATGACAACGACAGTTCATTTTGTAGCACACAACTAGGCCTAAGCGTTACACATAAATACTGCATGCAGCACACCGCATTTCATAAACTCCTTACATGATTGGTTGGCAAGCAACTCAACCTGCATTGAAATTAACAGAGCTTGACGCGGCTACGAGCCAAAATAGAAATTGTCATCAAAGACGGCGTCTATCGCAACCCATCTATAGAGATGTTTAGGCCTATTTGACAACAACCAATTAAGCTCAAGTTTAATAAAGAAATATCATATTTTGTCTTACACAGGTGAATATCAATGGAGTTTGGGGAACGGTGTGCGATGATGAATGGGATATCAATGATGCTGAGGTGGTGTGTAGAGAGCTTGGATACGGCTCGGCCCTGGTGGCCGTTACTTCTCCTGCATTCACACCGGGAACAGGTTGGTCTCCATTCATTCAATCGAATCACCTACAAAGACCAGGGCACCATTTAACGGAGAGTTAAAGATTGATCTTTAAGATGTGTTTCAATCGTAATTGCTAAGCAAAGTGTGCGTTCATTCGTTCATTCGTTCATTCGTTCATTCGTTTATTTGTATGAAATCCATCTATACATCTCTGCTAGTTAGGGAGGTCCGAGTTCAACCAGCTGGCGGTGTCTTCATCCAACTCCAGGAGTCCAGCGGCCCCATGTGGAGATTTGTAGGATGGGGCATGCATCAATGATGAGCTCTATGGTCTGAATCTCTCCACTTACATAGTTGGGCACAATACGCTACAAATATGCTACTGTCACGAGTCAAAAGAGAAATCGGAGAGTTTGAATTTATACCATTCCATTATCCGAAGGTTCCATATTCAGGCTGTGTTTGATTTGACGGCTTCAAAAGGCCTATTCTTCAATGTTGTCGCTGTAGCCAACAGCCATAGCCAAAGCCAAAGTCGCATAATTTTGACACAACCATAAGTAAATACAAGACCATACCATTTACCTTTTTTCATGGTAAATGAGCCACTGGTGTGTTCGGTCTAGTTCCTTCTATCGAAGTGTTTGAGCGTGGGACCAGACTTTCTGCTTGTTCTCACCAAACACACTCTAGCTTTGACGAGATACTAACAAATAGTCATTCCAACAGCATTTTTTCCCGCGTACTACATCTCTCTGGAACTCCTTGTCTGGTGCATGTTTCCCTCCGTCCTACAATCTAGACCGCTTTCAGAGGAATATTAATTCCTACCCTCAGCTCCCCTGAGCTATCTTCATTTTAGATATTCTCTTCTTGTAGCCCCTCACCAAGAGTGGCTTTTAGCCTTGTTTAGGGCAAACTTGCATACATTTTTTTTTTTTTTTTTAAATAAACAAGAGTGACCTCGCCCCAATAAGAATTACTCCAAGAATTGTATTATTTATTTGGTACAAATACTGTAAACAATTTGTTGTCATTTCCGTAGGACCAGTACTGATTGACCATGTCAGATGTAGAGGCAACGAAGCTGAGCTGATTCAATGCCCGCAGAATGCCTGGGGTGATAACCAGTGTCATCACACTGAGGATGCTGGTGTACGCTGTGAAGGAAGCATGAGCGTTGGTAAGTCTTCACTTTCATTCAACATTCAAAAAAAAAAAATATATACATCGTCCATCAAAATTTTGACTGCAATTAAAGGTGCACACTCGTCGACGTGCGACAAAGAAATTTGTCGACCGGTGCTTGCATTGTACATAAACTAGGTACGGGTACATGATCATTTTGTGCCACGTAAATAGCCGCTGGGTAATCAAGGATGTATGTGTTGTGTTAAGTTCGGCTTATTCATACGTTTCCGTTCCATCAGCGTTCTCTGGTTTGATCATTTACTTTCTCTATAAAGTTGAAGTTTGGTTTATTGAAAAGGAATTTTACTCCCAGATTATATCCTTTGGAGAGGGTAGGTATGTGATTTTGATCACTTTGTGTTGAACATTCATTCGGAAGTGATGAGTGCTCCGAGAAGGGATTAAACTGTTCTCTTTACAATTTACATCTCGGAATTAGTCCCTCAAGTTGTTCCGTCTATCTGACTTTATTCTGTTTGCGATATTGACCCAAAAATCTTTTAAAAGCTGTCCAACAAATCAATACCTGATTACTCGCTGTAATTGCGATAATTAGTTATTTTTGTATATGTGCAATTGTTACATTGTTGTATGTGAAAACACTAGATATCATCAAGAGGTGTCTTGTCAGTTTATAATTCCTGATATTTCCTCCTTGTGAGGGTAGGGCATTTTTCCCTTCGTAGATGCAGACAAAAAAATAAGTTGAAATTAAAAAAAAAATAAATAAAATTCCAACGCGACGATTTGAATTTGTGCATTATTTTGTTTTATGCTGTGACAACATGTGCATGTACACTGTTTTAAAACGTCAGAATAAAGGATATCTTGGCCTGTAGGGAAAATATATAATTAATCACATAACAAGGATCTGTGTAAGTGGTATATGAAACAAAGTATTCGCATTTGTTGAAGATTAGTTTGCCACCGATTTTGATTATACCAGTATGAATATTAATTCTTCTCGTGGAGCTGGATGGATAGGGGATTCTGCACTGCATCCAGACATTTGTCAAAATTATGTAGATTACATTTAATTTGACCCTGACACTGATGTGTCGGTGATTGGATTTGCAGGTAGAGACAACTTAACTAAATGGCAATACCAGTGAACCACACACATAGTGTACTTTTTAGCTCTTCTTTGCACCACCACAGCCAGACAAGTTCATAGCTGACTGGCTAAACAGACCGTATAGCAAATGACAGACATACTGCATATGGTATTGTACACCAAGGGTACTGCATAGTTTGAAATTACCCACTTCAGGTTCTCTAAAATAGAGAAAATAAAAGAACATTGTTTTGTTATTGGGGGTTTTTTTTAAAGTTTTTTACTTATACTGTTTTTTAGGATTTTCAATGAAAAATCCAGGGTATCTACTTTAAGCTAGAGTTTGGTTGTAAAATATAGTGTCTAAATTGAAAATTGGGTGTCTAATTTGAGGTACATTAAAAATGTGGTGTCTAAATTGCGGTAAATTGAAAATAGGATGTCTAATTTGCGGTAAATTGAAAATTCGGTGTCAAAATAATTGCGGTAAATTGAAAATTTGGTGTCTGTATAATTGCAGTAAATTGAAAACGGGTGTGTAAATTGCGGTAATTGATAATAGGGTGTCTAAATTACGGAAAATTGAAAATAGGGTGTCGAAATTGCGGTAAAATGAAAATTGGGTATCAAAATAATTGTGGTTAACTGAAAATTGGGTGTCTAAACTTCAGTAAATTGAAAACAGGGTCTCAATTGTTCAGACTCCTCAACACTAAGGATGTTCAAACCATTAATGCTTTCCACATTAAAAACAAGTCGTCCAAAAGACATCCTATAACACTTCTGGTTTAAACCGTACACCACGCAATGTTTAGAGTGTTTGACGCCTGTGCTGTGTTTGTACAGATGGCACATTTGTGTCAGATGCGCCATTGAGTTCCACATCGGGGAGTTTTTTTATCCTGCATATTGAATCCTTGCATTAATAGAAAATGCCAATACAGAACGAAAGAAAATATACAGGACTTGCATTAGTTAAAAGACAAACTGGAGAGTTTGAATCATCGTTCCAATGGTTTCATATTTAGGCTGTGTCCGAATTGACGGCTTTCGGCAATGGCTATTGTAGGATCACTAAAAAGCCCATTTTATCAAACTTGTTGTTGTAGCCAAAGGCCAAAGCCATAGCTGTAGTCTCTTGATTTGGACACTGCCATAGATCAATAAAAAAAAAATTGAGTTTGAAGGAGTTTTACAGGAATATATGTCAGTCATGTCAGAAAAAAAACTCATGAAGAGTCAAAGGTCAAATTCTATTTTTATCAGTGAAAACACATGTCAGTCATGTTAGAAAAAAAACTCATGAAGAGTCAAAGGTCAGGTTCTATTTTTATAGCATATGTGTGCCCAATTCCCTAAACCAACAAATGGGACAAATTGAACCAAAAGTAAAGCTTTTTCTGCGCCGGCTTAAAACCGCAACTCCCCCCCCCCCACAAGGAAAGGTTCAAGTCGGCATTCGGTTGATCAATGAGACCATCTGGTCTTGAAATGCTGACTGTGCTGAACGTACACTAGGATGTACGGTATACCAGGATATACACACTGAGCTCACAGAACTCTGCTGAGCATGCCGAGTACTTGCATAGCAGGGGTTTGCTCGGTCACTTCACTGATAGCCTCTCCATGAACTCTACTACATCCTCTCCGCAGCTTGTGTTTGTAAACAAACGAGAACCAAGCTCCCACGGCATGGTGGGAACGTGCTCATTATCATCTGGGCGTATAACCCTGAGAGAAAAAAAAAACGTGTAGTCAATTGAAACAAAAATGCAAAGGAATGATATTGGCCACAAGGTCACAAGGATAAATATTATAACGCAATTGGAACCTTAGACATGGATGATTGAACTCATTGAACGGGAGGTGAAATTATTCAGTTGTAAATTATGCCAGTATTGTTAAAAGAATTGACAGAAAAATTCATTCATGGTCAAATGGCTGATAAACGTAGGGCGGCTGACAAAAAGGGAACAAAAGACTTGCATTGTGTCCAACAAATTTTCATATGACTTTGCAATTTCATAATATGTCACCCGTGTTGGTGTACATGGCAAGTTTAAACAGAAAATGGTTTGGAGTGAGGGCAAAGCTAGGAAAGACTTAAAGATCCGTTTGTTAGTGTTCAGCAACTTAATATTTTCATTTACTACATTACCGTTAACTTCTCGAACTCTACACTTGTTACTTTGAATTCTTGAATTTCCTAAAGTTAAAGATGCCACTTGTCTCATAATACTCTTTAACTGAACAATTTGGTGCATTTAATTCCAAAATTTGCCCCCCCCCCCCACTAGAATCACTCCCCTATCTTCATTATAATTAACTAACTCTGCTAATGATTACATGCACATTTTGAGCCAAAACTGGGTGAAACAGTTCGGAGGCGGGGGGGATCGTGATAAAGTCTTCAGTGAGGGAGGTTTTTTTTTGTGGGGAACCTTTTTGCACCCTTTTAGAAAAGTGTTATTTGAATGCACAGTGTCCCTGAATGTTGCTGAAATAGTTGGATGAGGGATGGAATAAGGTCTCCAGTGAGGGACGTTTTTTTTTTTTTGTGGGGAACTTTTTTTCACCCTTTTAGAAAAGTGTTATTTTACAATAACACAGTGTCCCTGCACCTGTATATTTAGGGAAGGTTATTAAGTTTCATCATGCCGAGGTACATTTGCAGGCGGAAAATGAGTTGGGTTCAAAGGCAGTCAACCTTAAAAACCAGCTCTTTTGAAAGACTGCTATTTCTACAGCTTCTAAAGGTTTTTTTTCCCAATTTAGTATTCTTTGTAATTGAAAAAGGGTGTACCCCCAAGGGAGTGTAATGTAGCGATAAACTAGATTCACGGGGAGCAAATGTCGGACAATGAATTGAAAGCGTGGTATTCAGTAGGAACTTACAAATGTATAATGCAGAACTCCAAGAACTTTAATTTGTTCAGTGAAAAAAAATATTTATCACCTACAGAGCTATTTTTTGTGAGAACTCTTTTTGAAATACTCCACCTCATACAGCCTTAGAAACGTTACCCAAGTTTCTCCATACAGGAAATAGTGACAAAGACTTTTTCCTTTTAAAAAGAGTACATTTATTTAGGGAAATCAAACTTGAAGTGCCCTTCCCTGATCTATATTACATTAAATTGAAATTAGAACATTATATTTTTGTCTTCTTTTTTGTGTGTAATTCACTTTCTTAAAGTCCACTTACAACAAATAGGAGAAAAGGCAGCCCGCTTTATGTGTATTTTTTCTCTGTCTGTTTTTTTTAATCAATTGTCACTCTCCAAGTGAAATCACTCGTTGTACATGTACCATTATTTCCAGTTCAGCTCATAATCCATGCAGTTGTAGAACATGTTGTTTTTAGTTGTATTGCTTGTTCATTCGCTCCTTCCCGACGTGAACCTGTTGTTGTTTTGATTTAGTCACAAAGAAAAATTAAACGTTTTCTTGTGTTTCTTTAACTCCCAACCCTTCTGTCCTTAACCCGCCTTCTACCCTCCCCTCCCCCCTTCCCCCTCCTCCGCCCAACCAACCACCCACCCAATCCCATTACATGCATGCTATAAAAACAAAACCCTGCTGATACCTGCTTGTACCCGGTATTCGTCCTGGGTCGACAAAAACCAACAGTCTCAGCTTGGGGCACTCTGGTTTCCACCCTCACCCATCCCGGTAAGTAAATAGACCCCCTTACACAGAACCCCTCTCTTTCCTCTTCTTTTAATCGTCGTGGGTTTTTGCTCTCCAAGTCGCATCAGCACAAGTTTCCATATTTAATTGAGAACTTCAAGTGGTAGCGGGACAGATAGGGGAAAGTGTGCCTTTGATGATAACAAGCATGGCGTAAGGAATACAAGCATGGATCTTGGCACCCGGTCAGAGTATGTCATGAGAAAGAACATTTGGCTGTAGGGCCATCGCAGAAAAAATATTGAAAAACATTTTTTGTGCAGGTCTTCCCTTCCCCCAAATCGATGATAGGATGAAATGAGAAAATATAGGGAGAGTAGCAGGCAATTTTCAAAAATGTTCAACTGATTGCCATTGCTTGTTAAACAATCTATATTTTTGTCAAAGGACAAACCTGCGATGGCCCTATAGCCAAAATATCTTTCTCATGACATACTCCCGACTGTGTGCCAAATTCCTCTCTTGTATCATTCAAGGACGCAATCCTATCACCTACCTGGTGTACTTTGGTGCTTCAGCAAAGTGTCTTCAATACAGCTTTGTGCATAATGACACGCTCATCATGCCTTACAATTAGAAAGCATTCTAAGCACAAAAGCCTTTCACACCTTGCTGTATCCTACAATCGATTTTGGGGGAAGGAAAGACCAGCAACCTCAAGTGTGTGTTAATCTTAAAAAGAGAACAGCGGGCATTGCTCCCTGGCTCCCTGATTATATCATCAAAGTATTACGCTAATCCGTTCCAAACACCAATGCTCTTTGGTAACAACCCAACAAACCTTAACCAACGTAGCTACCATTGTTCTGCTTACACCCCTGAAAAGGAAGTCAATGATTTGTGGCTGAAGGAATTTCAAGTGGCATAAGCTAATACTGGGTCTTATCTTGAAAAAGGCAATTGAGCTAATGGCTGACATTAATCCGGAAATGAGCGGGATTTTGTTTCTATTTTAAGCTTACACATGGATACATAGTTCATGCACACTGAGAACAGATAAAGTACTCTCTTTATTTTGTGACAATTTTTATGTACCTACATCTATTTTCGTTCAGGTGTTCCCACCAAGCCTTCTTTCTTCATCTTGTTTTCACGTTCAGATTTAATCAACCTCAGTGCAGTGTCGTACCATTTGGATTACATTATTTTTGTGTTTCTCATTTCGTCATATATGTGTTGATAACTCACATCATCTGCTCTGGTTATTCACTTGAAGTATCATCCATGTCTACTGTGATTTCTGTCACTTGTGTCACTTTTGGTGAAATGCATCTTTGTAAAAGACCATCTCTTTTATCTATATCATCTTTTTTTTTTACTTGATGCACAACGTTCGCAATTTAACCCTTAGCTGCCATGTGATATGTTTTTTAAATCGAAAAAACAATAATGAGTGAATGAATGATTGCTTCTTCATGTAAGCTGTGCTGTGTGTCAGCTTCCATGAGTGTTATTGTTCAAGCAATTTGCTTGCGGCTGCCATGGTCCCTAAAAGGTTAACCTGACAAACAAGTAGCCATACCATAGCTATATTTATAGCAAAACATGTCTCTTTTTTTCTTTTTTTTCTCTTCTTTTTAGCCTTGTCTTCAAAAACTTGAGCAATTTGATGACACTTCTAAAGGGCAACTGTCTCATTTATAAAGCTCTTGAAATCAAAACATTTAAAGTTATCAGCTTTTGAAACAAGATCACATCATTTAAAGAAAGGGGCAAAGCTCACACTAAAGAGAAAACAAATCTGGATCCAAAGCAGATCTGAAACTGCTTTTTGCTCTTTTGAGAGTAAAGACTGAAGACACACTTTCCTGGACATCCCTTGAGATTAAACCGGGGTATAAAACAATACCCTGGGCAAGATCGACCAACTGTTGTGTATATATAATATGTAGGTAGTCGCATCTTGCCCACAAATGAGGGGCCAATGGAAGGGGGCTCAGTAGAAATAGGGAACCAGACACGACAATTTGTAGTGTTTCTTCTCTGTAAATATTTGCCGCTGAGCCAGTCATTTCAAGCTCATAGTCGGCTCATAGCCATTGTGAAAGGTACATGCTGAAAGAGGGACAATCTTTAAAAAAAAAAAATACTCTTGCAGAGATTGCTTCGAGGAAAATCATCAGTTCATGAAATGCTGTGGTTATTTCTCAAGAGAGAAACCATCAGTGCATGGTAATGTGTCATGCAGTCACCGGACACGTCCTGTTCTGTTTGTAAACAATGTGGGCATAGCTTGTTGGCAGTGTGCGGGGGAAGTTTCCTCTCGAAATAGTCGTACCACAACTGAAGAAAATTTGTATATATGCATGTTGTGGGTACTGCGGGGGGAAAAAATTGTATTCAATATTTAGAAGAGATGTCCTCTGATGTTGTAATTGGGAATGAAACTTCTTATTGTTCTTGAAAAACTGTAATTTGTGTGAATGGGCCCATACTGACTGTTCTCTTCCTGCTTTCCATGTAAAAGTAACTCTTGCAGCTGCTGAACATCTTTTGGTCATTTGGTAAATTTTAAACTGTTTCTTAAGTTCACCTCCATTCTCTGTCACTCTAATTTCTTACTGGCCTCTCGCAGAACCATATATTCATTCATCGTACAAAAAGATTTTGGTAAATTTGAAATTGGTTTTTAAGTTCACCTCAATTCTCTGTCACTCTAAATTCTTACTGGCCTCTTGCAGAACCATATATTCATTCATCGTACAATAAAGAATTTGGTAAATTTGAAACTTTTTTAAAGTTCACCTCCATTTTGTGTCATTTTTCATTTGTTTTATTGTGTGAACGGTTGTACATGTATAAACAAAATTGTGTGCGAACTTGGTGGTTGTGAGTCTTTTAACAAAAAGTGGCTCGGTCACAAACTCTAATCAGCAACAATTCTGCAAAAATTCAACTTGTATTTCATCTTCGCATAAATTTGTATTTGTGCAAACTATTTTCACATTGTTGTTATTATTATTATTATTATTATTATTATTATTATTATTATATTGTTAAACCTACACCACTGTGTGATAAGCACTGTATACTCAGTGCTTTCCCAAAGCCTGTGAAACAAAATTAAACGAACCAAATTTTGGGAGCTCAATTCTTCAAAATACCTTACTATACATGAGTGATTTCTGAAATCAAGTAAAGGGGATGCAGCTCTCAGCCTAAGGTCTTACGGTAACTGCCAAAATCTTTGCCATCATTTTCAAGCGTCTTCAAAGGATTCTCTTTAATGGCTTCTAAATGGTGCGTGATTATCAGCATTTCTGGTCGTGATTCCTCATTGATGTCGTAATTCTTATCTTTAATCATCTAGGAGCGACAGGTCGCTGCGTAGATAACTGTGGTACGGGCTATTACCTTCCACCCACTAGTGATTATGACTGTGCTACCTGCTCTGCTAACTGTCTTGAGTGCGAGAGAGAGGCTGACCGATGCACTGCCTGCAAGCCTTCAAAGTTCCTGAAGGTAGGTGGAAATTACTAGATTCATATCCTCTATTTAGAAGGAAAATACCAAGCACTTAATATAAATTAGATTGGACATTACTTGCTATTGTACAATTTCAAAATTCGTATGATTTATGCGGGAATGTACGTGTAGCAATGATTAAAACATCACTCCATAAGTAAATAGCTCTGCAAGCAATCGACACCATGGAGCTCAATCTCTTGTCAGGAATCCGTTAAGACCAAGCCATTCATGGCATTTGATACAAAGGCAGTTCAAAGATCAAAGCTGGGTGAAACTCTAATCTCGACATCATGAGTTGCTTAGCAATCACCAGTGGCAGAACCGCCGCAGTCAATCTAATGCGTGTTTGTGTGATGATACACCGTATCAGTGTCCGCCCAACATCCCTGGCAAGTGGCTCTCAACCCTCCCACTGGCAAGACTCCTAGGGGTCCGCCCCCCCCCCCCACTCATATTACTGTGAAGTACACATCAAGTGTGGACCAGCACAATCACCTCATCAGTTTCACATGATTCCAGCATAAAGATCATTCAGAACTATGTAGTAATCCTCCCAACAGCATCAAAGACTATCCTACAGCAGAAAAAAAAACAGAAAAAATTGCTATGTAAGACTTTCCTTTTGACCTCCAAAACACACTGCTGTGTCACGCACCTCACAAGAACAGCAGTATCATCCGGTTGAATGGCTTCTGACTGGCACCCCCCTGGACAAAGACATTGACAAAATAGGGAGATCGCCAACATCAGGGCAGGATAGTGGGCAAGGGTTCTGAGCAGGGGGCCTCAGCCCCCCCCCCACTCTGATTACACCACTTACCACTAGGCTTCCCATCTGGTGGGGACCATGAGGTCCCAATCAGTGTATTATAAGTATGTGTATACCTGGAATAGGGCAGCTTTGCAGTGAACATATTTTAAGTATCACTTCAACTCCAGGAATCATGTTTTACAAACATTGCTTCTGTGTTATTAGCCTTGTTATTATAAGTATGTGTATTATAAGTATGTGTATACCTGGAATAGGGTAGCTTTGCAGTGAACATATTTTAAGTATCACTTCAACTCCAGGAATCATGTTTTACAAACATTGCTTCTGTGTTATTAGCCTTGTTAAGGTATGGCGGACACTATAGGAGTGCACTGTTTTGGTTTGGGTGTATACAGACAAATTTACCCAGACCAAATAGTGCCCTGGTAATGTGTCCACCATCTCAAAATGGCTTGTAATGTGTCCACCATTTTGCGATATGGTGGACACATTACCAGGGCACTAATCGGTTTGGGTAAATTTGCCTGTAGACACCAACACCAAACAGTGCACTCCTATTTTTATTGTGTCGGCCATACCTTAGTAAGGCTTACTACCCGCTTGACACCAGTTGAACATGTCACTCCTTCACATCTGAACATGATCGCGAGTTTAGAACGCAAGAGTGAAAATGGGGTTAAGAGGCCTCTGAAGTGAGGCGCACACCAATTTTCTTAGCTATCTTGGGAGGTAATAAATCGTTTCTTGTCTATAAATCAGATCAAAATATGTGACAAGAAACACAATTAAATAAAGGGGACCACGGCATCCGTCATGTTAGTAGTTTTTCCAGTGTTTGTAATTTTTTGTAAGGACCTGACTGGACATGCAGGTTCTTACTGAAAATAGTTTTAGTAATATTAATATTTGTTTTTATTATTACCTTCAAATTTTCAATCAAATAATGGACAAAAAAATGGGGTGCATGTACTTTTTCTGTCCATTTTTTTTAATGAAATTTGAGGGTGATTTAAAAAAAAAACTTTAAAAAACAAGTAAATAAAACGATTCAAATTATTTTCAGTGTAAGCCTGCATGTCCATTGACGTGTTGAAACACTTTTTGGGTGGTTCCAGGTACGTACAGCCATCTGAAAACCTGCTATGGTGACAGGTGCAAAGTGGTCAACTTTGTTGTCTTTCTTGTCATATAAACTACTTCAAGACACTCTTCAGTGATTGTAGTTTTTCAGATATCCGGATTTTACAAAACTTTTTATTTATTTTATTTTTGTGTCATTTACATACATCCAGGCCCTTGTAAAGCCTTAACACAGTACTTGTACTGTATTTTGACTACACCAAGGTGCTTGCCCCATCTACATTTAAGCACAGAATGCTGCCATTGATACAGGTTATTTCGTGGTTGGTAGCCACCAAAACCTCCACCGGTGCCTTTGTGGATTTTTCGTGTTCATCCACTCCCATCCCTGACTCTTGCGGAATATTTCAATAGTTATCAGTACGTGTTCCTGTTGAATAGTTTCCAACCTTTTGATTTGTCTACAACAGAACGGAAAGGGAGGAAGCATTTTTCTTACGTAATATTTTATGACTTGGTGAGAAATTTTAGCGCACAAGATTCGCTTTTTAGCCTGTCCAGAAATCTGGTCAGTCTTGGAAACAGAGAATTTGTTTATTTACGTCAGCTTTAATGAGGGTGAACTCCAATCAGTGCACAGCACTGCTTTCCATAGGGGCCTTCAGTACGTATTTATTATACAAAGATTAAAAAATAAACATACAACATAAATACTTATTAAGTGAAAAGAAATTATGGCACTAAAACTACAAGTCAGAAATACAAATTAAAAATATAAAAATTAAATCAAATGCATTTTTATTTATTTTTTTTATTTTTTTTTTTTTTAAGAATTTACACCAAAGTATCTATAAAAAGAGCTAATTTAACATAACAGGTTAATTGAATGTAAAATGTGCTCCTTGACATGCTTTTTCGAAACTCATGTAGTTGGCAAGTTTTTAATGGCAGGTGGAAGTGCACAATGCAGCAGCTGCTGTTAGCAGCACTGTGTATCATCATGCTGTGGCAAGGAGATGCCACCTTGTCATGCTTGTGTGCAAGTGCTGCGTACCGTCGACTTCGTATTACTCGGGAAACTGTGCACTTTTTCCAGGCGTCAAGTTGCCTGAAAACAACAAATTGTATGGGTTCACAATCCTGTATGGGAAGAAGTTACAATGTATCATCAACATTATTTCATTATCATCACCAGGTGCATGGTATTGTGAAGAAACCTCTGAAATTACATACTTTGCACTTTTTTGTATTGTGCAAATAATTCAATTTTGTTCAGACTGTAATTTTAGATGGATAGGTAAGAGTGGTTTTCGAAGAAAACTACATCATGGAATGTACATGTACCCAAGACAAAACTGGATTTATAAAATAAGGAATAACTTTTGCCAACTACATGCACACTTTTACGCACACTCATGTTGTAAGAGAGAAGTATTTTTGAATTATCACCATTGTTTTTCTAGTTGAATCATTGGGGAATCGTTTCAATTTAATTGAAAACAAATTAGGTGTTTCCAACTAATGGCATAAACAGTGGTCAATATTTTCGCTTGTTTATGAACAAAAAAAGATTGAGAAAGAAAACAACTTGAGAGCTGGAAAGTTTTTTCTCATTTTGTAGGCACAATGCACGTCCCTGATGAAATCATGGGATATCTAATTTCATTGTCTGCGTGCAACGCTGGCTGTCCCGTTGTTGATGTACCTCGGAGCATTATGCAGTGGGCTCTCGTCTCCATAATGTGCTTCAGAGACAAAACTAAACAACAGCGATGACGCACATTTGGAACTGTGCTCTTATTCAAGCCTTCAGGTGCAATGTTCTGCACGCGCTCCGTTCGACATTGTCAGACCTGCGACAAAGTTTGTTGACCTTTGGGTAGCCTTCCCTCAGTCTCATCTGGTGTCTCATTTATATACTCATCGTGGCACAGTGCCAAGAAGATGAGGCAGTCTGAGCTGACTTGAAGGTGTTTCTACAGCGTATCATTTTGGCAATGTTCCAAGTGGATTGATTTGAGCCGGTAGTGCATGACAAGATCTCAGTAGAGTGGTTGCAATTTCATGTCCCTTTTTCTTGAATGCATTTACAGTAAGCATGCCGGCGTCTGTAGTAGGAACTGTATATAATATATGATGAATGTGGAGATTTGATCGGATGAGAATTTCTTTTGCAAATTTAGAAGATGAGACCCTTCATCATGTATTTCCGACCAAGTGAAGGATATCAAACTCTATTTGGTTTCCAATGACCACAATCCTCATTTTTTTCTTTTCTTTTTCTGGCGAAACTGTGCATGCATTGCAACATTCTTAAAATGATGTACGTGTAAATAATACCAACAATGTTTTTTTTATGAGTAACATAGAAGATGTTTGCTGGAAAAAAAGAATACATGTATGTATGCATGTATTTTAAAAAGGCTATTTGTATTATAAAAAAAAATACTGAAGGGTACACAGAGATTGAATACATAATCAACTCATGTGGTTTTTGTATAATACACTGCAAAAACTGGGGTGTTAAATTGATTCTCTCGGTATCTATATGTGACAACACCGACATGGCGTTAGTTATCCCCATTGCTATATCATTGGTAAAATTAACACCATGTTGGTGTTGTCATATATAGATACCGAGAGAATCAAATTAACACCCCACTTTTTGCAGTGTGCCTAAACAAAATTAAAGATCAAACTTTGAAAATTATTGAATGATATTCTGTTATTTTGTTACTCCAAAGGAAATAAACTTTTTCCAATAATTATGAAAAATGTTATACAGACAGCAAAAGCAGTACATTTTTTTTTATAAGATAAGCACATTTTTATTCAGTGAGGAGGCCCCTTTCATTAAAATCGAACCTTTAGTTTCTAGGAATGGATTAATTTGTCTTCGATGTTGCATGCAAATGACTTAATTAATTTTTTCCCAGATGAATGTTAAATGTTCAACTGTCATTAATCAAGCCGTTGAATTTCCGGGAACTGATGCAATGCATTCACTGTCGGTGTTGCATGTTGTTGAAATGGTGGTTTTGATGGTTGAACTTGTTCAGACAAAAGGGTTGGATATTTAAAAATAGACTGCCTTCTGTTATGTAGATTATTTAGCTCAATGGCAAAACGAATCCTTAGATACGGTCAAAGGAGTTGTGACGTACATGTAGGCTACGGTTCTTTTATATAGCCACACATGTTGTAAACATGTATAGTGATCAAAATATATCGGGCATAGTGAATGCCGTACTTGAGTTCCAACTAACCTAATGAATAGGGGAAATTAATTTGGTGTCGAGGCTCGGCATTGCGAACGTGAAAAACACAGACTAGAGAAGGGATACGTTCAAAACCTGGAGACATTTTCATAGAGCTGCTTAAGCACAAAAAAAGTAGCTGAGCACCACAGGATTAAACGCTTACCGTAGAATAAGGTTACCGGTCAGAATACAATGTCACACGTACCGTCTGTGACTGGTATCCTGTTTCTTTTTGCTTAGCAGAATAAAAATTAAGCAGTATTTTCTGCTTTTAAGCAGCTCTAATTAATTGGATCCTGCTCAAGAGGTGGTTGCATGTGTGTACACACTATTTTGCAGGAATTCCAGGAAAGCAAAAAATACTGTACAAACCCGATAACACTAATAGCAAATTTCGATATGATGACCGGCATTTAAAAAACAAAAAACAAGCAGTCAGTTAATGACATCTTTTAAGTGGTGTTATTGAATCAGAAGTGGAAAAAAGCACACGAGTTAGCACACATGAAGGAACTCATTACATGTAACAGACACACCTGGGGCATTGCAGAGAAGGTTTCGCATCCGACAAACGTAAACATCGCGAGTAAGACTCAGCGTGTAAACTTTAATGCGAGTGTTTGTGTTAGCTGAGGTAACGACCGTGTATTTAGTCTGTTAATTATCCAATTAGTATTCACAGCTGTCCGTTTGTAACCACAATATATTGAATTCTTCTTTAATTATCATTTGTTTCATATGCTTAGACAAGCTTTCTCCCAAAGTGTCAAAGGTGTGAAACCACCGCCTCCCCCCCCCCCCCCCCCCTGCCCCCGCCTGACCCTTTTTTCATAATGCAAGTAATGTACTCATTATTGTAAAATTAAGAGAGATTATTTAGAGCAATAAACCACAAGGGAAACTGACTGGGTAAATTGGAATTCAATTTTGGGGTGAACAAAGAAAAATTGACCGGAGCGGGATTTGAACCGGATTTGAACACAGTAGGCTAGATTTGTTATGTTTTTTTTTTTCATAATAAGTCATTATTGACAAGATAGCCATGATCAATGATTGAAGGCAATTTCTTTTGTTGTCATGGGTTTTTTTTGTTCTTCTTTTTTTTAATATCAGACAATATTGAATATTATCGGAAGGTTAATGTTCTTAAGTTGAGGTCTCATAGGGAAAGTTTTAGATTTATACAGTCGGAAAAACATTGTCATCGAGAAAATATTTCATCTGGAACGTAACTCTGCTTTGCTAGGTTTTCTTTGAAGGGTCTGTATACGTTTGGTAATGACTCTGAAAATTTATGGCAATAATAACTCACTTGGTAAGAAGTACAGCAGCCTTGGATAGTATAATGCATTTTGAGAAACGTTTCACTTCGAAGTACTGCAGTTATGGAAAAATACATTACTTTTTATCCCCCCAAAATTTGAAGCTGAGAAGCGTTATGGCCATAACGCTTCTCAGAATGTGTATTCCAATGACGGATACTTCTTCTGCGTGAACACAACCGCTCCAGATTTTTGGTGATATCTCAAAAACGCTGCCACATTTTGAACTGAAATTTACACAGGTTAGTTTTATGGCATATATCTACAATTATATAGCATTAAGGCAAATGTACGGTTCCAAAAACCAAGGGTATACTTTGCCTTTAACAGCAAATAAATATATACATCAACTTGAAACACGTCTGTGTGAAACCGTTGATAAAACATTGATAATTTTTGTAAAAAGATTTTCACTATTAAAAAATCCCTTTCACAGACTAGCAATAAACTAGTGGCTCTTTAAGTCATGTATGTTTATAAGATTCGTATTCGTAGCCGTACCTGCAACTCATATACCTACTTAAGTCATTCAGGGGCCCTAGGTGCTTTACAAATGTGTGTGTTGCGGTTTTTGGCGATCGTCCAAATCAGCAGACAAGCAATTAAAGCCCCAGCTCGACACTGGTAAGAAGAAAAACATAAGCGTTCACAGATTTACATTATAAAGATAATGATGGAAGAAAACTTTCAGTGAAATATTTCTGCCTGAAGTGTTATGGTCTTTAAATAATAAATATAATAAGATCCAAAATTAATTTTCGTCTCAGTGAGACGAAAACTCTGCCGATAGGAATGCGTACAAAAATGCTGAATGGATTTTTACCATTTTCTCGCAAATGAAACAACGAAGAGAGCTGACATTTTCACAGGTTGGTTTAATTACATATATCTTGATTTGTGCAAAGAATGGAAGCATTTACAGTCAGTTTACCAATGCTGAGCTGGGGCTTTAAATGGTGTGAACACCAGTGGTAAGATTGACAAAATAAATGTTTACAGATTTGCACAAAGATGGTCATGATGGGAAAAAGTTCCTAGAAAGATTTTTGCCTTTGAGAAATGAGTACAACCGTTAGTTTAAATTATTATTATTATTATTATTATATTAATTTTTATTGAAAACATTGCACTTGCAGCCAGAGGCTAGATTGAGACAATGCTTACATTAAAACTAGAAATTAAGAAATCACAAAGAGACCATAAATAGATGTTCCAAAGCAGTGAAAACATACAATTTTTTTTTATTTTATTTTTTTAAACTATTTTCTCATGACTCCAATGACCATTGAGCCTAAATTTTCACGGGGTTTTTATGTCATGGGTCACATAAAGTGCAGATAATACTGGCCGTTGACAATTACCAATTGTTATACGTGGGCTTCAGTGAATGAAAGCAGCAGAGAACGCTCCTACTAGTCCTAGCTACACGTGCTGCCCAGACGTGACATGTACATGTATCTGAGAGCCCAAGAGACTAAATAGATTTTTATTCAATCAGCTGAATACATCTGCTTTGCCAGTCTGTCTAGGAATGTTGAACTTTGCTGGAAACAAGTTCCTTGCCTTTTCATACCACGGACAGGATATATACAAGGTGCATTGAACTTCACTACTTTATTTATTTTCAACTTGGGAAGATATTTATATCCATAGTATTGGCAACATTTTGCAACAAAAAGAAATGCTGTTGGCCACGAACCGGGGGGGGGGGGGGGGGGGGGGGGGGGGGCCGCCTTGGCTTCTTAAATCATTATTTTTGCTAGCTGGCCCCCCCCCTCCCCCACCGGTACCCCTAGCTCAAAGTCCATGATACATGCTTGGGATGGCCTGTAAAGCCTGAAATCTGAACTCTGTAGTCATGAAGTGTAATATGGCATGTCGTGGCCGAGCGGATAAGAACACCGGACTCAAGCTCTGGTATTTCTGATCAGCAGAGGGTGGGTTCGAGTCCCGCTCGTGACACTTGTGTTCTGATGGTGGTCGTGGTTTGATCGGCTGCAGATTGTGCCACAGCACCTTGTAAACCGTTACATGGTGCTATGTAAAGGAACAGGTCTCATACTTCACAACATAACTCCGCATACCTTGCAGGAAAAAAATACTGAGCACTTTGAGACGCCCATCAGGTGTGATAAAGCGCTATACAAGAACTGCATGTAATTATTCTTAAAATCCCTAAAATCTGACAGGACAGCACCTTGAATGTTGTCATTGTTGTGTACAATGTATATTATGCAAAGTAGACATGGAGGAACTTGGTTCATGTATGCACGGGTGACATACATTTACAATGTACATGAGCTTTTATGCCTATCAGAGCATATCGTCCAGTGTGTACATATGTGTTAATCACACTCAGCAGTGGGAACCACATTGTGTGGTACATCATAGCCAGAGGGAATGATAATAATAATGATAAAGGAGATTTTAGCACGTTTAATACTACATTTCTAAGCGCTTTGGTAAACACCACCAAAACTACAAAGAGACATAACTATAAATAAAATACACTAACAAGAAAATATCATTTTTCACGTGGGAATGGTAAACAAAATAGAAATCAATAGAATAATTGTGTAGCCCAAGCTGTAGATTGGGGTAAGACATTATACACCAATTCGGAGAAGTGCTCGTTTATGACGTTTTACACCACCGCAGCTATGCCTCTGCACGCCGCGCGCATATGAACCAATCAGCATGGAGGATTCACAGTGCGTGTGCGTCGATGCGCACGTTCGGCGGTCATAGTTGCTGTGTTGTAAACACCCATGACTGAGCTGCTCGGATTAGTCTATTACAGTGGGGTCACAACCGAAAACTTGCTTATTTCAAATTCATGCGAAGAAATTCTTACAAAAAGTGTCTAGCATGATGATGATCCTCGTCACACGAAGAAGAGATGGCTAACCTGAAGGGACACATTGCCTTGAGATTGGGCGCTTTTGGGCTGTAAAAAGCATTTGTTATGAAATGAATGAATAATGGTTGGAAAGATATTTTAAAAGTTTAATATAATGACTCACATAAGTAATCCTTTGAAATTGGGTAGTTTTTGTTTAATTTCATGACAGAACACGGGCCTCCAATTTGTAAAATAAAATTTTGGACTCCACAAAATGGCAGACAGTATGTTTTTATGTAGAATCTGGTTCCGCCGGTTGTAATTCCTAGAGGCAAATTTATGTTATCTAAGTCCAAACATGTTCGTGTGGAGTGACATAGGAGAGGAGGATTGAGGGAGTAAGGGCTTGTCTGATCGAAACACAATATTAGTGCTAATGACAACACTTGTCTTGAAGAAGAAATTGTTCAAGAAACATTTTTTGTATGAGATGTGTCTGCTTTTGTTGAAACCTGGGGTGGATTTCACAAAGCGCTAGGGCTAGTCTTATCTCGAGTTAGGATGAGTAACTAGTCCTAACTTACTTGTCCTAAATTAGGACTAGTCCGAAGTTAGGACTAGTTTTGTGAAATCCACCCCTGGTCTCATTTCCCCTTAGTTCTTTTTCAGTGTAAGCATTGATTTCAAGATTTTCTCAAAATCTCCTTGAGCCTTCAAATTTTCTTGAAAGAAGTAAAGCAATCACCAAAGGGAGAAAGAAATAGTCCACATTGTGTCCAAACCTGTAGTTTTGTATTTCTGGTGATGCACAGAGTCTGTACACCTCTTGAATTGTAACATCTGGGAGGTTCCGGGTCTAGAATAAGGGGGAACCCAGGCCAGCAAGCCATTTCTCAGGAATTTTTACATTCGTCAAATCTCATCCCTGTTCAAGGCAAACTCTGTTAAATAGCATATGCACAGAAGTAACAATGATCATTTGAAATTTTATGAAACTTTTGAGTTCTCACTGTATATTCAGTGCTGTCTGAGTTCCGCCGAAAAAAAAAAAAATTAACTTGTGTGGCCTGCACCTCCGTCTAGATTTATTGAGTCTTCATCCTAAAAAAGAAATAAGTGTTTAAACTGCTGTTTCCCCCATCCCTGGTTATTCCTAGTCGTATATTTTTGTCTCCAGTTTGTTTTCATGACAAAAGACACAAACATTGAAACGGTGTGATGTTGTTTCCTGTCGTGATGCAGGGTTCAAGCTGTGTGGAGTCCTGCGGACCAGCCGAGTTTGGTAACAATGTAACCAATCGCTGTGAATCTTGTGATACAACCAAGTGTGGATCCTGCCTGGATGGGATCAGGAATGACAACTGTAAATCGTGCCAAGCGGGCAAAGTTCTCAAGGTATGTTTTAAATAGTATATACCACCCCAACCCTGCCTCCGTCTCTAACTCTAACCCTGTCCGCTCTGTCCCTAACTCTAACCCCGCCTGCTCCGTCTCTAACTCTAACCCTGCCCGTTCCGTCCCTAACTCTAACCCTGCCTGTTGTGTCCCTAACTCTAACCCCTTGCCGAAGTGCCCCCTAGACCCCCCCCCCCCCAATTCACCCAAAAAGGATGAGATTTCTCCAGATTTGCGGATTTTACAAAATTATTGTTCTGGAATTTTTTTGCTAAAAATTCAAGTGTCATTTACATACATCGAGGCCCTTGTAAAGCCTTAACACAGTACTTGTACTGTATTTTGACTGCACCAAGGTGCTTGCCACATCTACATTTAAGCACAGAATGCTGCCGTTGATGCGGGTTATGGTGTGGTTGGTAGCCACCAAACCCTCCAGCGGTGTTCTGTGGATTTTTCTTTTTCATCTGCTCTTATCCCTGATAGCTTCATCTAATGGTGTAACATAACTGTGATCTGACGCAAACTGGTGGATGAAATAAATTAGCTAGCACTTTACTGCAAAATTGTTAATAACAGTTTTGTTTTTGTAGGAAAAGCACCTTTGTTCATATTCAAACCCCCCCCCCCCTCCCCAGTTCAACAGAGTTAAAAAAAAAAAAATATTTAGTGAGAGTTACATAGGGGTTTTTGACCAAATTTAACTTATATATTTAAACATCACATTAATTTCCAGTATAAAATGTTGATGTTTTTAACCTTTTTCATGGAAAAATTACTTGCCTACATTGTAAACTCATCTTTATTCGTCCTCTTGGATTACAATTGTCTGTAAATTTCTTATTTCATATTCATGTACTGTTATTGATTGATGATGCTGTGGAATAAATGTCATATTGAATTGAACTGAATTAAAGCACCCCTGTGTTTGTTGTTACAAACACATAATGCTAGTTACTATAGTTAAAGGCATTGCATACGTTTGGTAATGACTCTGAAAATTTATGGCAGTCAAAACTTACTTGGTAAGAAGTGCAGCAGCTTACCAAACCTATGCAATGCCTTTAAACTAAATCAGGGACATTTTCTGTACCCAAACAAGTACTTAAAGAAGACACCTGCAGAGAGGAAAAAAACAGCCATAAACTCTATGGAAATAGCCAATATGTAGTTCTCAAAAGCAGATTCAATCTAGTCGATGAATCCAGCCTAATTTATTGTCAAGCAGTAACAACTTGGCCTTGCTTTTCCTTTTGATCGACACTCATAAAACATTTCATCAAAGTTTTCCCAGAACTACGGAAGCACTCTAAAACATGAATCCCTTTGACTACCAAACAGTTTTTACAGACTGGTGCCAAACTGTCATCCAGTAGATTTAATGGTTTCCTTGGATGGATGCATCACCTAATCTGCTTGGTGAACGCCCGCCAGAGACTGTTGGCAATTTGCCCAATCAGTCATTAAAACATACAGATGTTGTGGTACATGTACGCTGGTCTATGCCTCGATGCGTCAAACTTTACAATGTCCATGAACGTGCTTTTGTCAGGCCTGTAGTGTTTCCATTGATCATGAACTTGAAGTTGTGCCAAAATCACCCACTGTGGTTAGACCAAACGTCATGTGACTATGAGCAAAGAAATATTTTGATTGGAAAGCTTGCCCCTTTTTTAGGAACAAAAGTAAAAAGCTCCTGGGTATAGCAGGTGCTTGGTTCTGTGGTTTAGGTTTATCATATGTCCATACATTGAGGGTACATATATAAGTTTAATTCATTAAACACCAGAATTCTGAAGTCAGTTTTGTTGAGATTTGATTTCAATCGAACACATTTCCAACAGGAAACTTGCAGGTAGAGATACTAGTATATCATTCCAGCTTGTATGTAAAACATTGAAGTCATTCGCCAAGCATCATTAAAAAAAAGACGTAGTTGGGCCGTAATTGGTTTGACACGTTTGAAGCATATCATGCATTCACGTTCATATATCTATCACAGTACATGTCGTCAATGTTTTCACGAAGGAACGTGCATGTTGAAAACAATGTTTTCTACAATTCTGAGTTATGTTCACTTCTTGTGATTATAAACCATCCTGAGTTGATCAATATCATGCTTAATTTTGTAATTACATTAAAAGCTTAATTGCATTCATTATTAAATGGGCGTTCATCTCAATAACTGCATTTTACAAGAAACGTACAGTGTATCCGTAACATGTACGAATTCCGTTGTATCAAGAAAAGTTAAATCAAGGAGTTAAATCACATTTTCTGTTTTCACGAAGTGACGCGTGTCAGCGTGAGCATGGTCAGGTAACATGCCCGCCCTTTGCTGCGTAAAAACACACACTGTGGATGCTTGCAAAAATTGGGTCGTCATGTTGTTGCGTTTTCATGAAGAGAAGCATATGTTTCACTAATCAGCCGACGTTTTGCTTACAATTAATGTATCAATGGTGATGTATAATTCGTATAGAACCACTATGAAGACAACTTAGACTACTCAACAAAGTTTCCACATAGTTGCAGATTTGCCAGTTTGAATTGAAGCACACTTTGAAATGTGAATAATCTCAAAACGTTGTTTTCACGCACTTAAACACTTTCTCTTCGTGAAAACGGTGACGATGTAGTTGCAGTTTATCAAGGATGGAGCAACATGGAGCAACCACGAGTCTTGGTACCCCCCTTTTTTTTGTAGGTCTAACTGCCTCTGAAGGAAAAAGCTTGCTGTGGTTTGTACTGTAATCGATCAAGCTAACAAACCCTGTGGCTTCGTTAAGGTTTTTCAAGTCAGCTCTTTTTGCAAAATTAGGTCTCTGTACGGAACGGAACGGTACGTAAGTTGCTGCTGCATCAGCAAAAAACAAAATGACGACTGATCTGTGGTTTACCGCAGGCCTGGCACAGAATGGCACAGGTTTTTTTTTTTTTTTTTTTTTGAACTTATGGTTCGTTTAGAAACCCAGCTAAGGAAATTGGGATGACGAGACTGAACTGTGCAGCATTTTTTTTTTTCTTCTTCTTCTTTTTTCACTCTCTGTTTTTCCAGCCACCAAGTGCTTGAATCAACATTATAGCGATATAAACAGAGTTAAGATTCATGATGAAGATGTAGGGAAGCAATCACCACGGGGACAATGTACATGTAACATTATCAGAGGACAGCCAGCTTGTTTTCTACTACCCAATCAAGGAGGGCAAAAAAAAGTCTCCCTCCCCCTCTATCTGCGCAGTGGTTACTTTAGCAATTGCAGTCAGGAATAAATGTAACTGAAGTCAGAGACATTGATGACGATGGCTGTATGATGAGGGTGTATTGAGGCATATTTTAGAGCATTGTGTTTGGTGGTCTCGGCAGACAGAATTTGTGCTGATAATAATGAGCACACATGTATGAATTGCTGGTGTTTGCTTGTTGGGAATAAATATCACAAGACTTTAAACTGTAATTGCTTCTCTCCACCCAGGAGTGGGGAACTGCAATGGGTATACACAGTTGCCCTTTTACTCCTGGGTGAAGGGAAGCAATTACAGTTGATAAGTGCCTTGCCTAAGACCGTCCGATTTTGATTCTAACCCAGATTCTGATGACTCGACCTTTGTGACCATGACACTGCATGGGGCAATTATAAGAACTGGGTCAGAGAGGAAAATGTCATAGTTTCTGCTCATGTGCTTGAACCCAAAATTTGCATTTGATGATGACTGTACAATTTGTTCAAATTTACAATATTGGAACTTGTCTGCGTGAATGCAAAAAAAAAAGAGAGAAAGAAACACTTACATTGAAATGATGAATTTAGGTTATAATAATGATATTAACAACTAGTTTTTATTTAGTGCATATTTTATCATGTCTGTGGGCGTCTCAAAGCGCTTATTAATTTTTAAGACAGATTTTTGAAGTTTTCTGTATTGTGTGGCCCATTTACGTAGCAAGGGTTAACAAGGTGCTGCGGCGCATTACAGCAGCCGCTGCCAGAAACACCAGGGCAAACCTCTTTCTCTTAGCGAAAAAGTTTAACTGGGTTCTTTTACATGCATTCCACAACACGGGACCTATAATTATAAAGTGCCTTGCTGAAGGACACAAGTGTCAAGACTGGGACATCGAACCCACACTCTGCTGATCAGAGGCAACCCGATTTTGAGTCCAGTGTGTATGACTACTCAGCCACGACACTCCACATTCTAGTTTTACAATATTCAAACTTGTCTACATGTAAATGGATGCAAAAAAAACCAAGAAAACAAACAAAAAGTTAACATTAATATGATAGGTTTGGGTCAATCATTCTAATGCATGTAGCATAACAAAAGGTCATGTCATTTTGGGTGTAGCCAATCACCACTAATGCATACCATAGATTGCATACTTTGCGTTGTTAAAATGCTTTATGCAGGTCAATCTGACTACAAAAATCTTGGGGGAAAATCATGAACACTATTTGTTTTAGTGCTTTTTAGTTCAAATTTGAGGTATTTTAATCTTAACATTTTGGGAGTTCAAAGGATCTTTTTTTCATGGACCTTTTACTCTGCAGGCATAAAAAAATATATGAAAAAACAGTGTTTGTTTTGGCAGCAAGTCCTGAACATCGGTTCTCGTTAAACATTTTTTTTTACCCCTCACCAAGCTGAGTAATTGACATTTATTGGATAAAGTCCGTTGGCCTATCGGTGAACTCTTAGTCTGGTACCACAATGTACCCTGCAGTGTTGATAATGTCAATCTGTAGAGTCTGATCCCATACAAGTGCTGAGTCACCCCCCCCCCCCCACCTCCTCCCATCACGTTGCCAGATCATATGACTTGTCTGTCTGCATCAGTAAGTGCTACACAGCGTGCTGCCGCATATCTTGAATACACACTGATCCCGTCGGCGAATCTGAGCTATGCATGTTGAGGCATCCTTGATATTTCATTCTTGGAGTCATTTCTGTACAGAGCATAACGTGGGTAGATGATGATGCAATTGCAAAAAGGATCATGCTCGTAGAGCGTGTGTTCATTCCCTGTTGATCTCCAAACGTTTGCCTTACTATTTTGATCAAAAAAGGTCAATTTGACGCACCACATTACTTATATGAAAATGATACTATACTTCAGTGATTTCAATCAATTTAAGTAACCTTCTGTAACCGTCTGGACCTTCTATTAATGTTAGACACAGGGTTTTTTTTGTTTCTTTTTTGTTTTTTGTTTGCGGAGCAATTTCATTATGATAACAAACGGGACTGGAAGTCGAGAGAGGCCTTGAATCTTTGCTACAGCTTCAAAAAGTTCCAGTAATAGTAGACCCAATCTGATTTAAGTGCCTCTCTCTGCTGTGGGAAAATTGGCCTCCCCTCCCCCCCCCCTCCCCACCCCCAAGAATGAAATTCCAGGCCTCCAGAATGTCTCCTGGCTGGGTTGTAAAGTGATGCAAATACCAAGACCGGGCAGTGTTCTTTTGACAGACACAATTTCTTTGCAGCTAGTCCAGCTGGCTAGTTGATTGCTTGCCACTGCTACACTGTAAACCTCTGACTGTTCATAGTAACCTCAGATTGCAAGTCCCACGCAAATTATGAATGTTGAAAGGTAAACCCTAAAATGTGGACCAGTGAAAAGCCTGCTGGAAATGGCAAGCTCACTGGTCCCGCTGGCTTGTCACTTAAAAAGTTAAGGGCAAACCCTGTCGGGTGGGGGGGGGGGAACAAGGCTGTTAATATCACTCTGTTGAAATACTGGAAGCTTAAGATGTTGGGCCTTCTCCAAACTCTTCATTCCTTTTAAGCCAGCATCATTCATCGTTCAGCATGTTCAGCATGTATGACTGCTGTTGGGTTTAGATACAGTAACAGACTGTGTGGAATCTGATGTGGTTTGCTTTGAGCATTCAGCACATGACTGTGGTTTAGTCAAGGAGTGGCCGACCTACAATTCAAAGACCCTTATATAGAGTTTTTCCCGAGAATGAAGCCTTTGTGTTATACCGTGCAGGGAGGGACAAAGAGGAGCTACTGATCACCAGAGAGTACATGTAGCTACCATAGTCATGTTTATAACACACCTCTCCCTGGTTCTTTATCCTGATTGGCTGAAACACGGACGCGTGGGGTGAACTAATATAGCCTAGTGCATGAAATCTGCACCACACGCACCGCACGCGCTTCATTTGGGGGAAATAGTTCGCAAAGCGGGAAATAGTTTCAAAAACCCAAAAACTATTGACTGGTAAAGAGCGCCCTCAAGAGAATGACGGCGTCTGCGGATCGAATAGAATCTCCAGCCAAAAAAATGTGATTTACTCTTCAAACTGACATTTTGGACTGAGGTGTGTTATAAAACACATATGGACTGGCATTATTCGGGCAATAGTGCGCGTCTATGCACCCCTGGGGCCTGTGAGTGACCAGGAGAGGGTCCTATTTCCCTCAGCCTTCGGCCTCGGGGAAATAGGACCCTCTCCTGGTCACTCACAGGCCCTCGGGTTGCATAGACGTGCACTATTTCCCTCATTGCCAGTCCATATGTATATAATAGTTGTACAATAGCTAGAAATTTGTTCAGTTCTATTTATTTCAAAAGGGTATCAGATTCTAGATAAACACAAGGCAAATTTCAAATAACTGCTGCGCAAAACTTTTGCATGGCATTTTTTATTTTTTTATTTAGGCCTATTTATTTATTTATCTTTTTTCTTTTTATTTTTTGAGCAAGTATTATGCAGGGGACCAGTGACTCCCAATTTAAAAGCTATGAAGTCATTTTTTTTTTTGGGGGGGGGGCTGGTTACCTGTTTTGCTAAAGGATGCAAATAAAGTGCAAGGAATATTTCAGTCTTTCCTGTGAATAGACTAATCCGAGCAGCTCATTCATGGGCGGCAGCACGCGGGCGTCGAGGCACACGCACTGTGAATCCTCGATGCTGATTGGTACATATGCGCACTGACACACTATTGTCATGTTACGCGCGCAAGCAGTGGTGAAAACTTGTGATCTTAAAAAGTTACTTCGGGCAAATAATTGCTTTTTAACAAATTCTAAATGATCTGATCTGTACTGGAAATGTAGGGTTAATTACATGTATGATCAGTCGTGTCACGAACCGACGAATGGTCAACAGATTCGGCACAATGTGAAAAATGCAAAAATCAGAGCATGCATGTTTGGCACCGTGCCAGCGCTGTGTATTTCAATTGGTAAAGCATTGAATCTTGATACGTCACTTCGTGAACACGCTAAATGGCAACTGTAATGATTCGTCGGCAGGTCATGCAAGTAAGAGTAATTTTAAAACTTTCGCGTCTTAGGTCCTGAAATTTTCGGAAAATGTTAATCCCAATGAGTATAAGAAGAATTTGTACAAAACTGATTTGCCAAATTTTGTGATTTTTGACACATTCGTCACTTCTTGAAAACGTTGAGGGAGACGGGTCATTCTCCGTGGCTGCTCCACGAGTTTGGAACGCTCTCTCAAGAGATCTTCACATATCTACATCCCTTCAAGTCCAGTTTAAAAACATATTGGTTCAGACGAACTTTCTAAACCAGTGTCCAGCCTTCCGTTGACTGTTACCATTCATTTTCTCTTTGTGAGCCTTGGGTGTCCTCTGGACAGAAATGTGCAGAGTATAAATATATAATTATTATTATTGTTATTGACGAATTGCATGTATATGTAGACATGTATCAGTGTTTTCAGCATGTGAACCCATGTCAATGTGCCACTGTTATTAAACATACTTGCATTGTGCTGCTGGTATGTGTTTACTGTTTTCATTCAGCTACATGTAATAAGTTTTTTCCCCCATTTGGTTCACACTGACCTTAGTGCTTGTTACTTATTGCCACAGGGGTCATTGTGTGTGCAAAGTTGCGGTCCAGACATGTTCAGCCAGGCCGGTGTCTGCCAAGACGCTTGCGACCACGGTTACTACGGCAACCCAGCCTCCTTCATATGTCAGACATGCTCGGAGGAGTGTCTCACCTGCGAGTTCAACGCAGAGTACAGCATCGTATGCAAGACATGTATTGCCCCCAAGGTACAGTAAAATAAAAATGATAAAAAAATTTTAAACGTTGGTAGCTCCAGATACAGGCCAGCTCTTAAAGGTTCACTGAAATCAAAAGTATTCATGCTTTTATGTTACACCTTATAATTTGTATAAAACGATTCACTTGTAAGAAATCATTTTTTGCATTTCTGTGTTTTTTTCGCATAATTTGTTTTCTTTAAAAAATAACAGTCTTCAGGAACGCCCACAAAAATAGGTCACTTGCTAACAATGGCTGGATTCTCAACGTGACATCACATGCATTACAACCAAGAATGAATTTGTTAATAGAAGAACACATATTTGTCATTCCTTTGGCAGACCCAATCCCAGAACAATTGATTTGTGGAATAGCTCAGGAAACATTATGTAATGCATGTGATGTCATGTTGAGAATCAAGCCATGTTAGCAAGTGACCTATTTTTGTGGGCGTTCCTGAAAACTGTTATTTTTTAAAGAAAACAAATTATGCGAAAAATGCACAGGAATGCAAAAAATTATTTCTTACATGTGAATCGTTTTATAAAAATCATAAGGTGTAACATAAAAGCATTAATACTTTGTATTTCAGTGAACCTTTAACATTTCTTTGCACACAATTTTTTATTATATATATATTTTTTTTACGAGACGGAACAACAGTTTTTTTGTTGGACAAGTTCATCTTTTCAAACTAGTGTACAGTAGGGCTGTGATTTGTCAAAATTGGCCCTGGTAACCTTGGGGTGGTATCCCATTGGGGGACTTTGCCAAGTAACAGGGTAGAAGTAGAAGTACTGAGGATATTTCATTGATTACCGTTTTTATTCAGACGTTTTTGAAGAACATGAAGTTATCATTGCGGGGAGAAAGACATAGCCCCACTATGTCCAAAGCTCAAGTGTTTCTCTTGCAAGAATGTAAAGAATCTTTAAGACCTCTTATGTGCACAGTGGCAAAATTAGACCTTCTCATTTGGGGTGTGGGTGGCAAGCGGGGGCAAAGACACAATTTTTATTTATTTAATTATGTTTTATTTATTTATTTATTTTTATTTTTTTTTAATTTTTTTTTTTTTATTTTTTTTTTATTTATTTATTTATTTATTTATTTATTTATTTATTTTTTTATATTTATATATACATATTTTTTTTATTTATTTATTATTTATTTATTTACTTATTTTTTTATTTTTTTATTTTATTTTTTTTTTCGGGGGGGGGGGGGGGGGGGGCTTTTGATGCATTGAACCCTACAGTTGTGCATTTTTGGTGAGGGCAAAAGGGGGGCAAGGATTTTGAACGAGGCTCCCCCCTCGATCCCCCTCTCTGGTGGGTATCACGCTAGCTGAAAGATTGTTCGGGTGGTTTTATTTCCACACCAGATGCAGACTATTACCTATACCTAATTTGTAGGATTTTGTTTTCCCCTTTTTTAACGATCTCACTGGTTCAGGGAACAGATAACCAGCCTGTAAAGATTTTACTGGGCCTAGTAAGTGATTAAACGGCGTCGAATAGCTACATGTTTTATGCACAAATGTAAGATCTGCAAGTTCAAAATATTTGTCATTCTGGGAATTTCTTAGTATGTGTTTTTTTTTACCCCCGAGTTTGAGACCTGGACCAATGCTACAGATCTTTAAGTAAGTGTGGTTGGATTGGCTGTATGCAGGGCCAAGTCTGCCCATATCAGGAAACATGAGAAACGCATGTTGAGGGTCGGAGGGTGCTTTTATGTGGTTGGAACGGAGATTGATGCAGTCAACCCTAAATAGAGACCTGGCTTGTCTGTCTTCTTAAGCGATTCCCAACTCCTGTGCCTTTGAATTTTTTTCGCGACGTTCAAGGTTATTCAGAAATCTGTTCCATACAGCAGCAAATAGGATTGCTTATTGTTGAGTCTTCAAAGTTGGAGCTATACCAATGTGCTAAATTAGTGCGGTAAATTTCGCAAGTTCAATCAAATTGGTGTTGGTGTCACTGTTCAGGATATATCCGAAAATACCTGCAGAATATCTGTTGGACTCAACTCAGAAACCATCTGCAATGAGAGTGCATTTAGCACCCATACAGACGAAACTCTTCACCCAGAGAAAATTGGTCATGATGAAAAGTTGTCTTTTAAGGTGTGCCAGCAGTTAGGTTGGGTTATCTGGTGTAAGTACCTGGTCAAGTAGAAGCAAGGAGTCAAACAAAAACATGGTACACACGTTAGGTAAACACAGACAAGCGATTTCCGTTGGCAGTGTTTGATTTTGAGGTTCACCTCGCGGTCATCAGATTCCCCCGCTGGCAAATTGAACTTTGGATGCTCTGTTGAGTATTCGAGGGGTGCAGGCCTGGGGCAGGCATTGGTGTTCTCCCCGACCCCCCCCCCCCTTCTACGTTGTAGTAGAAGGAAGTCTACTTCAAGCATTGTGTTTGTGTAAAACCACACAAGTCTACCAATGGCCTGCACACCTGTTAATTACCCGTGTTTGGGAAATTTCCATGCAGAAACCTATACTGGGATAAAAGCCTGGAATGTTACCAGACTTCCTGTGATGTTATTCAGTGTTGTAATTTTGTACATAACATGATCGACAGAGGTCTTTGAGACGGATTACTATCCGGTGATCCATTCAACCATAAGATTCAACTTCAACTTGCTAGCAGTGGTTATTATTATCTTGTGTAAAGTACAGTTGTACTGGAGGGATTTACAAACCAATATTGTGTACACATTCTTTGTTAAATTCCTTTGTTAAATTAGTGGGAAGAAAGTTGTTAACTGGACACAACAAAGATGAAGTCAGTGTATGCTCAGCCTCTTCAGCAATACGCTAAGAAAAATGATGGTGGTGGTTGTTTTTTGTTTGTTTGTATTTTTGGGTTGTTGTTTTTTTTCGGTGGGGGGGGGGGTTACTGCTTTTGCACAGGGCATACTCATGACATGACCAAATTTCATGAAAGGTTTAAAGGCAAAGTATACCTTTGGTTTTTTGAACCGTACATTTGCCTTAATGCTATATAATTGTAGATATATGCCATACAACTAACCTGTGTAAATTTCAGTACAAAAGGTGGCAGCGTTTTTGAGATATCACCAAAAATCTGGAGCGGTTGTGTTCACGCAGAAGAAGTATCCGTCATTGAAATACACATTCTGAGAAGCGTTACGGCCATAACGCTTCTCAGATTCAAATTTTGGTGGGATAAAAAGTGATGTATTTTTCCATAACTGCAGTACTTCGAAGTGAAACGTTTCTCAAAATGCATTATACTATCCAAAGCTGGTGTACTTCTTACCAAGTGAGTTATTATTGCCATAAATTTTCAGAGTCATTACCAAACGTATACAGACCCTTTAAATTAGTGGGAAGAAAGTTGTTAACTGGACACAACAAAGATGAAGTCAGTGTATGCTCAGCCTCTTCAGCAATGCGCTAAGAAAAATGATGGTGGTGGTTGTTTTTTGTTTGTTTGTATTTTTGGGTTGTTGTTTTTTTTCGGTGGGGGGGGGGTACTGCTTTTGCACAGGGTATCCTCATGACATGACCAAATTTCATAAAAGAGTTAAAGCCAAACAATTACTGCTTAACAGGTTTGAAGCAGGGAACAATTGCTACAAACATTTCACATACACATGTTTTGGTTTTGGGTGGGGTTTTTTTGGGGGGGGGGTTTTTATGACCTTTTCTGGTAAGCAAAATCGCATTTTTCTCACATATAGCCAATTTGTGTGTGCATATGAAACCCAATGAATTAAGGAATTTTTATAACGCACTTGAATTTGTTCCAACACACCATGCAACATTAAAATGACCTTTGTGAAAGTTCAAAGTTGTGACCAAAATCAAGTTTAGGAAGTCAGCATTGAACTAGTTGTGTATGCCTTTACTACAATCATTGTGTCTAGAATTTTCATTTGCAATTTCTAAACCAAGTAGTGGGCCTAAGGTACAGCTTCAAATGCATGACATTGCACATGTTTAATACAGGGTGCTGCTAGTGTTAAAGAAACTACAAAACCAAAAAAGTACCACAAAGAAATGACCATGTTTCATAAATTTTCAAAACCAGGCTGCCAAATGGCCTTGTGTTACCGGTAAATTGCATTCAGGTCAGACAACGTGCCCATCCTTAATTAACAGAATGAATACAGGATTGGTATTCATCAAAACAACATTTTAATTAGTATCAGTCTGAAAGCTTACTGATTATGAAGTTCATACCAGTACCAAATCTTCCATAGGAATATTTCTGTCTGAAATGTTGTCAGTGTCGTGGAAATAGAATTTGAAGACCTTGATTTTAACTTCGGTGGTAACAATCAAAATTAAGGACAGTGTGTTTTACATGCTGAAAAGTGTGCACGGTTTGTCATTATTTTCTTCTGACTTGGATAGAGCCCAAATTTCTACAGGTTTGTTTTGTTCATGTAAATAGCGAATCACAGGAAGTAAGAACACTGCACTGTCAGCTTTACCAATCCTATGTTTTACCTTTAAACGAAGTCTTGACATTATTGTTATTGACATTGACAGACTAACAAAAATTGTAAATATTTTCATAATAAACAAATGGATGAAACACATGTTCCCAAACAAGAGTTGGTACATACACCCCCGCACATGCATAATCATAACTTCTCTCGCCTAGTTGTTATTTTTAACTCCTGTGGTTTATCTTGTCAGCTGTGACTTTGTTTTTTAAATATTCCAGTCATAACAGTGGGTGAAGAGATATTCACATGTATTTATTTTAGTTAAATTTGTGAAATATTTATTGGCTTTGCTCAATGTTTTGTCAACTTTCGACATGACACAACACTGAGTTTTTTAGGCTAGACAAAAAAATTTGCAGAAATGCCATCTAGGTAAATTATAGGAATTGAAAGACAAAAAACATGTGAAACATAAAAAACAAACACCCTTTCCAGGATTTTATTTTAATTTATTTTAATTTTATTTTTTCGTGGTTTAGATGATAAAGATTCAGTTTTGTAGCTCCATGCTTTCAGTTACAGTTTTGAGCAGAAACTCACAGCATGGAAAAGAAAAAATGACCTGATTATTTGAAATTTCCCAGGTTAGGAACTGCAACTAAAGGGGGTAAAGCAGATCGTTTTGTTTAACTTCCTGCAGTTAATATTTCACCTGTTTTCTAATCTATTGATAAGAATACAAAAAAATTATTAATGGCCTCACGTTTTGACCCCAGTAGAGTCTTCTTCAAATGCTAAAAGTATGACTTTTTGTTACTGTTGTTGTTGTTTTGTTTTTTTTAGGAATTGCTCAGTTTGATTACTGGAAACTTAACAGACTAATTTTGCATTATCAATTTTTGATTTCCTACAGTTTGGAAACATATCAGTGCGACACATTTTCATTCGGACATTTGTAAATTTGTTGTTATGTTGAATGGAGAATTTTGAATATTGGTATTCTGGACGACTTGACATATATACCTCACTTTTAATCCAATGCAGTTTTGTGGTCATTTCCTTTTTTTTCCACATACATGCAGAAATGTATTGAAAGAAATAAATCATCCTGCAAGCAGAAGTTTGATATGATCATTGTTGATTATCAAACAGGTTTTCTTTCCAGCCAGTCATATGAGACACATGCACAGGAATATTTTACACCTCATGTCAGATGCTACTCCAGACAGGCTGTAAACTCCCAAATTTTCCCACCTCCGTCAGTTCCATGCATTAATTCTATTTATTTTTGATACAGTAGTCAGCTGCTTCCCTGAAATCTTATCGCGCTTTTTTTTTTTTTTTTTTTTTTTTTTTGGCAACATATAGCCCATCTTTGGTATTCACCCATTTTGTAATGTGCAGTATTGTCTTGTCTACTTACTCTTGGTCAGTGGCATAGCCAAGTGGGGGGGGGGGAGGGGGCTGGAGGGCACGCGCCCCCCATAAAAAAATGTAGATACATGTAATTCATTAAAAAGCAATGCCCCCCCCCCCCCCCCTGTGCACCCCAGTGAAAAAATCCTGGCTACGTTGCTGCTCTTGTTCATTCGTGTCTGGTCTGTATAATAAGCCATTTTAAGTTATGGTGGACACATTACTAGGGCAGGATTTGGTTTGGGTAAATTTGTCTGTATACACCCAAACCAAACAGTGCACTCCTATAGTGTCTGCCATACCTCAAAAAAAAAGCTAATTATGTATAGTGTGTTTTCTTTTTTAATGGAATTTTTGTAATACATGTTGTATGCCCCCAAGTTTGTGCAATTTTCTTTTTTAGCTGTGTACTTAATCCTTTTTTTTCTCTTTTTTCTTCCTTTCTGTTTTTTCATTGTAACTGTTTTCTGAAAGTTTTTATATATAAGCAATACTTAATTTTTTTTTTTCCCCCTTACATTTTATGTAGTTTTATTTAAATCGTTTTATTGTTGAGAAATGGCTACAATTTAGCCAGTTTGGTGGCTGCAACACTCTTTCTTAAAACAAATAAACCAACAGTAATAGTTCATTATCTTGTGTAGAGGCCTTCATGTAGTGAAGATGACTTCATATTTTCAGACATCGTTATACGCACTGGGTGGATAACCAACGAAAAAAATATTTTTCAAACTGTTTGAAGATGGTTTCCGATAAATCTGGGTGACTGACATGCAATCGTCTTGAAGCTGGTTGCCGATAAATCTGGGTGACTGACATGCAATCGTCTTGAAGATGGTTTCCGATAAATCTGGGTGGCTGACATGCAATCGTCTTGAAGAAAAACAATTCTCACCCGGGGACAAATAAAATAACATTTTGGTGATTTTTATTTTTGGAACGCCAGCTGTAAATTTAGTGTTTGAAAAACCTTTAATGGGTTTCTAAGAGAGACTGTTTGGATGGTATTTGGCATTTCAAAAGAAAACAATCTTGACGACGGGATTACCATGATGGCCCCTTTCTTCAGTAGCATCGTGCTCAGCATTTATTGACTCAGGCATAAAGCATCTTAAAGTCACTGGATCCTCAAGAATGAAGTCATTAACATTCTTGCCGTGAAGAGTACAGGTTCTTAAAGGATCTGCCGAGGGCCAAGTTAGAATCTCAACGTGTTTTAAAAGTGACGTTTGAAGATGCCAAATTTTTAATTAGGCGACCAAACAAAATATTTGTAACATTCCAAATGCGTCGGCATCAACTTATCCCTGGTTTTGAATTCAGCACGAGTGTTTCCCAGGAAACATGCTCATCGAGGAAGATGTAGCCCTCTAAAAATATCAAAGTTGACACGGTTGTTTTCCATAAGTCGGTTTTTGTATGTTTGTATCTGTCGCCATCCAAGCTATATTTATAGCAGAAGTCCCGTGGGTGAGAGCAGCGCCTCAAACTGGCGAACAACCACACTCTGTCTCTCATATTAAAGAATAGACCAATAATCAACAACAATTTTCTTGTGGCTTTTGAATATGAGCCTAAGCTTATTAATCAGTTGACTTGGGGGATTCGCGGTTGTTTCATGTTGTGTTTGTGTAGGGGAGATTCCCCCCCCCCCCCCCCCCCAACAAGGATGTTAACAATAATCCTGCACACTGAACTCAATGATGGTGCCAAACAGAGCTTGGCAGACGGCCAGATTCTCTCGTCAAAACATTAATTTGTCTCACACTTGTTATAATGGACTGGCTGTAGTGAATTGACTATAGCATTCTATGGTTCAGGCGTCGGCACGGACTCCATTACTTAATGTTGGACTGGGAACATCTGTGGTTAGCCTGAGGTTTGATCCCATTAACTTTGTGTGATTTTGGAAGTCCTGCAGTCTGGTAACCGCAATGCCATTAATAAAAGCAGGCCTGTTGTTTGTCTGGATGGTGCTTATTTTTCAAATTGTTTGTCATTTTTCCCTCAGCATTATTTAAAGTTGTAAACTTTCAATGGGGGAGGGGGGGGGGGGTAGAAACTTGTGTGTACTTCCTTCCATTGTCATGGATAACCCCTTTGGGGAACTATCTGGACTTGAAGGTGTTGGAGCCAGTGGCTCGTCATCGTGTGGGCCTCTGCCGTGAAAGAAGACGCTGCAGCATAATTGCTTTTCTTCACAGATGGGACAATGATGCTTTGGGTCCAGTGACCTACATGTAGTTTAAGAAGTATATATACGCAAATTAACTTGAAGATCTTGAGGGATGCCACAATGTGTTTGCCCTGTGTGGTTTTTCTGGTAACATGACAGCAAGCACCTTTCCCTCAGGTTTCCCTCGGGTTTATAAGAGAGCTGCTAGGTTTTTATTTACAAAAAAAAAAGCGTATACTGGCCAAGAAAAAGATGACGGAGATGTATAGTAGTTATAATCATAATTGATATTTAAACATTTATACTGGGCACATATCTGTCTACGGACACCCAAAATGTATTAGAAATGGGGGAAAATCAATAGATCCAGTCAACAGATGAAGTGTTACTGGGTAGCAGAAAATTTGTTGACCGGAAAAGTCTTCAGATTGGACTTAAGGACGGGAGATGTTTGGATGTATCTCGATAGCCCATATCATTTAGTAAAAACCATTTTTCAACCTTTCTCAAACTCTTTTGGGAGCATGTAAGCAGATTGAAACGTTGAGACCAAGATTGACTCACTCTGAGTGTTTTATACTATCAACAGCTCCCCAGTGCTATTTACCAACTTGTAAGCTTTTATGGGCATTCATTTGTGGAGTCATTACCAAAGGTATAACCCCGACTTTAAAGGGTCGCTGAAAATTTATGGCAATAAAAACTCACTTGGTAAGAAGTACAGCAGCTTCGGATAGTATAATGCATTTTGAGAAACGGTTCACTTCGAAGTACTGCAGTTATGGAAAAGTACATCACTTTGTATCCCCCCAAAAATTTGAATCTGAGAAGCGTTATGGCCGTAACGCTTCTCAGAATGTGTATTCCAATGACGGATACTTCTGCGTGAACACAACCGCTCCAGATTTTTGGTGATATCTCAAAAACGCTGCCACCTTTTGAACTGAAATTTACACAGTTTAGTTTTATGGCATATATCTACAATTATATGGCATTAAGGCAAATGTACTGTTCCAAAAACCAAAGGTATACTTTGCCTTTAATAAGTGTATTGCCCAAGAGCACAAGGACACTGCTGACAACAGGCAAGGCTTGGCTTTAAACTCAGCTCTGAGGATGCTTCATGGGTAAATGAGTCCGACTAATCAAACTATGACACACCTTATTAATAATTCAAACAACCTTCAACATTTTCTACTCTTTCAGCTCCTTCACAATGGTCAGTGTCTGGATACCTGCCCAAGCTCCATGTTGATAACTCTGATGGACCAAAGCATACTGCCGAACAGCGAGCAGATACGATTGGTCGGTGGGCGGGACCAACTGGAAGGTCGACTTGAGGTGAGAACAGTCATTCTTGCGAAAAAGGAGAATAAAAACACATCTTTTTAATGCACAATTTAGATGCAGTAACAGTTCGCCCGTTTGATGTGCCATCATTTTATGAAACCAAATTGTTGACAATTTATAAAATAAAACGACTATTCTTTTCAGTAAAAAAAAATGGTTGAACCAACTTGATTTTGCAAACTATGTTCCATCAAAAGGAAGGTCAGTAAGAAGTTGACCCAGGGAGTGGGCGACAGTTTCTGTTTATAATCAGAGTAGTTTAAATAGTTTTAACATGGATTTGTGTGACTTTTCCTCCTCCCTTATATACAGGTATTTCACGATGGTCAGTGGGGGTCAGTCTGCAGTGATCGCTGGGCACTGAATGCTGCAAGTGTGGCGTGCCGGCAACTCAATCTGGGTAAGATTTTCCCCAATCTGGGTCAGAAGTCTCTGTTTGTTTGTTCTGTTGTTAGGGTGTTAACCTCGTTGTTTGTTTTTGTAGCACCAATGGTCATCAGTATATTCAGCAGGACTCTGATGTGAATGTCTGGACGTCCGATGAGTTGTCCACAACTAGTGGTCTGCCAAAATGTAAATTAAACCTGAGCTTTATTATGGCCTTTTTTCGCTCATTGCACGGGATGTTTCTGCAGAGCATTGTCCATAATCGGTCAAACTCCGTTAGGCATTCTTAGTGGTCTAAAGTTCTTGCGGTTAAACAAGTTTGTAAACATGGTCATGATTCCTTTGAGACATCAAGAGTGCCAAGCCTGTGGGGCTTAAAGATGTCAACCAAGACACTGGGAGACTTTTGAGACGCTGGCGGCAGCAGACACAGCGGTCCTTGTTTACAGTTCTGAGCATGCGCAAACATGCTCAGTATTGCGCACGAGGTTCTGAGCATGCGTATTGCGTACTACTAGTGAGAAAAAGGACTGTCCAAAGTCTCCCATTATCATCACTGGCAGTACAGATCACTATAGACTGCAGAAGTTTCGTGCGCATAAAAAAACAAGGAAACAAGTCGAAAGGAGACTATTTTTCTTTGTGAAGTCAAATCTATATTTTGAATTGTATTCATAAAATTCTAGAAAATAAAAGTACTCATAGTAATTTTTTATAAAAACAATTTCAGTTTTGATGTGATTCAGATAATTTGTTAAAACTAACATTGAAACAAATTAAAACGTGGGATGAGGGTGCTTTTTGGACCTCAATAATTCTAGACTATATGCAATTCGAATTGCGAATTATGCCGGAATTTGTGCAATTGTTACACAGGTTTAATGATAACATGAACGTCAGTCGGACAAAGGTCTTAATTAGTTACAAGTAACCAGAAACTGAGGTCAAGTCTTATTCTCGGGTTTTCTTCGTTGATTTGTTAAATTGATTTTACTTCCATATATTTCATCGCTAAATTTCATTTTCCCAACATGTTGTGGCTCTAGCAATTATATTATAACGTTGGGACAATACAATATAATTTTTAGAGCCATAAACTATGTTAAATTGAAGTATTTGAAGAAACAATCAGGCACAAGTAGAACTCAATATGTTTGGGACCTACTTGGATCTGGAAGTTCACATAGGCGCGAGACTTCCACAGTCTATAGAATCAATAATCTTTGCAGGTCCAGGATTTTACAAAGCGCTAGGACTAGTCTTATCTTGAGTTAGGACAAGTAACTAGTCCTAACTTATAGGACTAGTCATATGTTAGGACTAGTCCCAAGTTAGGACTAGTTTTGTGAAATCCACTATGGTAGCTGTTCAACTGCAGCCACAGTATAGTGCACTAACAATTGGCTTGTACCTTGTCCCTTGTCCCGTGTCTAGTCGAGTGATACGGTTACTTGATTGCATCAGAATCACGGTTAATAAAGTCATAACATGATGCCAGTCATAAATAAGGTGCACAAAGTAAAAGTCATTCAGAATCATATTTATCAAGTTTCAAATAGGATGCTGCTAATTATGTGGCCGTTAGTCAAATGTCTCACTGTGCTGTTGTAGTATACAGTGCACTAAAATAAAAGAGAACATCGATAACGATACTATTATGTGCCAAGTTCATGCAGAGCATTCCTTCCTCCATTTATGGGCTAATTACTTTGCGTGGTACCAGGACTTTTGGCAGTGTTGGAATTGTCACAATGATAATATAAACATGGAAAGCGTGGGTATCTGCCGACACTGTATATTCTTCAATGAGAAACATACGTGATTTGATAGTTCCTCATTGGAACAAATGGGAGTGTGTGTGATTGCATCATGCACGTCTTGGTCTAAAATCTGTTCGATTGCATCATGTTCAACTATATTTAGTTGCTCCCATTGACTCATTCACTGTGGGATCATCGGACATGTGTTTTTCCTTTTTCTTAGTCAGCGAGATTAAAGTATTGGCTGAATGGATTAAGTCCTAATCATCATTAAGACTTCTCTGGCTGAAGTTGGGAGATTAGAGATTTCAAATCTTAGCGTGAACTGTTGGACGGTAGAAAGGCAAAAATCAGAAATACGTCCGATTTAGAAAAAGAACAGTTTAACTAGAACAGGGAGGATATCCAGATTGTTCTGTTAGTATGACAAATCCATTGGGGGTGTCCTGTCCATTGTGGTCAATGGTACACAAGTACACCCGTCTTTAATTTAACGCAGCAATGCAAAACGACAGCGCGACTCAAGTTAAAGCCTACGTGCTATGCAGACACAAGTGTTAAAGCATTCCCAGAGCAAGTTCAATCAAGGACCAATGGTTAACTGGTGGTTGGTTGATGACCAGCGTAGTGCTTGCACTCTGAAATTGAAGTGCGAACGACTCTATTCATGTCATGTCCACGTGACCATGAGAAAACAGTGAAATGAGCGTTATCACTTCCTATAACTGGTCCCCTCTGCACTGTGCTTATGAAACGGCTAGTGGTAACCAGCGATGCGACCAACCTCGATAGGCCGGTCGCGAATAGTCGACTAGATTAGTCCAACCATCGTTGACTAGCGTGAGTTCAATCAGAGTTAGTTGAACTATGGTTAACTATGGTCCTTGATCGAACTGGTCCTGATAGACTACGCTAACAAAACACCCACATAATGGTAAAATGTTTAGCATGTATTTTGCACTTGCAGTACAACAGATACAAGATCCAACTTTAGCAAGTATTGGTCTCACAAAGAGTTGGCATTAATGCCAACTTTACACCAAGTAAACTTGAGGCTTAACTGTTCATTAAAATTCATGTTTTTTTTGCCGATTACCCAAACTGCAAAATGCCTTTAATGGCATGACCATGCATGAAGCAAATTTCATAATGAAAGTATGAGTTAACATTAATAGGAACATTTCATTTCCTCTTAGTAACCACAACCCCCCCCCCCCCCCATCCCCATCCTCCACCTGTTCTTGAACCCTGATTTGCCGACTGCCAATATGTTCATTTATTTATCAAAAAAAAGCGGCAGTGTCTGGGCTTTGTGGACGGAGCAAATCTTGTTATACATGTACACAGTGTTTGAAATGTCCCAGGGTCACTTTTCTGTTCGAGGTTTTTTACTGCATTGAATTAATCGACCGAAACACGATCAACCGATACCTCTTTTGTATAGAATCGGAAAGGGTTTTGGGATGTAACATGTTTCTGGCGGGAGTTTTTTGTGTGTGTGTGTGTGTGTGTGTGTGTGGTTCTATTTTTAATGATTGTTTTTGTTGTAGTGCTGTCGGCCAAGTTTGATGATTGCATCATGCAGTTGTGATGGGAATGAATGTAGAATGCTTGAATGGCCATGTGCTGGAACAGTGCCAACACATTGAAATGTGTGATGTCAAATTTGTTTCAGAATACAATTATGAAGGTATTACCATAGTACCATCATTTATTACCATCATAGTACATTTATTAAATAGCCTGGACCAACAGCCAGTGCATTAAACACTTAATATTTTGAAGATAATGCTTTTTTTCTTCTTATTTAATAAAAATCGAACATATTGTTGACTTTTTGTATGAACAAATTGAAACCTATTCATTGTCAACATACAATTGCAAGGGCAGAGTGTCTAAAAAATCAAAATATCCACATTAAAAATTATTTTTTAATATTTTTGTTCCTAGTTCAGAAAAAAACAACTTAGCTTTAAAGGTAGAGTACAGGATTGGTAGTCATCCAAATTTGTATCTATTAGTATCAGTCTGAAAGCTTACTGATTACGAAGTTCATACAAGTATCAATCTTCCATAGAAATAGTTCTGTCTGAAATACTGTCAAAGTCGAGAAAATAGAATTTGAAGACCCTGATTTTAATTTCGGTTGTAACAATCAAAATTAAGGACAATGGTTTACATGCTGAAAAGTGTACGCGGTTTTTCACTATTTCCTCCTGACTCGGACGACGGATTGAGCCCAAATTTTCACAGGTTTGTTTTTTCATGTATATTTTGAATCACACAAAGAACAAGAACACTGCACTATCAGCTTAACCAATCCTATAGATAATTCCCAATATGGCATGAATCGGCCATCCTTACAAGCAATTTGGAACACACGATCGTGCGTTTCACGTAAGAACAACGTGCCGCACGCGCGCATATCACAAAACTCATCACAGGATTGGTTAGTGAACAATGCCGGCTGCGTTCATAATTTCAGCGCTTGACGCGCCTGCAAGCCAAAATGCAATTTGACCCGTGAAGTTGGCATCTATTGGGAACTTTCTATATTTTACCTTTAACAATTACCATGGCAACATCCCAGGCAGATTCATTGAGTGTCACCCCGCGCAGTGCTTTAGTAAACAACGACCCACATTGATTTAAACTAATATCGTTTTACTTCAGGTATCGTCGTGACCACAACATGAACTGGCAGCAGTGTGCATATAATGTACCAGCCATTCTGCATATAATATTGTACACATACTGATGTGCTACCCACGACTGCCGCTTTTTTTCTTTTCTTTTTTTAGACATGTCAGTTCGATCCATTCTGAGCTTTAAAAATTATTGTTTTATTCGATTACTTTTTTGGTTTTTATATCTTTCTTTTTTTCAAAAATTATAACAAAATTTGGGATAGAAAAATGGTTTTTGTTTCTTTTAAGAAACATGTACAATTCAGATTGTCAATGATATTTGAAAAATTACAAATCTTGGTTAGGTATATATTGTATTTATTAAAACCTAGGGGATTGGAAATGAACTTGTTACTCCAAAAGCCAATGATGTTTTTTTTTACCTTAAAGGTAAAATATAGCGTTGCTAAAGCTGAAAGCTGATAAAAGAGGCAAAATAAATCGAATCAGACACAATTTATCTGGTGGGGTAGTAGCAAACATGGACACATTACGTAAAAACAGTCGGATTTAAATTGCCTCAATTTTTTGTTACCTTGTTCACCGAGATGCATATATTATTTCATTGTTGCGAGACGTCAAAACTACAACAGTATCTACAACAAAGGCTGAATACAAACAATCACAGGTAAACCTTGAACTTGAGTGGATACCGCTGATTCGGTGTTTATTACTCGTCTTTATTGATCTACCTTAGTGGTGTCGTTCAAATCGACCCATATTCTGTATCAATGTGAAGGCCGAAAAAGGTCTGGATCACTTCCTAATCATCACGGCTTGGTTTATCCTTTTATCATTGACATGGCCTTCTCATTAGCAAGCGATCTGCTTCAATTCGCCTCTACCGTCTGCCTAATGATATCAAAGACAGACTTTCCTCCCCCCCCCCCCCTTGCAACATAGTAGAACATTAAAGCAAATCTTCATTGATGAAATTGCCAAATGTTCCAAGACTCGGGCTATATGGCAGTTACTCTGTGCGCAATGTTGCCGTAAAGGTCTCTCAGATAAAACACTTAAGGCTGTATCCGAATTTGCGGCTACGACTACAACTGTGGCTAAGAGTGCTGCTAAGGACGTCCTATACGTCAATGCATGACGACGCGGGGATCCAGACATAGCCGTAGCCGTAGCCACCATTTCAGGCACGGCTTTAAGGACGGTTTTACTCTACGCTGATGCTTGATATGGAACATTTACTTTCCAAGTCCTGTGGGAACTATACTCTATTGAAATGTTCACTGATAGCGTACAACTGGACAATCAAAATAAAAGGTAGTCTCGTGAGAAAACTCGGGGGGGGGGGGGGAAACATTGTCGGAAACACCAAAGTTCTAAAAGTCTAGCTCTGTAAATAAGCAAGACAGTCTTTGCGCAATGTCACACAGACAAAAACATTCTGTAATTGAGGGTATTTTGGGCGGCATGAGGGTGCTTTCAATGGCTAATTTCCTTGCATCGCAATTAGTGTTATTGTATTTTTTCACGGCCTGTATGTTGTTTTCGTGTATCGATGGCCGAATAAATAATCATGATAATAACAACAACAACAGAAACTGGACAGTTAAGAAATTCTTAATTAAGACTGTGTGGCTAGAATTTACACTAACAGAAAACAGTTGGAGTGTCATGTGGTCCTTGCTCTGTGGTCTGATGACTGGAATTCCACACAGCAACAATGACAACTTGATCATCATGACAAATTTTTTTCAAACCATCTGGGAATCCATATAAATTGGGCAACATGAAAAATGTCTTATGTCATGCACAGATCGCCAGGGTTTTATGGCTGGGTTCATAACGTGAACAGCCGTGACATTGAGAACGTATTCTGATGGATGCTGTCTAACACATGCCACACAGTCTAATGTAAGTTAACAGTTTCGCTTGGTCTCACCGAAGCATCAGTCTGTACCCCGATGGAAGACTTGAGTCATAGTTTACTGTGCTACACATTTATGTAAATTATGCATTTATCTATTTTAAAGGGAATGTGAAACATGCATTCGTATTTCCACATTCAAGCCCTCGCTTCGATACAAGTTTTAAAAATGCTCACTCGGGAAAAATGTTGTCACGAGGCACTCTAAATTTTGATCGAACAAATGTTTGACCCAACAGGTAGTCTTGATGGCATCTTGCCTTTTATTATGACATTTCATCTTTGAGAGGGCAAGGACAATTTGTAAATTTTACGAAGGGCACTTTCGTCGGGAATTCGAAAGGTCTATGAGAAACTTTTGAACAGGCACCAAGGCCACGGACAGGGCATCAGTGACCATGACCCCCCTGGCAGTCATGTAATTCTGGACCAGTATTTTTGTATGTGATGTAAAACTGACGATCATGTTTTTTTTTTTCATTCACGATCGACAAATGTACACTGACACATTGGGTAATTGATTCCCGAGTAAATTTACAACAAATTATAGAGTCAAGACTTGTTACAATTTTGATATTTTTATCGCTCGATACTCTCCCATCATTGTACTTTCCCTGAAGTGTACTTTTATAATTGCATGAACAGAATGTAGATTTGACTCTAGGGAAACTGTTGTACAAGTGATATTGGAAAGGGTAATTGGAGACAATAGTTTAGAATATCCACTGATGATAGGAAAACAATATTTTTTTGTTTAAATAACAAAGTGTTGACATATTTCTAGATCACAAATTGTTGGCATATTTCTAGATTTCTGTTGAAAGGTTTGGCAAAGGAGAAGCTAAATTGTGAGCTTTAAAATGAAGATTTTTTTTTTTCCAAATAATAACGCGGAAATAACTTTTCGGTTCGACCTTTTCGTTTTCATGATCTGTTAACTATAGTGTTTTGGGGTTTTTTTTTCAAAAAAGACAACCATAATTATAATAGTATCATTTCAGATAGACAGAATAACATTTTTTCTAATATGAATAGTCACACTACCTCGGTGGGGAAACTGAAAAACACATTGACGAACTGTGAATGGTCTTGTGATGGCTATAGACTTGGTGAGGGCATTGACACCTCTTTACAATAAGGGAAGGTCATGCACTTTCCTCTAGCAGACCTCGTGAACGTGATTCTCAACCAGTAACAGGTGGAGGTTGGTAGGGGGGGGAGGGGGTGGTGAAATGCCGCTCATATTCTAATGCTGGTCATTTTCTATAGGTACAGACATTTAATTGTAGCAGGAAAGGTAAAGACCTGTATAAATATATTGCGTGGAGAATGTGTGGGTGTAGAGAAATTCTAGAAGTACTTCGCATACTACCACAACATATGGCAGTTATATTGACCGGCTGATGTAAAACTGTATTGGCTGTACACTGTGACTGGCATCCGATATGATGTGGTATCTATGGATGATGCAACTGCTGCATACTGGATAGCTGAAAATGTTGTTAATCAAATTTAGATCACGGGATTTTCTGAGAGTTTATGTAAAATGCTCCAACCCACTAGTGCTAGATACTCTTATATGTTGGATTGGTTACAAGTTGGAAAAATGCCCACTTTCGTAATCATGTTTTGGGATACAGACAAGAAACTGGTGCTTTGAACTTACTAAACAGTATTCTTGTCATGATACCAAAAATACAAGGCCAAACCAGAGAGTGGCTGCTTAACAATCACCCGGAGTTCTGACCATCTTTGTGTTTCGGTTTTGTTCGCAAGAAGAAGTACAAGGCCAACATTTTGAAGGAAGCTTTTATTTTGGCCATAGGAGGGCGACGTTTACCAATCAGTATTTTTCTAAGGCCGTGCCTCGAATTGGTGGCTACGGCTACGGTTATGGTTACAGCTGGATCACTGCATCATTGTGGGTTAGAGTATAGAACGTTCTTGGCAACAGCCCTTAGCAACAGCCACAGCTGTAATCATAGCCATTAATTCAGATACAGCCTAAAACTTTATTCCCAAATGGCCATTACTATTTGCATTATCTTTCATGGTGTTTTCCCATTATAAAGTTCCTTTTAAATTTAACTCTGAATTTGCCCCCATTATAAAGTCCATTTTGGTTTGGGTAATAACATAAAGTAACACCCCCCCCCCCCCCCCCCCCCCACTATTTAAAGACACATGTTGCCATTGCAATTTGTACAAATTTGTCCCAAGGTCGATGTCTATTGTAAGAGTATATGTAGGACTGGGTCATGTGTCCACAAGGGCATGGATCTGGGTCATGAGGACCTGGGTCATGAAACAAGTTCACTTGAAACAAGTTCAAACTCACTTTTACATGGCATGTTGTGGCCGAGCGGTCTAGTGCATCAGACTCAAGTTCTGAGGGCTGAATCATGGCAGGTGTGGGTTCGATTCCCGGTCATGACACTTAATATTCTTGAACAAGGCACTTTATACCATAAGTGCTTCTCTTAACCAAGGTGTGTAAATGGGAACCCCGAGAGGGCTGAGACAGTATTGCGTTGGATTAACCCTTGGTGCTAATTTAGGCAGCCGGGGGGGGGGGGGGGGGGGTTGTATGCTCCCCAGGGAGTTGAGAAAGTTTGAGGAATGGTATTTAAGAATGCCTGATGAACAGGGATAATAATGCTGTAAAGCGCCTTGATATAGCTATCAGGATATAGTGCAATATAATATGAAAACTATTATTATTATTATGTAAAAAAAAAAATGCCTCATCCTCATTCAAATTAAAGAGAAAATGCTGCACACTCACATTTTGCAAATAATAATGTCTCTGAGGTTTGTTTTGTTTACATGTGATAAAACTAATGAAGGTTATGTTTTTTTTCCTTCAAAAGACTTTTTTTTCTGGAAAATTATTTCATTTATTTATAAAAACAAGACAACAGTACCATGATAAAAGTCTATAAGTGGCGTGTTGTGGCTGAGCGGATAAGAACACCGGACTCTTGTGTTTCTGATCAGCAGAGTGGGGGTTCGAATCCCGGTCCTGACACTTGTGTCCTTAAGCAAGACACTTAACCATTATTGCTGCGTCCTTTGGATGGGACGTAAAGCCGTTGGTCCCGTGTGTTGTGTGATGCACGTAAAAGAACCCAGTGCACTTGTCGAAAAGAGAAGGGCTTCGCCCCGGTGTTCCTGGTTTGATCGGCTACAGACTGCACCACAGCACCTTGTAAACCGTTACATGGTGCTAAAGGAACAGGTCTCATACTTCACAACTCCGAATACCTTGCAGGATAAATACTGTGCGCTTAGAAACACCGGTATGAAGTGCCCTATAAATGTACTTATTATTATTATTATTATAAGTGACAAGGCAACACTGTATTTTTATTCCTGGAAGGCCACATGAAAATAGGTCGCTCCGCAATTGTTAATATAATTTAAGATAAAGAGTTTTGTATTCACTTTTAATTTGACTGTTTTCCCAGGTCATGCTGACTCTATATTGAGGCTGGGTTCCTCTTCAATGACTGGACCAGGGGAAGGAGTCATCTGGATGGACAACGTTATCTGCCGAGGGACGGAGTCAAAGCTTGAGGACTGCCGGAGAAATGAGTGGGGCGTCAACAACTGTCACCATTTCAAAGATGTGGCCATAAGATGCACAGGTAAGAGTGGCCATGCATATTCAGTCATGCAAATAACTGTGAGATCCACAGTTTAGAGTACGTGCATATTCACATATGCAAATGGTATTTGAGACATTGAAGTAAGGGCGTATACAAATGACCGGAAACACAGTAAAAGGGGGTCACTTTGCATCCATCACGTTAGCAGTTTTTCCAAATGGTTGTCATTTTTTTCAAAGTACCTGAAACCAGCCAAAATGTGTTTCAACATGTGAATGGACATGAAGGTTTATACTGAAAATAATTTTGAGTAGATCCATTTCATGTTTTTAGTTTTTGTTTTAAAATCACCGTCAAAAGTGGACAAAAAATTCTACCTGCATTTTCCGTCTATCTTTTTCTTTTTTTTTGAATGAAATTTGAGAGTAATCAAGAAATTATTCATCCTGTTCAACTCAAATTATTTTCAGTGTAAGCCACCATGTCCCTTCACATCTTGAAACATTTTTGGGTGGTTTCTGGTAAATACTACAACCATTGGAAAAACTGTTAACATGACGGTAGGAAAGCCTGTCATATTCTGGTGTGGTATAGTCAGGTGGCTTAGTGAAATTACCGTGACACAGCGGACAAAAGTACCAATTTTGGCACAAAGCTTCCTTAGGGCTTACTAATTAATGTTAGGGTAGGCACCATCCGGATTTTCAAATTAATTTTTTTTTCCTTTGTTTTTGTACACATGGGAGGCGGGCAGGACACAACTCCAGTTAGGAAGGGAGTTCAGGAATAAGACTTACATAATGTTTTAGCTCTACCCTAGTAGAGACTAGTCACCAAGTGTTAGATCTTACCCTCCTAGGAATGAATTATTATAGATTTTTGAAGATTTACTATTTTGCCGTATGTTTTGTACACACACAATAGCAGCAACAATAGACAACCAATGGTGTGTACAAAACATATATATTTTAAGAAATACGTGTACGTGTCTGAGTTCAAACAGCTGGGTTTATATTTCCTGGGAACTGGTAGAGTGGAAAGGACTCTGGTTTGGCAGGAGTATTGACTGGCTGGTAAACCCCCAAGTCATAAAAAACATACAGGATGTGGTCTTTTTCACTCATCCAGATGTTGGGTGCCAGCATTAGTTTTGAATTGTCAGATTTATTTGAACAACCTTTTCTTTTATGGGACCGCCTAAAATAAGTCAAGTGTAAACAATAATAACTTGTCACGGTCACTGACGTTGATGAAATTCTCAAAGTATTTGTATCTGTCAGTGGATGGATGATTTCAAATCATGATATCGCAAGTTTACAAAATGGCTCTCTGTGGTACCGGTAGCCGAGGTCGACAGGCAAAAAGTGTGCAATGATCCGTGGGGTGGGGGGGGGGGTAACGATCTGTGCCAAGCGGTCTAGTGCACCGTATTCAAGTTTGAATCCTGGGCTGGCTGGTCACGATGCTTGTGTCCTTGGATAGGTAGCGCACGTAAAAGAACCCAGAACACTTATCATGGAAGAATAGGGGGTTTATACCTTGGTGTATAATTATGATGGCAGTCTCTATATTTTGTCAATATTTTTGTTCGGGGGGTGCCAGTCTGAAACCATACAACCTGAATCTGCCGTATAACTAGGGATCACACCCAAGTTTACGATACAACCTGGGAAGCGGCTTTTTGGGGTGAACAAAGAAAAATTAACTAGAACGGGATTTGAACCTGCGACCTCCATATTATTGTGCCAGCGCTCTACCAACAGAGCTATAATGGCGGTCTCCCTATTTTGTCAATATCGGAATAGTCGGAATATCGGAATAGTCGGAAGCCATGCAACCTGAAACTGCCATATAACCAGGGAGCACATGGGCCAAGTTTACAAAACAACCTGGGAAGCAAACAATTGACAAAATAGGGAGACTGCCATCATGTAGGGCTGGACAGCTCAGTTGATACACCTCCGGCACATTAATCCAGAGGTCGCAGGTTCAAATACCGTTCTAGTCAATTTTTATTTGTTCACCGGAAAGTTGATTAAATTGGCCCCGCCAGTTTTCCCTTGTAAAAAAAAAAAAAAAAACATTCTTTGTTCACCGAAATGTTTTATTCATATTGCCCTGGACATGTTTACATCAGATATTGATTCTGTATGCAGGGGCTCTGTCAGACACAACTTAACACAGTATGAAGTACAGTGTATTATTATTCAAACAAGTCCAGATGTAATCACACTCCCCTGATACTTCACAGAGGCAATGGGGCAGTTGCCTCTATGCCCCTGGCCATTGCCTTGGTGCCCTTGAAATGTTCCGATAGAAATTTACAATTTACAAGGAGAAAATGCCTTGGTGCCCTTTCAAGAATGAAGCAATCAGGCCTGCACATTAGATACAGGAGAACATCAACTCCTAATGCCCTGAAAGGGACACGTTGCCTTTGGATTGGGCGCTTTTGGGCTATAAAAAAGTGTTTGTTATGAAATGAGTATGGTTAGAAAGATACTTTAAAAGTAGAGTATAATAATCCCCATAAATATCCCTTGAAATTGTGTGATTTTTGTTTAATTTCATGACAGAACATGGTCCGCCATTTTATAGAACCAAATTTTTGACTCCACAAAATGGCGGACTGTATGTTTCTATGTAAAGTGTGGGATCCACTGGTTGTATTTTCCAAGAGGCAAGTTTATGGGGGTTTTTTTCAGTCACAGCTTTCTAGTTACAACACACTATAGGTGCTTTATTGCATAAAGAACTCTTAAAAAGGATTAAGGAGCAATTCCAAACAGCAAAATTTAAAGAGATTTGAAGGCAGTATTATGTCCCTTTAAGAGTTTCTGGAGGTATTGGTAGAGACTCAGTGCTAGAGAGGACATAGTCCTGGTCACATCATGAAGGGCTCATTAAACATACACCATGGTGGTTTACCTACTACTTAACTAAACCATGGTTGAACACCATCCTACTTTGTTGCTGGCTAATCCCCTTCTTATTGCATCATGTTTGGTAACCACCAAGGCCAAGCTGTCTGGCCTTTTTTTGTTGACAAACAAAGAACACTTCCTGGCTGGAGGCTTGTAGTCTGGGGTTTATTGACCCCTGGTCAGTGACTTCCAAAGTGTTGTGGTCTTTTGGTCAGCTTGTGTGCACATGTGGTGGTACAGGGGACTGGATCATGGAGTGGCATGTAGTGTGTGGTGAAGAAGGAACACGTGGTGGGTGCACCACACTAAATAGGCTCCCATTAGCCTGTTTGAGATATGGCAGGATGTGCACTGTTTGGTTTGGGTGTATACTAACAGATTTACCCAATCCAAGTACTGCACTTGTATTGTGTCCACCATTATCTCCAAAAGGCTAATAGCAACCAGTGCTAAATGCTAAATATTCAAAAATACTCACCAAATATTTAAAAGTGTCTCAGCCACTAGAAAAAACATCAAATATATTTTCTGACAACTGAACTATATGTTGTTTTAGTTTTTTTCATTTTTTCAGTCAGTCGTTAAGAATTTTTGGTAGGCTCGTCCAAAATAAAAACACCCCTGAACAAGTAAATTGGCCAGACTCCATCTTGGAAAAATGACCCTACACTTTTTACCAAAAAAAGGGCAATTTTGAGAGGGCTGAAGTTCTCCAGGTTGAAAGTCACCAGCCCCAGGGGCACAATATTGGACCATTTTTCAACAATCCATAAAATCCATGAACTTCAAATCTTTGATTTACAAAAAAAGTTGTAGGTTTACATTTTGATAATGAGGCTCGGTAGTCGGTGCATGGGTTTCTCTCTATTTAGTGTTGTGCACCCTGTAGAATCGTCATCAGTAGTTTATTGCCCTCGTTGTCAGCAGCCCTTCGATTTGTCAGAATGTTTTTCCAGAGTTTTTGTTCACAGCTCTCCCCTTGCCTTCAAACTTTCTTGAAAGATTTAAAACTGTCATCATGTGGAGAAAGACATAGACCCTGCTTTATTTCCCACACCTCTAGTTTTTTATTTACGGTGGTGAGGTGGAGAGTCTGAAAATCCTTCCGAAATGTACACACTCCGTAAATTCAGGGATTTCATCTTTGGCCTGCCACCAATATTTGTCAGGACTTTTCAGTTTTGAACGATAAAACCCCTTGTTCCGGAAAGACACTGTTTACACTTACGGTCCATCAAGGAGCTTTTCTTGATCCATCCTGATCTCATTGTTGAGACTTGCAGCTTATCCCGCAAATAAAAGTGGAAGTTAATCCAAAGTACATCATGGCTAATTGAAGCCATGGTAAGTAAGGTATTCTTGGGTCAATAATAACGCGCCAGCCTTTTGGCAATTACGTTTGAACATTTCCCCGATTGTGTGTAACAAATGCTTGCTGCACACAACAAACTTGCCAATTAGAAGGAGTGAAGAGTTAATAAGTAGCGTGTGCAATTAGGACAAAGGTGCTCAGCTCTTGTTGCCAAGCCAAAAATGAGGGTCAGTGGCCAGCAGTGGGTTTTTCCCTCACTGCTAGATAGGTGGATAAGAGTCACGTACGATGCTGGACAGAGGTATTGGTGCAATTTTAATACACTATCAGCAGTCTGCCACTTGCCATGCCGCCATCCGAAGTTGAGTAGGTTCTCAGTGGATCTGCTGAGTGCCAAAAACCATAGAGCAAGGACAGAGACGCTCTATGCAAAAACAAATGCAGGTAGTCTGCTGAGAGCCAAGCGTGGATGACAAGTTATGGGTGAGGTGGGGTGGCCAAACAAGCTCTGTCCAGCATTCTGGCTGGTATATAGCCATTGCTCATTGGGTTATAAATTATATTTCCACATCCAAACAATACCTTAAAGGCAAATTCATTCCCAACACCAACCCAAATGAGAAGCAGATGTGATGTCAGAAATGTGCAGTTGCTGGATTGCCATACATGTACTTCAAATAAGTTCATATTTTGCCGATCTGGCAAGTAACTACTTTTGTCGTCTCAAAGTCTTCAGGTTTTAAGACCAGGTTCATACTTCACATAAAAGCTAGTCCCTAAGTTGTCTTTGTTCTTTCTTCCTTTCTGTGTTGTATTCTTTATTGTTAATGAACAACGCTCTATTTTGTTTGTAAAAACATTTCAAAAAATAGCCATCATTAATTTGTGATAGCATAGAATGCAAAAAAAACTTATTCCTATTGTGTCAGCAATTTCTTAAGTCCCGTAGCCTAAGATCTTGAGGGTCTTTCACAGGATCCTTGCAGTTCCGAAGTGTGCCGCCTTCTGCAGTAGATCTATACCATCACAGTTGTGACAATTCTCCTGAAGGCCTTCGGAAGGGTGTCAAGTGCTCCAAACACCCAGGGGGATAAACTTCACTTGCCACACCTTAAGCGAATTTGGGGGAGAGACAAAGCTTACATTGTGACGTAGTAAAATGTGTTATACCTTTTGCAACTCGCTTGAAGCATTAATTGGGATGTACTATGTCCTCCTTTTTCCGTCTTACTCATTCATGGCGAATGTGTTGCTTGCCTTTTTCTCTACAGGTCCAGGAATCCGTGAATGCGTGACAACTTGCCCACAAGGTTTCTACCCTGACACCCTGACGAGCCGGTGCGTGCCCTGTCAGAAAGACTGTCTGCAGTGTGTAAACGAGCCCAGCTACCAGTGCACCAAATGCAAAGCTGGTACCCACCTGCTCGGTAACACTGACTGTGTGGATGACTGCGGGAGCGGGTACCATCCCGACGATGCTACAGAGACGTGTATCCCATGTGATGAGAACTGTGCAACGTGCGCCTTCAAAGCTGGTAACTGCACTAGCTGTATTGAGACATTGACCTTAGAAGGTGAACCATATTTTCCTTTAGTTTAAACAAACAAACTGTTCAGATTAAATAAATATTGCACGTTTTCCTCCTATTGAGCCAGTCACCTGACGTCATCACCCCTGTAATCTTGGTTGTGCCATTTTGGAAGTCAATGTCACTGTGTGTCATATAGTGTGGTGCTCATTTAAGGTGCCGCAGCGCGTATTGACTTACACAGTGGTGAGCGTGGCACAGTCGCCGCGTGTGACGAGCGTGCAAGGGGTCACGGTAGAGCTTTCTCACTGACGTCACATTTCTATAGCAACGCAGGCGGTCTGCCATGTTGGAGTTCTATGCAAATCCAGCATTGCATATCGTAGCACATGTTCGTGAAGTACTGTGCGTGCGTGACGTAATTTTGTAATATCACCTCAGTTTAGAGTATGCATGTCAGTTTGTAATATCACCTCTGCAGAAAAGAAAAAAACTCCACAAGCTGCATGGGCAGGACTCGAACCCACAACTTCCTGCCAACATCAGACATTACATTTGAAGCTTTGTTCAGTAAATTAATCCGTGCAATTTGTAAACTGTTTTTATTCAGGTCACACTTGTGTTCCGGAATGTGATGGCTACACGCTGATCCTGACCGACAAGGTCCGGCTGGTGGGTGGAAAGTCACCCCTAGAGGGGCGTGTTGAGGTGCTCTTCAACGGCCAGTACGGGTCTGTTTGCGACGACCAGTGGGGGCTGGATGATGCTAATGTGGTTTGTGCCGAGTTGGGATTGGGAAGAGCTCTGAGGGCAGTGGAACATGCAGGGTTAGTTTCCATCACAAGGACTGTACAGCATTGGTTGTATGAAACATCAACTGATCTAGCTGTCTGCTTAATTGGTCATATAAAAGTAATACAACTGAACAACTTGGGAATTTCCAGCAAAATTAGACGCCCTATGATATTGTTATTGGTGATTTGTGTCATTCCCTCCCCCCTCCCGCACCCCCCATAAAAAAGAATTCAATCAACAAAGATTATGATGATGCAGCCATGTTATAATTCCCAAGGGGTCTGTAGCCACGTGTGACATGAATGAAAAGGTTAACATATAGAATCCTTTACGTTAATAATGTGTTTTACTTTGATGTGTCTATTTATTTTTTATCCCATCCTGTTATTTGTGGACTACCAGTATCGGTTGGTAAACATAAAGTAGATAAATAGATACTTAATAGGGCCCTTTTAAGCCCCAGCTCAACATTGGTAAACTGACTGTAAATGCTTCCATTCTTTGCACAAATCAAGACATTATGTGATAAACACCAACCTGCGAAAAATAGCTCATTTCAGTGCTTCAGTTGCGAGAAAACTGTAAAAATGCAATCAGTATTTTTGTACGCCTCCCCAGGCAGAGTTTCGGTCTCACATGAGACGAAAAGTAAGTTTGGATCTTATTTCATTTATTATTCAAAAGCGATAACACTTCAGGCAGAAATATTTCAAGGAAAGTTTTCTACCATCATTATCTTTATACCATGTTAAGGTATATGTAAATCTCTGAATGGTTTTCTTTCTTACCAATGTTGAGCTGGGGTTTTAAAACCAGGTGTCTTTCTTTTGTACTTAACCAGTGAACTGAGTCTTGTGTTCTTCCCTTGTCTGACTCGCTCCTTCATTACAGTTATGGTGAGGGTACCGGTGCAATAGTCTTGGACGATGTTCAGTGTAACGGTGATGAAACCTCTCTCCTTGCCTGTGACCACGCTGGCATGGGAGTCAATAATTGTCAACATGACGAAGACGCAGGTCAGGACTTGACTTTCTCCCCCCTTTTTTTTTTTAGGCAACCAAAACACCTTGATTATGACTAAGGGAATTTTTATTTCAAAAGATGAATGTGTTTCAGTTATTTCAAGTGAATTGATTATTGAGGGGAATTTTTTTTTGTCCATTCTGACAAATTATGTATGGTTTGTTTTGTAGCCTAAACAGTTGTGCTAAGACATTTTAAATTGAGGCTTTTAAACTAGCCATCTCTGACCCCCATAATTTTACCAAAGAACAAATATGATAACAGTTGTGGCATTTCAGGATTTCCGAATTTGACCAAATTATTGTAGTGCAATTTTGTTATTAAAAAAAAAAGAAACAAAAACTAATGTCATTTACATACATCCAGGCCCTTGTAAAGCCTTAACACATTACATGTACTGTATTTTGACTACACCAAGGTGCTTGCCCCATCTACATTTAAGCACATAATGCTGCCATTGATGCAGGTTATGGCGTGGTTGGTAGCCACCAAACCCTCCACCGGTGTTTCGTGGATTTTTCATTTTCATCCACTGCCATCCCTGCTTAAAGCACTGAGCCGACAAATTGACCTTCATCATGGTGCGGCCTTCTTGATTTTCTCCCATTCAAGTCAATGTAACCAAACCGAGGTGGGAAGGAGGAATAGTCTGGTTCCTTTTTGTACAATGAATATTAGCATTCATTACTGTTATGTGGTTGTAAGGACTATGAACAAGATGGTGGCAGCATGATAATGGTCTATTGTACTACTTCTCATAAGATTTTAAATATACACGTGTCAATTTCTTGTATTCTATGTATGTTTGTTGAAATTTGTTAATAAAAGTAATTTTCATTCTGAGTTTTAAAACTGTGTTTAACTGCTTTTTCAATAGGTGTGGTTTGCTCAGGTCCCGTCACGTCTAACATCTGCATCCGACATGAAGATTGCTCGGCAGGTTTCTTCGTTGCCGCTGACGGCAAAACGTGTGGCAAGTGCTCCACAAACTGCATGACCTGTGCTGGGTCAGCGGACGGGTGCACGGGCTGCCCAGCAGGACAATTTCTGACTCAGGAGAAAGAGTGTGTCGAGACGTGCCCTGATGGTTACTATGGTGATGTGACTGGCAACTGCCAGGCCTGCAGGTTGGTATGCTTCGGTCTAGAAAGGGGCAAGGGCACCTAGGCATTTTCTACATGGTAAAGGGCACCTCTAGGAGGACATTGTGAATTTCTATTGGAACATTTGAAGGGCATTAAGGCAATGACATGGGGCAATGGAGGCAATTGCCTCCATTAAGTATCAGGCCTCGACGGGTAATCTATTACGATTTCGGATTTTCTTTGTAAATCTCGTAGTTACATAATGATGTTTTTAAGAGAATAAAAAAGAAAAAATGTAAAAAGAATGCTTAAGTAATAAAATAGTTATTCGGCAAGTTCAGGTTGAATGGCTTCTGACTGGCATCCCCGAACAAAGATATTAACAAAATAGGGAGACCGCCAACATTAGGGCTGGATCGCTCAGTTGGTAATGTTATTTGCCAATTTTTTAAAATCCACTTCAATATTTATAAGGATTGCTGTTTTTCAAACCTCTTGGAAGAGGTTAAGGAGTGCGGAGGAGTGCAATTAAAAACGATAGTCTGTGAGATGAATTATTCTTATCAATCTCCCCTCTCCTCCCCCACCCTAGCCCTGATTGCCAGGACTGTAGCAACAGTGCCACTGAGTGCACAAGTTGTGCCTCACCACTCTACCTTCAATCAGGAACTTGTGTAGCCGAGTGTTCCAGTAATATGTTCGTCAAGAAAGGGCCGTCTGATATTAGGCTTGTGGGAGGAAATAATCACTTTGCTGGACGGATCGAGGTGAGATACTTCAAGAGATAATAAATAATACTTGGTCCTTACATAGCCTAGTAGCTAGATCAAGGTGCTTTACAACTGTATTATCCCGGTTCATCACTCACACTCCAATGATTCAGCCATCAAAACTTGAGTTTAATTCTCTAGACCACTCAGCCACGACACACTATATGTGTCTTTGGAGATATTTCTGTTGATATAGCTTAGATATTAATCACCGATAAATGTTAATTTTCTTAATTGTTTTTCGTTTGATTTCTACCCTCTTCAAATTATCGCTTTTTTTTTATCATAGGTCATGTACAATGGTGCGTGGGGCACAGTCTGTGATGACGATTTCGACACCAACGACGGCAACGTCGTCTGCAAGCAACTCGGGATGGGCTACGCAATAGAGGCGTACTCCAACGCCCACTTCGGGGAGGGAACGGGCATAATCGCCCTGGATGAGCTCAGGTGCAGTGGGGACGAGTCCTCGCTGATGGACTGCACCAGTAATAAACAAGGCGTGGATGAGGTGGATTGCCAACACTATGAGGACGCTGGGGTGCAGTGTTCTGGACCAGGGTCACCTCTTCACTGCCTGGAGGATTGCGGACAGGGGTGAGGGTGTGACTTTAAAAAGCTTGTTGCTGCAACTGGCCCTCAGATCCTAAGCAAATTTGTAAACTTCAACATTACACGAGAATATGTATCTTTGTACACAAATGGATAATAGGCTATTGTTACTTTTTACAGAATATGTACGCTTAAACATTTAACTGCTTCTTCAAAACTTAACGTGGGATTCTTTCATTTTTTCCTGTCCACATCAACAGGATTATTTTCTGGGAATCGTTTTTTTTGGTGAGAGTTCCACTGGCACAAAGAAACCTTGACTTGACAAAGCCAAGAGAACAAATAATCTTTTATGCTACCTTGATTTTTGTTTTCTCTACCAAGAAAATTACAAAATCTCGGCCATGTGCCACGGTATGATTGATACGGGTTCACTCTGATGTTACCTTCATTGAGCCAAAATACAATGAACAATGAATGAACAGCCTCTCTTTAAGTCTCGTAATCCTCTTCTTGGAACAAAAGAACAAAGGTCCAGAATCGGGTGTTACACAATAACACCTGCACAATAGCCCCAAAATCTCTGATATATTGAGCACCATCTGTCCTCTTTGTGTGGGTGAAACAAAGCTTTACACAGCGTGTGTGTGTGCTCTTTGCATGCTCTAAGTGGAATGTCCGGGAAACCTTTGTTTCAGTATTCCGATTTCACACAATGGCGGGTTTTAATGTCGCCCATTTGCTGGCTGGAAATTATTTTCGTGGATACAGGTCAGACTGCACCAACTGCTTAATTGCAATCAATCTAACATATACATGTTTTATAAGAATGACTTCGTTTTTTAAAGAAAAACTATATTAACCAAAGGAGTGCTTTTACAATTGCAGATATTATGCGACCAGTGAAAAGATATGTGAGCATTGTGACAGTGTATGCCAGACCTGTACAGACAGTGCCTCCCATTGTGCGTCATGTGTCGATTTGATGTTCCTCAGTAATAACACATGCATCTCAAGCTGCCCAGCTGGCCAGTACGGTAACTCGGCCACACGCCAATGCCAAAACTGCGCCCCCGAGTGCCAGGAATGCTTCAACGGGGACGATGGTAACATGTGCAAGTCTTGCAAAAAGGGATTTTACTTGGATGGTAAGTTTGGCGAGTGATTTCTCAGGATTTTTCCTGAATTCAGGATTTTTTCGAAATCTCATTGCACCTTCAAACTTTTCTTGAACGACATAAAGCAGTCATCAAAGAGAGAAGGAGAGTCCATGTTGTGTCCAAACCTGAAGTTTTGTATTTCTGGTGATGCACAGAGTCTGTTCACTTCCTGAATTGTAACATCGGGGAGGTTCAGGGTCTAGAATAAGGGGGGAACACAGACCCGCAAGCCATTTTCAGGAAGTTTCACATTCGCCAAATGTCATCCCTGAAGTTTAAAGAAACACAAAGGCCTGAATTTCCTCGACCTTAACCCAGTGTCATGAATATCAAGAATATCTGAAGTCATCTCAACTCTTTTGGAGTATGCAGCACCGGCAGCCAGATTGGCACACAGGTTGCTTAATCATTCACATAAACAACCTCTACCCTCGCTTTGTACCCAATTACTCCTGGGTGATGAGAAGCAATTTATAGTTAAGTATTTTGCCCGAGAACACAAGTGTCATGACCGGGATTTGAACCCACACTCTGATGACTCAGCTATCAGAGCTTGAGTTTGATGCTCTAGACCACTCAGCCACGACACGTTACAATGAAAAAATTTTAAATGACATACATTTAAAAAATGTTCATGTTTATGTTTTTTGCTTGTCTTCAATTGTACTAAATTTCCCTCTTTTTTTTCATCACCCTAGGCTCCTCTTGTGTCAGCCAGTGTCACCATGGATCCATCCTGGAGAGTGTCTTTCCAGTGGATTCTTTGTCGGATTCACCCCAGATCCGTCTGGCTGGAGGCACAGAGCTGGACGGTAGAATAGAGATCTATAGAGAGGGCCGATGGGGGACGGTGTGTTTGGATGACTTTGATCTCATCGACGGAGAGGTAAAAAGAGTGATTGTTATTTGGCCAGGGCCCAGCTTCACAGAGCTGCTTGAGCTCCAAATATTGCTTAGCGATTTTCTGCTAAGCGCAAATAAGCAGGATACCAGTCACATATGGGTACATGTGGAATGGTAGTTTGGCTGGTTAACCTTATTCTGTCGAGCATAATTTCATTATGCTTAGCTACTTTTTCGTGCTTAAGCAGCTCTATGAAATTGGGCCCAGGATTTTTGTCTGCATAATGATTGCGACTCCCACAAATATGTCTGAAAATTGTATAGGGCGCATTGTATAGTAAACCACTTGTGTTGGCTTACAGTGCACCATGGAAACGATTGCACGTTGTCAAATGTCATCAACTTCATCTTCATCTTTGTTTTTTCTTCATTGCATCGTTTATCTTTGTACATTACACAAAAGTACTTATCAGTCAGAGAGGGAAACAAATTGATTATTTTACACAATCACCTTCAAAGCATCAATTACTCCTCACCCATTGTGTCCCAACGTCAGATTGCTTGTCAACAACTCGGTCTGGGTAAAGTCGTAAACGTGATGAGCAGTGCTTTTTTCGGGGGGGTGTCCCTTGACACACCCATCTGGATGTACGACGTAGACTGCCAGGGATGGGAGTCTTCACTGAGTCAGTGCGTTCACCGGGGAGCAGGAAGTGGAAGCTGTCAGTCCGGGATAACAACCGCAAATGGAGATGCAGGTGAGATGGGTTGTATACACTAATCCAAGCAGCGGTCGTTTGTAGTGTTTTACACCACCGCAGCTATGGCCGCCGCACGCGCGCGGACACGACAATAGCGCGTCAGCGCGTATATGTACCAATCGGCATGGAGGATTCAGTGCGTGTGCAACGACACGCCGTGTGTGGCGGCCATAGCTGAGGTGGCATAAATACTCATGAATGAAGGAACACATCACACGATACAATTTTCAGGCAGCCAGATCCAGGTAGTCTCCAAGAAGAATTAGAATTTGCCATGTCACTTTTCTTACAGAGATAGTAAGACAAAAATGTGCACTTTTTTGCATGCAGTGTATTTGGTTGCTTCCAAGTTCCCTGTACAAAATGCCTGCTGTGCAAGGCCCTTAAAAGAAGTTTGTGATTTCAAACATTAAGCAATAAACCACAAGGGAAACTGGGTGGGTAAAATGTATTGCAGTTTTGGGGGGAACAAAGAAAAAATGATTGGAGCAGGTTCGAACCGGCGACCTTTGGATTAATGTGCCAGCGCTCTACCAACTGAGCTATCCAGCCCCTTTGTATTCCATTGAACAAGCTGGACTACCAGCTAGGCGGTCTAACAACTTGAGTCTAGGTGCCATGCAGAATTAAAAAGAATTTTGCAAAGCAAGAAGTCCAGTCACGTTTCATGAAGTTTTTCAATATTCATCTTATTTTTTATGTTTCAAGTAGGTGTAGGAATTTTTATTTAAGTAAACAAAACTTTGGAAGTTTGTGATCCCTCCTCCCCCTCCTCCCCCCCCCCGAAAAATAGGGAAACATTTCTCAGAAGTACCTGTAGAGCCATGTGTAGTCAGATATTTACATGAAAAAGAAACATGTGGTTTTATTCAACAGCTGTCCGATGCGACGGTTCATCCTATCAGCGCCCTCCTAAGAACATTTGTCGCGATGTGATGAGGAAGCCGTGCGATACGAACTCATGTAGTACGGGTGTCGCCTGCGTCAATCTGGCCGGCGGGAAGTCTGTCTGCATGGAATGCCCAAGCGGTCAAACCGGGAATGGACAACAGTGCACCTGTAAGTATCGAGTAGATTGCCCTTCTCCCGTGTGGATGTATAATGCTGTACCATTTGTTTAAAAAGACATCATTATGAATAACCGCAATACGCTCAAATAGGGGAAGAGGCAGTTATGTTTGTCTCGCAACGGATTCATTTTACCCCTCCCTGTTCTGAGCTGTGCTGTGAAGAGACTTGCGTTTATATCTCGACATGTCTTGTTTCTGGGCATTGGGACAGGTAGCTATCGCTTCTGTAGCCCACACCTCGAGTGGCCCTTGGGCCTTGTGATAGGTGACTTGCAAAAATTAATGGTCATATACATGTTTTATTGTTTGCTGAAGCAACTCAAAAACAGTGTGCCCATGTGTGGTGCCATACTCAGTTATCAAACATTGGCCCTCTTCGAAACCACGGCTTTGGCTTGAGCTCCGACTTCAGCTCCGTCCAGCTAGTTGAAGCCCCCGTACCAAAAGTGCACGTTTTCAAAATAACTAATGGAGCCTGAGCTAGAGCCCACATTAAAAGCCTTGGTTTCGAAAAGGGCCATAAGTCAGGTGGGACAGGGGAAATTAAATCAACCTCCTGAATGTGTGCATTGTTTTATGAGGATTTCAAAGAATCACTACAATTGATTGGATCATTTGCAAATTGCCAAAACCAGTCCCATGCTTCCAAGTATGGGAGTGACATTGCTCCTCTCTGACTTCGCAAATTACGTTTGAACTTCAGCAACGGGATCGCCATTGTATTCGTTCTTCCCGTGATACAACTCGTCTCAACGGTCATAATACCAGATTACTCTACGGCAGAAATGCGCTTTCCAATTCAGCTGCTGCTCTCTGGAACAGTCTTCCAATTAACATTCGGGACTCGTCTTCAGAAGTAACCTTTGAAAAATAAAATCTTAAGACAAATCTGTTTTCCAGTGCATAGTATACAAATAATGAATGTTTATGAGTGCAATGGTAAGAATTTTTTCATGAGTTGAAAGATGGAATGTTCCATTCAACGAGTTGAGGCCGAGTTGAATGGAACATTCCATCTTTCAACGAATGAAAATATTCTTACTGTTGCACGAATGAAAAACATTCATTATTTGTTTTATATAACACCCAAGTAGATCTTTGTCATTTGATTGGAGGATAACACTATAAAGTATAATAAGTTTCAGCCATTTTTAATCGAATTGTCACTTTCGTCAATGGAGGGCGGGCGAGCATGCAATGGAACAAATCGGATGGAATGAAAAATGCACTGTGAATGGAACGAAAAATGCACCGTGAATGACGTAGCGTGCAATGGTACGTTTATTTGCTATCACGTGACCGACCATCCTCCAATCAAATGACAAGGATCTGCTTGGGTGTTATATAATAGTTTGTATTTTTGATGTTTTATTGCTTGTGTTGTAATATGTAATGCGCTTTGATCATTTTTGGAAAAGTGCAACATAAATGCCGTATTATTATTAAAATAAGAAGTATACCCTACATTGGATTTAATCTGTGCCTTTCTGGGTTTTCTTCCCCCCGTACTTCCATTGAAGTGGTTGCAAACGGCCCTCCAGAGTTTGAACACACCCCTACAGACCGCGTCCCTGTCATCGGCAGCCAGGCCAGCATGCCGTGCAGGGTCAAGGATGGCACTGCCCCCTTGGTCACGGCCAAGAATTGGCTGAAGAACGGCGAGCCCATACCTCAGGTTGATCTGGACAGCGGCCGTATCAAGGCGCTCAACTTTGGCTCGTTGTACTTCGAAACCACTCGGCGTGAAGACACGGGGAATTACACGTGCGTGATCAGAAATACGCAGGGAGAGTCGACCGCAACTGCAGTGTTGACAGTAGAAGGTGGGTTCTTTGGGGGGGTTTGATATTCAATTATATCGAGTGGTGTCCTCGGCCAATGACGTCACGAGAGATGTGTCCCCAGATTTCCTCGTCCTTCATGCGTGTAGCTGTTTCATTTGCTGTCACAAAGACCCTGTCCCTGTGTAGTATGTCCACATAGGGTAGGTGAACTCAACCTTTTTGGGCTGGACCTTGCTCGGGCTCCCGAAGGACAAGCTTGCAGGCTGTAAGGTCATGGTGGCGATAGCAATGCGTGGCAAATTTGACTCTTCTTGAGCAGATTTTTGCACTAAGCTTAGGGAGCCTGAGATGTTTATTTTGATAACTTCACTGATTATCAGCATTCTTGCAATATGGTAATGTTTTGATCACCCAATAAGAATAGCACCTGACCAAGAGCCTGACCAAACCTCATCTCATTCCCAACCGAGTTAGGATTTCACAATCGCTATTGACCCAATGTGAGACCTTTTTCGCCCTTTGACTTAAATTTGAGAGTAATTAAAACAAATCAATGATTCTAATCAGCCTAGATAGATTCTGCAGCTGTGTTAAATTGTACACTCCCATAAAAAAAAAAGTTTTAAAACATGATACGGTCAACCAACATTGGGACCTGTGGTGAAAGAATGTTTAAACAATTTTGGTATTAATATTTTTTCCCGTACAGAATCACCTCAGATTAGAAATAAAAAGGATGCCACTGTTGCGGTAGGCGAGGATGCCATGCTGGGATGCCTCGTTATGGGTCAGCCGGCATCCGATGTAACCTGGAGCTTCAAGAGTCAAGTGGTCAGCGGCGACCGCTTCACTGGTAACAGCGACCAGGGCACTCTGGTCATTCAGGCGGTTACCATTGAGGATGAGGGGGAGTACCAGTGCTTCGCGGAGAATAAGTTGGGGTCAGCGTTCACCATGGTGAAGCTAACTGTGCAAGGTTGGTGTGAATTCCTGGGGATTGAAATATTTATTGAAGCCAGTTGCCACAAATTTCCAGTGCCCACCAGGTGCCCTTCATAAAAAGTTGCAGATACATGTAATTCATTAAAAAAAACATGACCCCTGGCCCCCCTACCCCACTGGAGAGAAATGACCCTCAAAGTAACTTATTGAACCAGACATTTTTCAAATCTATCTCACAAAAGTGTCTTGTTGAAGTTCATCACTCACTGTATTTCTGTAATGGCAAACTTTCTAGAGCCGCCGAAGTTTACGATGAAGCCAAAGGACTCTGAGGTAGAGCAGGGTGAAGAAGTCACGATTCAATGTCAGGCAGAAGGCAAACCCAAACCCAGAATACACTGGAAGAAAGACGGAGGCGATCTGCCTCATGTAGACAACAGGTAAGACGAAATTTCCTGATTCTCCATCTACAAGTCGGGATTTAATTTTGTACACCGGTACAAGAATAATGATTACATGCTCATTGGGGTGTTGTGGCCAAACGGCCTAGCGCAACAATACTCAAGCTCTTGGCCCATTTTCATGGAACTGCTTACGGTAAGCAAAGAATCAACGCTTACCAAAGCAGAAAATTCCGCTCTTACGTCAGCGTATTTTACAAGTTTTTAGCAAGGAACTTTTGCTTGTGCATGTGCTTACTTCACGTTACTAGGCATTCTTCACTTACACGGCAAGCGCAGATTGGCGCTTACCCAGTAGGCGAAGAAGAATGGTAATCAAAAGCGCAGAATTCCGTGCCAAGCAGAGCCATGCAGTTGAGCCTAGATGACCTTGCCATCATCGGCGTTCGGGTTCTTGACTCTCAATGTGTTAGTGAGCAAGGCAAGTAACTTGAATTGCTTCGCATCACCCAGGAGTAAATTGATACCTTTAAGGGTAGAGGTTGTTGATGTGAATGATAAGTAATCTATGAGCGCATGTGGCTGCCGGTGCTGCATACTCCTAAGGAGTTTCAGGAACGCTGAAGGCCTGATGAATGAGGGTGGTACCAGTGTACGGCACTTTGATACTTGGTGTTAAAAACATCTACTAAGTACATATTATTTCATAGTTATGATTTTTCTTATTCTCTTTATGGGAAGTTGGATTCTCTCGTAGAATATTAATACTGTCACATTGAAAACAACTCAAGGTTTTTCCCCCATTTATGAAGGCTGCACTGTTTTTAACAGATTAATCATTTGTTCTCTTCTCGTGTTTTTTTTTTCTGGGGCAGATACACAGTGATGTCGACGGGGGATCTACAGATCGTGAATGCAGATATGTCCGTTATGGGTGACTATCATTGCATCGCTGTCAACCCAGTGCAGTCAAGCTCACTAGTTGCAAGAGTCCTCGTCAATGGTAAGAATGAAGCAAACTATGGTTAAGCGTCTTGACCAAGGACACAAGTCCCATGACCGGGAACCGAACCCACACTCAGACAACACCAGAATATGAAAGAACTGAATCAATGTTTGGTTTTTTTTTTTACTACAGGTCCTCCAGTGTTTAGAGTAGAACCAACCAACCAAACCCTGTCATCAGGCGAGACCATCCTCCTCCACTGTGAAGTGATCGGCACGAATAACCCCACCGTCTCCTGGGAGAAAGACGGGGATATGATTACAAGCGATGAGCACTACGTGATCAAAGAGGACGGACTTCAGCTGAACTCTGCCACTACCAAGGACAGCGGGGAGTATAAATGCATCGGAAGTAACAGAGAGGGCGTAGTGGAGAGCGTTGCCTATATCACTGTGCAAGGTAAGAGCTATCAAAGTTCTCGGTGGCGGTAGACTCGAAGAATTTGCGCATGACAAGAATTACCAGGCGTGCATTATTTTAGATCAGCTGATTTCCTCGTTTTTGGATTCCTAGCCGTGCCATTGAAAATTGTGAAACACAGCACAGAGTCTTGCTGTGCCTGACACTTTCCCTTTTTTTTTCCTTTTTTTTTTCCAAAGTTCAGTGGCATGACTGCATTATGCAAACAGAGACACTTACTTTCTTTGTATGCCCCTATACCAAGCATCTTAAATGCAACTAGTGTGTGATGCATGTCAGAAACTGTGACTCTGTCTCGTCAACATGGAGTCCTGTGTCATGAAGATCAATTTTGAGTTTAAATTGTGGTGTTTTTTTTTTCACAACTACGATTTGTTGAGTAGGATTTGAAAGTTTGCATGGTGGAAATACGATCTAGTGAGGTTTGCGGAGACACCGTGTACATGAAGGTGTCTCTCTATTATGAGTTGTGGTGGTTCTGAAAAGAACCGATGGTTGGGCATCAAGAGTCCGGCATTCTCCTGAAGACGATCAGAGCATACTGATCGAAACGTCGAGTTGTCAAACCATTCTTTTCAGAATCACCACAACAAATAGAGTTTTATGTCATAGTTTCTTCACAAACCTCACTAGATTAAATAAGGCCTGTTTCAAAAGTTGCGCTCTTACCGTGTCAAATTCAAATCTTTTGAGTTCGGCAATAGGTGTGGCATTGGCACGGCAGTGGTTTCAAACGTCGTGCTTCTGCCAAATAGTACAGCAGGGCCTGTCGAGCCAATGGTTGAGCTTAAGCCTCTGCTGAATTGAAATCAAATTGAAATATTTGAATTCGACACCGCAAAAGCGCAACGTTTGAAACAGGCCTAAGGTTTAGGTAAGATGCAAAATCTTTGTAATTTTACCTGTTGAATTTACACTGTGAAAGAAAACGAGATTCTGATGTTCATTTATTGTTTTGTTTTATTGTTAACTTTTATGTCTTGTAATTTCATTTGTAATTCCACTGCTGGGGGCAGTAAAGTAGTGTTTTTAATAATGAAACCATTTAATAAGAAATACCAGTAAATTTACCTTGATTGTGGTTTTGTGATGTGATATAATTTTGATTCTAATATGACCATTTTAAAGTAATATATAAATACATTTATTTTATACCAAATTATTTTTACTTATGCCCTCAGTTTCTTTACTCGGTTTTCTTGCTGTTTTATGTTGTTTGATATACTTTTCTTTCATTTGCCATCTTTAAAATTGCATTTTATATCAATTTTTTTTTTAAGAATACATGTTAACCTTTTTAAAGTTGCTATATTTTAATAACATAGTATTTTCTTGTATTTGTTTACACTTTATATTTGTGGACAGTGGACAGTTTAATTTATATGACTTTCTTCATGTGTTTGAATGTCCCACAGCGCCAGTTTATGGCAAGCAGCAGACTATTGGTGTAATGTGGGTCTTCATCGTCATCATCATTCTCCTTCTACTCATCGTTGCTATCCTCGTTGCCGTGTTCCTGCGCCGTCGCTACCATCAGCAGGCCCTCTTTAACCACTCCAGGCTCAACCGGAGCCCCAAGAAGTCCGGGGCCGGGCTTGGGGTCAAGTTCTTGGAGCGGGGTAACGGGAGTAGTTACGTTGAAATTAAGAAGCAGAAAGAAAAGGAAGAACGAGAAATGCAGATGCAAGGGATAATCGAGGACGTGGATCTAGTTTAGGCACAGCTTCTTCTTCGTCTTTTAGAATATTTATATGCGCACATGAACATGTGTTATCCTATGGTTGGCTGGTCACACAGTGTTCTCTAATACGGGCGATAACAGTGCATCCACTAACAGGGGCGTGTTCCGGCAACCCAGACCAGAAACTAGTTTCTGACGCAAATTTCATTGACCGAAACAATTTCTGAGAGCTGTATTTTACAGCATAAGATGTTTTTGGGGGGTTTTTTGTGAGGCTGGTGAATGTTTTTTCACGTGCATTTCAGCCATTTTCATTTAGGTCTCAAACGGCCCTTGCGGTGCTGAGTTGTGAGCGTACATTTTTTTTTTTAGTCGACCGCTTTTCGAAAAAAATTTGACTCTCTTGGGTGAAACTGCAGAGGGTAAAGTGTTGATATTGTGAATCACTCATATTAAACATGGGGGAATGTTTTGGTTTTTTTTTTTAAGTCATTATCAAGGGGAAAAGTCAGGGTCATGGGTCATGGGTCATAGGTCACACCGTGCAAGAAACTCTTCTAGGTAGCGGAGTGGACCACTAAATCGTTTTTAAATGACATGGGTGACTTTTCTGTACAAAGTAAGATTTTGTTTTGCATCTGGTTCATATTTATGAGAAGGTCATGTAATTGTTTGAGAAAAGTGGAGATGTTTTTGTTTTTTTTGTTTTTTGTGTTTTTTTTTCTTCTTTTTTTTTTTCGTCACAGGCCTTGGAAAGCCCCTGTCATACAAAAAAAATGTTTTTGAACATTGTGCAATCATACCCTAGCCAATCTGTCGGGACTCACTTGACATCAACTGTCTCATGTCGCTGTTTCCCCCGGTGGCAAACTTCACAACGTTTGTGATCTTAGCCGGGAAAACATCCTTCAGAGGTTTCTATTCCTCCAATGAAAAGAGGAACAAGTGAGTTATTTGTAAAGCAGTCTTAAAATGAAAAAAAAACAACAACAAAAAAGCTACGTTGTTATTCTTTTCACTTTTTTTGTGAATGTTGCATCACTCGCAGAACCAAAACTCAGCTCTGCAAAAGGTCATTTGTTGCGTAATAATGCTATTGTTTCAGTGCAACTGGGTCAAATCTCAGAAAAAAAAGTATCACTTTATTGCATATATTAATTAAACTTCAGATCAATATAGAAAGATTGTGACCTCGTCACTGCAATTTTATCAATATTGTTCGTTTTTGTAGATGTAATTTGTCTGCGATGTTTAAGTCAGAAAGCCCAAAGTTTTGACAAGCAGAGAAATTATGTTATGTACACATACAAGTTTTTTTCTTGTCAGTGTGTGCCTAGTGAACACATATATATATATTCTATTTTTGATTTTCTTTATTTTTTGAAGTTCATTTGAGTATTCTGCAAAGAAAAATCGGATGTTGTTATTTTTGTTCTCGGTTTTGCGATTCTCTTTGCTTTTATTTGTGTCTATTTTCAACCGAAATAGTTTCCTGCAAAATCTGATTTCGTTGAGATCTATTCATATAATGTGTGCAGCGCAAGTGTCAGTGTAACTCGCATAATTAAACAAGTGTGTGTGTGTGTGTTATGAGAACAAAAATAAATCAATCAAAAAGTGTCCATTCTGGGCCCAAGTTTTTTTTTCTAAAGCCTGTTAGCAGATGTTTTAAAGAACATATAGCCAGCAGTTCTTGTTTCTCATAGAAAGTGCTAGATACACGAAAGGCAAGGTGCATAGTCAGAACGTCTTGCCTGCTGGTGATTGAACAAGTATTGTGAACTGAACACTCCTACGTGCTACAAAGACTTCTTGCACACTTGTGAAAAAAGAAACGGTCTTTCTTTGTAGTTTCTTAAAAGTGGGTACACAAATCATATTTTGGGTAAACAACATCATGAAATTCGGCTCCAAGACTTTTAGATAGTACGGCTGGTTTGTAAGCCTGAATTGTAACTGTGCTTGGCTCTAAGCACTGGTACATATATTTGGTTGTGTCCAGATTATGAACAGCAGTTTAAAAACCGATGATGGAATTAACAAGTCCAGGTCTGTGTCGTCAGAGGATGAGACTCACTTAAGCTTGTCAAATGTAAGACATGCAAATAGTTAGACGCCTGTTACATATTCATATGCTGTTCATATGAATGTCTTTGTAACCAGGTGTCCCAGTGGTTGGAGCCCACTGTGATATTGCTCCATTCCATAAACTAAGTCACTTTGTTTGTTTTTAAGAAAAACTCACACATGGATCTGTGTAATGCAAGACCCCCAAAAAGGGGAAAACTGTATTCTTAATGTTAAATCCCTTGGAAGCCTTGAGACAACATCTTAAAGACTGTGTTCCTGTAATGTCTGGAAGTGATGTGCTGTAGTTTCATTGTGCAGTCCACCTCCCTATAGTGGTGTCAGTCCACCCTCCCTGTGGTGGTGTCTTTGTTTTTTCCACCAGGACTCGGAAAGCACTGAAATACTCACTGCTTATCACACATCATCAGAGTCAGGGTCCAATCCAAAACAATACAGCCATGTTGTGTTTCTACCCCTTGAAGTCAATGTAACCAGAAAATAGTCTGGTCCATTTGTATTAAGGGAACCTGATAAATACGTTGACGATTTGTTAAAGGTCTTTGGAACAACGGAAAATGTGTTCATGTATATTTTGTGCACAATATTTATTTGTGGACTAAATTGTGACATGTGGCGCTTGTTCCATTGAATCAAATAATTTAGGCTCTGTGTGTGGGCTATTGACTGATCCAAGAAGCTCGTTCATGGGCGTTTACACCACAGCAGCTAGCTATGGCCCGCCGCACGCACGCGGCGACGCACACGCTGTGAATCCTCCATGGCAATTGGTACACATGCGCGCTGACGCGCTATTATCGTGTCGCATTCGTGCGATGGCCATAGTTAGCTGCGGTGGACGTGTACAACACCACCAACGAGCATCGCTCAGATTAGTGTATAGGAAAAGAAGTAATAATTTATTGCAACTGCAGATATATTTATATTTATAATGGAGAGCAGTTCGTTGTGGCTAATAATAAATAACATATAATGTTCTTCGTTGCACAAACTTCTTATACAATCACATAAAATGTAATGTTGTGTGTCGAAGGACGGGGAGAGGACGGTGACAATTTCAATGCAAAATTTGTGTAAATTTAAAAAAAAAAAAAAACAATCGAAATGTTTGTATTTATTGAAATACCATGCTTATGATATGTGTTAATCAAAATTATAATTGTGTACAGATTTCCAAAGAGTGTTCTTTTAAGGATAGATTGTACAAGAGGATTTTAGCTCTTTATATTTTCTGTGACAGTATGTAAGATTTGATTTTTTTTTTTTCAATTCTGTGAGCATTGCTTTAACATTGATAAACCTGAGCAGCTGTTTCTACTACTACTAGTTCACTCTATATAAGAGTCTAAAATTATGTGTGCGATATTTTAGTTTTACTTAAACTTGTATCGAATGATGCCTACTGGGTAAATGGATGCTTTAAAGGGGCGCATTATTGCCTTCAAATCTTTCAAAATTTTGCAGCTTTGAATCGCTCCTTATCCCTTTTTTAAGAGTTGTTCATGCAGTAGAACACCTACAGTGTGTTGTAATTGGTGAGTAGTGATTCAAAAAGCATAAACTTGCCTCTCGGAAATACAACCAGCAAGAACCACACTCTCTACATAAAAACTCTATGGTCCGCCATTTTGTTGAGCCAGAGTTTTTGGTTCTAAATTGCGGACCGTGTTCTGTCACGAAGTTAAAACAAAAACCACCCATTTTCAAGGGTATATTTATGTGAATCTTTATAACTCTGCTTTTGAAATATCTTTAGAACCATATTCATTTCATAACAAATGCTTTGTATAGCCCAAAAGCGCCCAATTAGAAGGCAACGTGTCCCTTTAATATCATTGGTAGATATGTCGTTGTCAGACTGGTTATTGGTCATGACCAATAATCACGTGACCCAGGCCTGGAATAACACGGGGGCCATGGCATCCATTGCCCTGGTCTTGGCCTTGGTGCCCCTTCAAAAGTTTCGCGTAGACTTAAAGATTTGCCAATGGGAGTGCCCTTTGCAAAATGAAAATGGCCTTGCCCTCTCAAAGATGAAATGCCAGGCCTGGTGACCCTCTCTTACACAATGAGTTTTAAAGTTTCCATTACCAATAGCAACTAAGCCCAAAGCCAACAAGCATAAACTTGAATAACAAAATGAACTTGCTCAGCAGAATGTTGCAGGGAACCAGTCGAAACCAGTGTACATTATATGGACATTCCGCAGGTCACCTGTCTTTATTGCAAAGCAAGATTGTATGTGCTTAATCAAATATATATAATGTGCTTAACATTGATATACCATATGACACAATATTTCAAAAGATAGTGGCGTAAGTTTTAAAAACTGTAAATTATTATCATTCAATAAACCGATCCATTAAGCCCCGCCCCCATACGTTGTTGACCAATCACAGCCTTGGGTACGCCACCGAAAGTCCGACAAAAGTCCGACACGATAAAAATCTTATTTGAAAATGTAAACATGCGTGCGCGTACTTATAGCGTGCGCGTGCACGTCGTGCAGTGGTGATTTAGCCAATGCTGTGATTGGTCAATAAAAGTAGGGGCCGGGCTAAATGGATTGGCCTATTGCTGAACAAAGGGTGAAGAAATTGTTTTGACTTTTCCCCTTGTTTGCGTTCTTTCTGTTTTGGGGCAGGTGAATGTTCATATTAATTGTCTATTTTTTTTTAGAAAAACGTTTGTTACAGACCATTGTGTCCGACCTTGACCGTTGTTGGCCACGTTGGGCATAGTGTTGCGTGAAACACATCCCAATCGGAATATCATGTGGAAGTTTCGATGGAAATAAAGACTCACGATTTTTAGAAGACGGCACAGCATGTAATTTTTCGCTGAGCTTACAGCGAAATTAAAATTTTAATTTCTCGAAAATGAGAGTGTTTCAGACGGGAATTATTCTCGGGACAGTTGGCACACACCAACTCCAGTTGTATGGACCTTCCAACTGATGGTTTCAGATTCTAAAAAAAAAAGTCGACAGTGGGAGAGTTTTGAGGACGCCAGTTTGCAGCAGACTTACGAGGTAAATCTATTGTTCTCAGATTTGTGCACATGCTCTGAACTACGCAAACAGTGAACTTTTACCTGGTAAGTCTGCTGCCACCTAGCGTTCTAAAGTCTCCCATTTGTTCATCTCTTTTTGTCGGGTCGTCCCGACGGTGTAGAGATGTTATGTACATATTTATAAAGTCAGCGGATTGACTTTGAACTAGTAAAAGACTTGTAAAAGCTGTTCATTCATTGTATATACGTTCATAATAGTCATTTCATAGCTATATATTTATATGATCTTTTTCGAATGATTGTTTGCTTGAATTATGTGCATTTCTAACGGAACACTACGAGAGGTGTTATTTGTGTAGACAAACAAAGGTGCGGATTGGATGATAATTTGATTCGTTGTTCAATTTTAGTACCAGTAAGTACATCAGTTGTTGGGTTTTGGGGTGTTTTTTTTCTTCAGAAAAGTAAGTGCAAATGGCTGAAATATTGGAATGGACATGTAAATTGGTATTCGTGTCAGAAGCCATCCTGCATTATTTATCACAGTTGTTTAATGTTAAGTAGTCTATCGAAATCCCTTACTGAAATCATCAAGAGGAGTTTATTTGAATGAATGGTCTTCCGTTCTGTAAATACAATGCAACAATTTCAATGCAATTCAAAAGTAGATTAGAGAAAGAGTTAAACCGTAGTGTAGCATAGCTTTGCTTTATAATCTTCGCATATATAGAAATAGTGGTTGAAATTTGCTTTCTTGTGTGGTTTTTCATTGCGTTATTTTATTAATTTAAAGGTACAAAACAGGATTGGTATTTATCCATTTTTCTTTTTTTCTTTTAGTAGTAGTATCGGTCGGAAAGCTTACTAAGAAGTTCGTACCAGTTCTAATCTTCCACAGAAATGTTTCTGTCTGCAATATTGTCCAAAGTCGAGAGAAAAGAAGTTGAAGACCCCAATTTTAATTTCGGTTGTACCAACCGGAATTGAGATCAATGTGTTTACATGCTGAACATATTGTGTGCACGGTTTTTCCTCTATTTTCTCCTGACTAGGACGACGGATTGAGCCCAAATTTTCACAGGTTAAATTTGTTCATGTATATATTGAATCTCACAAAGGAAAGACCACTGCACTATCTGTCTTACCAATCCCGTAGTTTACCTTTAATATTTCAGGCTTGTAAATATTATAGATATAAATATATAATGTGAGGATGCATTTTTGGTCCGTGTGAGACAGGTCAAAATAATGAAGTTAGGTGATAGGATGCACTTTCATTACACATGTGGACAGTAGATACTATCGGTTAAAAATGCTGTACAAATAATATATGTTGCAGTGCTTGTGCAGCAACAACTTCATTATTGGTTTACAACTGTTTTGTTTTTCGGAAACTGTCATTTGGAAATGATTGTGAAAATAAACCTGTACACCGAAGAGTGTAGACTTTCTGAATTCAATTATTACAAGGTATGGAGTCCGGTTAGGGAATTTCTGAAGAGAGATGCTCCACAAGGAATTTTGTGTACTAAACAATTTATGGTTGGATCTTCAGGAGCAAGTGGAGGGAAACAAACAAAATAATTGCCATGTAGGGGCCTACTTGTTTAGAATGCTTGTGACAATAATTCAGACAGATGTATTTCTCCGGGGGCTGGAAATGACATAAACTTTATGAAATAGTGAAATTCCAGATCGAAATTTATTTCGTTTGGAATAATGAATCTCCTCAAAGTCGAAATGCAACGTCATGATCATACAAAGTAATACTAATAAGCCACTCTTATAGTGCGCAATATTACATTTAAGTCCCAGTGCGCATGGAAAAATAAAAATGAGAGTATAACAGAAAATGTATCTCTCAATAAAGCACCTAATGTCCGGTCAAACCATCAAACATTTAAGTTAATTCATTTCATATACCATTAATTACAAGTCATTACGAACCGAGAAACTAGTAAGGTCTTATATGGGGCCTGGGGGCATGACCCGACCCCGGCTCACAATTGTCCAGTGCCCCTCTCTACGTGCACGGTTTTCACTATTTCCTCCCGACTCGGACGACGGGGTAATTGAGCCCAAATTTTCACAGGTTTGTTTTTTTCATGTACATATTGAATCACACTAAGTCGGAACACTGCACTATCAGCTTTACCAATTCTATATTACTCTTTTAACCTTGAGTTTAATCTGGAGTCTTGGCAAGGTAATGTTCTGATGGCCTTCTACACTACGCACTCGTTCAAAGCTGCAGATGTCGGACATTTGTTTTTCGTCACAATTGTTTTCCCAATACTTTTACCAACATTGCACTTTGTAATTTGAACAGGTTAGTCACCTTCTACATAACCTTGAGTTGGAACGGCACTGTCTACACGACAACACGTACTCACGATACCGCGGTTGCCACTTGCGTTGTAATTTCGGTTGGAACAATCGGAATCAAGATCAGTGTGCTTATTGCTGAAAAGTGTGCACGGTTTTTTGACTATTTTCTCCTGACTCGGACGACGGATTAAGCCCAAATTTTCTCTGGTTTTGTTTTATGTATAATATATTGAATCACACAAAGTGAGAACAGTGCACTTTTAGCTACCTGTATTTTACCTTTAATAAGACCCGCCACTTGAACTTCACGCATCAACTCTTGACGAGAGAGTAGCACTGGGTTCCCAGTTTGAATCGCGTCAGTTGCCTTCGTCGGTGTGTGAGCTCCGTGTTGGTTTTACAAGATTGATTAGGTGAGTACAAACTGATGAAATGTTCGAGAAACTGCACCAACCATGTCGGGTCCTTGATTTCAATTTCGACATAGTAGACGTCAAGACATTATCAGCAAGACAAATGCTAAATTCTGGGATCAATTTTGGTGTTATACACAGGGGCGTCGCCAGGATGTTTTCACCTTGGGGGCGGGGGCAAAGGGGGGCTTTGCTTTTCGGTGGGGGGGGGGTGTCAGGTACCAAGTTTTTTAATGAATTACACGTATCTATATTTTTTATGGGGGCACCCCGGCTACGCTAAGATTGGCTAAGATTTGGCTGTAATATCATTGTGCGTAGCAAAAGTATGGGCGTGTGTGTACACACTGGGGTCCAAAGCCAATACCATGCATTTTAACGGAACTATCCACACTTCCGGGATATTGTAGAACTTTACTTCTAAACTTTACGCGGCACCCCGCTAGGTTGGCGCGACGTTTGCGTATAAAATGTTGCAGTTAATGTACTGTGGGGCAGACCGATTGCACGACCAATGATTACATGTTACCACGTGACCTTTAGTATGTACTACGTCATCTCAGTTGATGGCAAACTGCGTGAAAATGCATGCTGTGACCGACAAAGTCGGCTTTTGGTAATAATAATCATTGTAAGCCCTTTTATTAAAGTTGTATGTAGTGACATTGGTTTTTTATCACAGCACTGTTTTATAAACTACCAGTATTCGTGTCCAGAATTCTCTGGCCGATTCCAACCAAACGTGGTCAAATTAAACCTTCTGACCTTTGCCCCATCAATGTCTATAACTAAGATTTGATTTCGGCCAGTGGTCAACTACTAGTTGTGGTTGTAAATGAAAGTGAAAAGAAATGGTACACCTCAAAATTCTGTTGCTGATTTCGGTCAATGGACTTACTGAGCAGTATAGTAATGAGGATGCAACGTGATCGGTATACGATGATAAAAACCTGTATAATTGAGAGAGTTACGACATGGAGCGACTAGTTTTCTTTAGTAATGTGGTTGCTGGACGCGATTTGTTGTTCAAATGTGCAGTCTAGTCTGGCACCTTGTGTGCGCACATGACTTTTGTTTGTTTGTTGGGTTGTTTTTTTTTTTAATTTGTTGTTGTTGTTGTTGTTGTTGTTGTTGTTGTTGTTGTTGTTGTTGTTGTTGTTGTTGTTGTTGTTGTTGTTGTTGTTGTTGTTGTTGTTGTTGTTGTTGTTGTTGTTGTTGTTGTTGTTGTTGTTGTTGTTGTTGTTGTTGTTGTTGTTGTGGGGTCTTTTTTAACCGAAAATGCCCTCTAATCGCAAGTTGTCTCAACTCTCCCAACACACAGCTCTGGGGAGACACTAGTGCTTTATAGACACACAACTCTAGTATTGTTATTCATTTCATTTCAGATGGCAGACGGTATCACGAAGAGAGTTGCCGTTATCGGCGCAGGGGTTACCGGTCTAACTGCGGTCAAGTGTTCCCTAGATGAAGGTCTTCAACCAACTTGCTTTGAGAGATTCGATTCTGTCGGAGGACTGTGGACGTATCGTGATACTGCAGATGAATATCAGGCAGCCTCTGTCTACAAGACGACTGTTACCAATACTTCCAAGGAAGCTTCTGCATTTAGCGATTTTCCCTTCCCAAAAGAATGGCCAAATTTTCTGCATCACTCCTACATGAACAGGTACCTCAACATGTACGCTGATGAGTTTGGTCTGAGGAAGTGCATTCGTTTGTCGACCAGTGTAACACGCCTTGAGCAGTCCCACGACTACGACACCAGCGGGCGGTGGGTCGTCACCACCAAGCACAAGAATGAGGAGGAGACAAGCCAGGAGTTCGACGCTGTCATGATATGCACTGGGCAGTTCAACAACCCTTACCGTCCAGACATCCCTGGTCTTGACGAGTTCCAGGGAAAGATTTTACACACTAATGACTATCGAACCCCAAAGGAGTTTGAAGACAAACGAGGCGTTGTAGTGGGCGCTAGGAATTCTGCTGGTGATGCTGCAGCAGATGTAAGCCGCGTGGCCTCACAGGTAAGTCAGAACGTCTTACGAAGATTATACTTTAAAGCCCCAGCTCAACATTGGTAAACTGGCTATAAATGCTTTCATTCTTTGCACAAATCAAGATATCTGTAGTAAAAACCAACCTGTGAAAATGTCAGCTCATTAATTTCGTTGTGTTGTTTGCGAGAATACGGTAAAAATGCATTCAGCATTTTTGTACGCATTCCTACAGGCAGAGTTTTCGTCTTACTGAGACGAAAACTCATTTTGGATCTTATTTCATTTATTTATATTTAATAACGATAACACTTAAGGCAGAAATAATTCAAGGACAGTTTCTACCATCATTATCAATATACCGTGTAAGGTATAGAGAGGTTGCGTGACCCCGGGGAAAGTTCGTTTTGCAGCCATGTTGGGTACTGCCATGTACAAACTCAATTGTGGCGCGTCGTCTGCTGAATGATTTCCAGCGCCTGTTTGTGCACGCAGCATTAGAAAAAGGTCTCGGGTGACGTCACGTGCAACCTCTCTATTATGTAAATCTGTGAACATTAAATTGTGTGTGTTTTTTCTTATAAGATAAGATAAGATCATTTATTTGCAACCTCAAAACGATAACACTTAAGGCAGAAATAATTCAAGGGCAATGTTGAGCTGGGGCTTTAAGTGCAAGGGCAGTTGTACCCCATCTTGTTAAACTTTGATTTAACTTGAGTCTGAAAATCGTCAAACCTTTGCTTCACGTACATCCTAAAGTATTAGATCTAGGTAGTAGTCAGAAGGACATTTTTCGAGAAAGCAAGGAGCACCCAGGTGTGTAAACTACGGTGGCCCACAACTGTCACGGCAAAAGCAAAAGCGCCACGGCAAAAGCAAAAGGGCGACGGCAAAAGCAAAAGGGCCACGGCGAAAGCAAAAGTGCCACGGCAAAAGCAAAAGGGCCACGGCAAAAGCAAAAGCGCCACGGCAAAAGCAAAAGGGCCACGGCGAAAGCAAAAGCGCCACGGCGAAAGCAAAAGCGCCACGGCGAAAGCAAAAGCGCCACGGCAAAAGCAAAGGGCCACGGCAAAAGCAAAAGCGCCACGGCAAAAGCAAAAGCGCGATGTAGATATGGGTTAAAGGTCGAATTTGGTTAGGGTGAACCATGTGATATGACTATGTAGTAAATATTTAACACGGACGGTGTGCAGTATCCTTGACCTGCATAATGTTCACACAAGTTCAGGGTCCCATATTAGACACCAAAGCGCCATATTACTATTGTTTAAAAATCAAAACGGTTCTTAGATGTTCATTAAAACGGTTTACAAACAGTGACAATTGATTTATGGTTTATAAACAACGGACAATGATAAAGAATCTATTTTATGGGCAAGTGTATTTAGTAACTCATGATTTACAAACAATATTAAAAAGCACAAAACATTTATACTTTACTAGTATGTAAACCATAACAAAATTGGGCAACACTTTTAATGATAACATGCAAAACAATCAAATGAAAAATATCAAACCAGTCGTGGGATGGTTAACTACCGAAGGCAACACCGAAGACAAAAGGCATATCATTTACTTCTGCCCTGTAACATTTTGTGTTGCACCGGAATTAGTTTCAAGTTTCCCGCACATCACTCACAAAACGCCAATTGCCAAAGATTAATTAGGCAGAACAGCATCCATAAGGCACCTAGTTTTTCCACACCCTTGACCCCCCCCAAAAAAAAAAAAAAAAAAAAAAAAAAATTAAATTGTTCCATTTATATTTTGGTCTCGTTTTGTACCCGTGCTCTCTTCCCCCGCCGGCCGTATATTGCAATAAACTGCTGTACTATTTCCTTTCCCCTTTCTTCTTTTGCTATCTCCCTCCGTTTCAACCCCCTTTTCCAACTCTCTTTCTCTCTGCTCCTTCGTCCTTCCTACTGTCCTACATTCCCCCAACCCGAACGTTAAAGAACGTTAATGACGCATTCAAAGTTTTTCGAAGCTTGACCTATATTCAATTCAATTTAATTCTTCTCAACATTTATTTCCAAATTGCAAAATGCACAACAAACAATCACTGCAGAAGGTCATTACGACAAACAAATTTAAAGAAAGCAACAGTAATAAAATAAGGTTGTAATGACACAAATAAGACAGAGGCAATTATGGAGGCATATTCAGAAGCCAAAAAGTCTTGTTTAGAAATGCCTGTAAACAATACAGTGAACAAAGCAAAACCTACTCTAATCACACAGAGACGTCCCAGACAGGAAAACAGAGTCAGGACCTGAACTAATGTGTAAACATTATGCAGGTCAAGGATCAACTGCACACCGTCCGTGTTGAATATTTACTACACCGTAACCAAATTCGACCTTTAACCCATATCTACATTGCGCTTTTGCTTTTGCCATGGCCCTTTTGCTTTTGCCGTGGCGCTTTTGCTTTTGCCGTGGCACTTTTGCTTTCGCCATGGCCCTTTTGCTTTCGCCGTGGCGCTTTTGCTTTCGCCGTGGCCCTTTTGCTTTTGCCGTGGCCCTTTTGCTTTTGCCGTGGCGCTTTTGCTTTTGTCGTGACAGTTGTGGGCCACCGTAGTTTACACACTTGGGTGCTCCTTGCTGTCTCGAAAAATGTCCCTCTGACTACTACCTAGATCTAATACTTTAGGATGTACGTGAAGCAAAGGTTTGACGATTTTCAGACTCAGGTTAAATTAAAGCTTTTGCCGTGGCCCTTTTGCTTTTGCCGTGACAGTTGTGGGCCACCGTAGTAAACACCTGCAATCGGGGACTTACTATTGTCCCTCTTTTGTTTGTACTTTGACAACAGCTCCCATTGGTTTTGTACATGACTTTCCAACCGGGGACCTTTACCAAACAGGGGACCATTATAGACCGATCCATTAAGCCACACCCACTAAACACATTGACCAATCACAGCATTGGCTACATCACCACTGTACACACAGGCAGCGTCTCTTCAATGCCTTACTGCACGACATGAACGCGCGCGCTGTAAGTGCGCACACACATGTTTACATTATACAAAATATTGACTGCTTCAAGTGGCGTAGTAAAACTAGTCACTCGAGGTGATCCCCGGAGCAGACTATCTTCCCGAGGCGGAGCCGAGGGAAGATAGGCGGCTCCGGGGATCACCGAGAGTGACTAATTTTACTACGCCACGAGATAAAGCAGTCAATATTTGTTTTATAACACCTCAATTTCATCCATTCTGTGGTAATATTCGTTAAACAACTGTGCGTATGTCAGTCTTCGAACAACTGTATAAAATCTGTCAGGGAATCTTGACAAAAAGAAAGAGTGGGCACCACACTGCCTTCGTATTATTTGATCGTTTCACCGGGTTCGAGGTTGTCGTTGGATAGTACCATTTAATAGTTCTTTTGATCAGTGTGCAGTGTGATAGCAAAAATACACAACAAGACCTGACGCACGTTCGGCCAACCAACAGATAGAATCAAAGGAAGAGGTGTTATAATTTCCAATAGTCTTTTATCGTGATTGGTCAACACGTTAGGGGGCGGGGCTTAACGGATCGGTCTATTGTCCCTTTTGTTATAGGTCCCCCGGTTTGGACGTGTATACAAACTCACTAGCACAAGGGGTCATTCCTTAAAAGCCCAAGCTCAACATCGCGTGAGAAGAAAAACATACATATTCACAGATTTAGATATATATCTTACATGGTATAAAGATAATGGTGGCAGAAAACTTTCCGTGAATTATTTCTTCCCTGAGTGTTATCGTTTTTAAATAACAAATGAAATAAGATCCAAAATTAGTTTGCAGAATGCATTTTACCGGGTTTTTGTTTTTGCAAATGAAACAACGGAATGAGCTGAAATTTTCACAGGTTGATTCTTTTACATATATCTTGATTTGTGCAAAGAATGGAAGCATTTACAGTCAGCTTGTTGAGCTGAGGCTTTAAGCTGTACATGCAAACTCTCAACAAGAACATTGAGTACAAATATAACTTCTCTCAGGGAATCATTGATGACTGGAAGTCTTCCTTACCACATACTAAATGCCAGGACAGTGTCTATATTTAAGTAAGAAAAATATGATAGTATACGGGGTCCTAACAAATATTTTCTCATAAATCGTAAGTAAACTATTGTTGTTAACAACGACCACTTTGAACACTATTGGAATGACACATTCTGTGGGATCCTCATAGGCAAAACAACCGCTGCAAACCGCTAGAGCTCCGATTACTTTGACATAATGAACATTCTGCCTTTTTCGTTCACTTGCTCTTTTCTTTTTTTTCTTTTGTTTCTAATAACCAAAACTAGCGCCGTAACTAGGGTAAAATTTTAGGGGGGGGGGCACTTTTGGCCAATTAAAAATTGTAGTTTCAAATTGTATTTTTCCTAAACAAACCCCTTTTCAGCGCTTTTCTGACGTGTTGAGGTAAAACAAAATGCATTATGCGTGTTAATATTATATATTTAAAAAAAATGGTTTTAAAAACTTTGAAGGTCATAAAATGTAACATTTTATTCTGTTAATCTCAAAATTCCAGATTTTAAGTGGGGGCACCCGGGGGGGGGGAGGGCACGGACATTAGTTGGGGGCACATGCCCCCCTTAGTTTAGTTACGCCAATGAATATAACTCAAAACCGTATACCTCTTCTTCAGGTTTTCTTGAGCGTGAGACACGGAATTTGGTTAGCATCCCGTCGAGGACCCCATGGGTATCCAATCGACTTAGTGGTGAACCGAAGACGTTTCTTGCGTCCCGTGAGTAGCGTGGTCAGATCCCTTGAAAAATCGTTAGAGGAACGATATGGCATGGTTTCAAAGCCACTGACACCTTTATTTGGACTCCTAAATAATGAGTTACTACTCAATGAAGACATACCGGGTTGTATCCTGAACGGCAGTGTCATCGCCAAAGAGAACGTGGCGAGATTCAATAAGTCAGGAGTAGAGTTTGAAGATGGTTCGTACGAGGACGACATTGATTTCGTCATCTTTGCTACCGGTTATCGCTTCAAATTCCCCTTCGAGACCAACTGCCCTGCGCTGCAGGTTCTGGGTCAAGACGTCCCCTTGTACAAGCTCGTCTTCCCTTTGGGTCTGAAGCACAGTACGCTGTCAGTCAACGGAGCCGTCAAACCCATTGGCTCACTGATTGCATGCGCCGAACTTCAGGCTCGTTGGGCGGCTAGGGTTTTCAAAGGGTTAGCAAAGCTGCCATCACAACCAGAAATGGCAGCAGAAGTACAAATGGCGGATGAAGAAATGGCGACACTGTTCGTACATAATCACCGTCATGTAATTCAGGTACAGTACATGGACAAAATTGCGTCTGAAATTGGAGTCAAACCGAACTTCCTAAAGCTGTTCTTCACCGATCCAGAGCTGACCCTCCGGTGTGTTTTCGGTCCGGTCCTACCGTTTCACTACCGCCTGGTCGGCCCTGGAAAGTGGGACGGCGCAAGGGAGGCAATCACCACTGTTTGGGACAGGGTCCTTGAACCTATGCAAACAAGAATCGTACCTTCCGATCCAACCAAAAATGGCTACCTAACGCTCGTCGTCTTTTTGGGGATAGCTTTGCTGGCGGCTGTAGTAGGCATGCTTATGGTCGGCAACTATAAATCTCTATAGGTTTTGAATTCCTCTGACCAAATCCCAGCAGTGTTGCTATGTCACATGGTTGATCCACAATGTCTATTAAATTTGGGAGACGAAGTTCATTTCTTGAACATATAGTTTACTCTGTTTATATTTTCTGTGGGCGTGGGGGCGGAGACGAGTTTATTAGCCTTATTAGCCCAGCCCAGAATCTCACATTGTCCACGGGCGCTGAAAATTTCCTTAAAACAATCTTACCCTGAACAAAAAAAACGTTTCCAAGATCAAACTCTTGGTGGCGCTCTGTATTGTGAATTGGCCATTGATTGCCGTGACGTAATAGCATCACCCTTGAAGGTGCCCCTGGTAAATAGTGACTGAATCAATGCACCTAGCTGTATGAATAATTTGTAGGCCCTCAACAATTTCTGTAAATGACAGGTTTGAGGGTCAATACTTTCAAGTTTCAGGGATTGTTGAAACAGGGTCCAATATTTCATCTTGGGGTTGTTGACGCTCAATTTTGGGTGGTTTTGGGTAAGCTCGGGTAGACCCAGTAAAATTGTCCCGTTTTGCTCACGATTCTAGGACCCCTTTCCCGCGATTGCCGCTTTTCTGTTTGGTAACAAACACTTCCTGTTTAGCGGTTTTCTCTTTGTGACGGGCGTAGCTCAGGGGGGACCCTCGACTACCCCCATAAAATAGAAAAAGAAAACTGTAACTTAAATGTCACTGCACATTAATTTTATGTTTTCATTTAAAAGGAGGTTCACATGTTTGTTAGCCCTGTAGCATCTTGTAAACCGTTACACGGTGCTCAATGTATAACACAATGTAAATTGATGGGTCTTTTATTTGTATCTGCATTATACTTGTAAACAAAAATAATGAGCAATTTGAGACGCACTGCGAGTATGATAGTATAAGAACTGCGAATTACTATTATTATTACTTTCGACACTACGTTATATTTAATTTATCGAGTTGATAAATTTAAGTAGTTGTACTTTTAATGTTTGTTTTGGTGTCTGTAAAGGTTTTTAAAATTGAAACAATTAATCTCATTTAAATAGAATGTAATCATTGCATTGGGGAATAATTTCACATAAGACCTGAGAATTACTACTGTTATTTTACTATTACTACTTTTAACTACTATTTCATTTGAGTGATTTATCGAGTTGTTAAATTTAAGTAATTGTATTTTTAACCCTGGTGTCAGCCGGGAGGTTAAAAAATAATCCAATGGTTACCAAATATGGTCATAATTTTTTTTTAATGGGCCAATAAGGCCAAGATTCCACGTGAACCTCACCCCTGGTATACCCCACAAGCCTGTAGACTCCCATTGGCCAGACCCTAACCACTGCGGAGTAAGGAGTGTTGAAAGACAGCAGCCACCTGTCTCAGTGTAGTAATTGATTGACCTTGTGCCAAGTATTCCCTTGGGACAGGGCGGTATGCGCTTTGTGAAAACAACTTGCGCCGCACACTGGTTGTAAATAACGCAAGTCTAAGTCTTGACTGGCACTCCAATTCACCCCCACAGTGATTTATAATGGTTTTGGGCTTGCAGGGTGGGTTATTGACCTTAAAGACAGGGTGGACGATTTTTTAACCTCCTGGATCCAGCTAAGTTGTTGATTAATGTGGATGCTCCGAGGGTTTAATGTTTGTTTGAGTCGCTTTAAATGTTTTTAAAATTGAAACAATCTCATCTAAATAGATGTAACCATTGCATTGGGGCTAAATTAATATAAGAACTGCGAATTACTATTATCATTTTACTTTTTGTCACTTTCGACACTTCGTTTCATTTGAGTGATTTATCGAGTTGTTAAATTTAAGCAGTTGTACTTTTAATTTTTGTTTTAGTCGCTTTAAATGTTTTCAGAATTGAATCAGTTCATTTCATTGAAATAGATGTAATCATTGCATCGGGAATAATTTAATACACTGGGGATAGAAAGACCTGCGAAGTACTATTATTATTTTATACTATTATTTCTTTCGACACTTTGTTTGGTTTGGGTGATTTATCGAGTTGTTAAATTTAAGTAGTTGTACTTTTAATGTTTGTTTTGGTGGCTGTAAAGGTTTTTAAGATTGAAGCAATAAATCTCATTTAAATAGAATGTAATCATTGCATTGGGGAATAATTTAACATGAGACCTGCGAATTACTATTGTTATTTTACTATTGTTACTTTCCACACTTCGTTTCATTTGAGTGATTTATCGAGTTGTTAAATTTAAGTAGTTGTACTTTTAATTTTAGTTTTAGTTGCTTTAAATATTTTTAAAGCTGAATCAGTTAATCTCATTGAAATAGATGTAATCATTGCATCGGGAATAATTTAATACACTGTGGTTAAAAATACCTGCGAAGTACTATAGTATTATTTTACTACTATTACTTTCGACACTTCGCGTTTCTTTAGAGTGATTCATCGAGTTGTTAAATTTAAGTAGTTGTATTTTTAATGTTTCGTCACCGACACCACGAAGTAGCACCGTGTGTACAAAACCATATTTTTTTCAGTTTTCAGTTTTGTACGTTTTTATACAACATTCGTCATGCCCTACCATTTCATGAAGTTTCAAAACTTCACTTGCTTTACTTTTTTAATTATAATAATTATGTATGGCAAAATTTGCCCGAAATTGACAATCTTTGTTTTCACGAAGTAGCACGCAAATAACATTTACCATTGAAATGCACGGCGCGCACCATACTCAAAATGTGAACAAAATGATTTCACGAAGTAGCACGCGTGCGCGCACAAGTTTGCATTACTAATACATTGGAGAGTGCTACTTCGTGAAATCGGAAATAGTCTATTTTGCTTCTTTTCCGGTTTCACGAAGTAGCACGCACCTTTTTTACTTTATTGCTTGTTAATTTAGAATGCAAAGTGGACAAAAGCAGTATATTTATCAAGTTCAAAGCATCCAGAGTCCACAATGAGAAAACCAGTTGAAAACACTCTGAAATTCTAAAGGATAGTGGCGTTTTAAAAAGCGTTCAGCTTTAGACGCCGTTTTCTCCGATTGCTACTTTTTACTGGTATGTACGTGCGTGCTACTTCGTGCTGTCGGTGACGGTTTGTTTGAGTCGCTTTAAAATGTTTTTAAAAAAATTAAACAATCTCATTTTAATAGATGTAATCATTGCATTGGGGATCATGAGAATAGTTTAATAAATCTCATCTCACAAAAGTAATCAACTGTTGTTTTGTACGGTTAATCCGTATCCATACTTTATAGTATCGTATATTGTCATTATTTTCAATTTTTATCATCTCTGTTTATTTGTTTTATTTGTTTTATTTTATTTTTATTTTTTACTTAATCTGTTTATTATTATAATTATTTTTTTGGGGCTGCGCGGTCTGGTAGAGTGAAAACCAAAAATATTAAGTTTGTTGTGAATTTTGTATACGTTCAACATAGGCCTTAAGATAAATTCGGGAATATTTTTTTGTGTCAATACGCAACAGTTGGCTGTTACCATTATACCCAAAAATACAAACATAATACCCTAGTAGCCTACACAGGTGCGTTTTCAAAGTGGCAACAATTCTAACCCCCCCCCCCCCCCCCCAACACACACAAACCCACTTCCTGGCAAGAGAAGTGCGTGGAATTAACATCCTACTTTGCATCAAGTATCCTAGAGTTATTCAAATTGTGTCTGTGTGCTGGATAGAGATTCAACGTAACCTTTTGTATTATGGCATATTACCGTGACAATCCAGATCTTCCATTGGGAAGCTCATATTGGACATAGGCGGGCAACTCGTGCACTGGACCCCTGGGGCCTGATGGCGTCATATTCTGAACGGTAAGAAATGTAATAAAAACCTCTATTTTACGATACTTTTAAGAATAAAAACATAGCATAACATTTGCCCCTGTTTATAGTTCTATTCGCAATGTTCAAACTAAACAAAATGATGCTCGTACAACTGTGATGGCCCCAAACCATGTAAATGTGTATCAAGCATTGGGCCGCCTTATTGTCGTGCCATCAGCCCACCGTACAGCCATGCCACAAACCCCGGTTAGCTCTGTGTGATACTTCACTTCCTTTTCTGACCATGGAATCCCCTTTTCGGAATGAGGGGGAATATGTTTAAAACTATTTAAAAGAAAAACCGGAATAAACTTTCTAGCTCGATTTTTAAGAAGCAAACCTTATTTGAGCAAAAAGGTTGAAGAGGGTCGTAAAGGAGCCGGTGTGATGGGTCCTACTAATTGCCGACCCCTGCCGACCCCTACCGACAACTCGAAAAAACCTACCGACAACTCATTCCATATGCACTCTTAGTCACTGGTTTAAGCTTTAAATGATAGATAATGTTATTATGAATCCTAAAATCCTTATTTTTACTTCTTTGTAATAGGAGAAATAAGTATTTTCAATCACGGAATGTGATTTTCCGCGAAGCAGTAGCACCATCCGCCATGATGCTCGATTACGGGTAGTGGACTAAACCATTTATCGATGGGTATATTTAAGGGTTGTATGACAACAGAGGGCGCCCTTCTAAACTATATCGGGAAATAATTCCAGAATAAATCCTCTATACTCGTGTTGAATCATTTTTTCTTGAAGAGAAAAGGTTTAAAAATGTTCATATGTAAATGTTATTTTCATCAAATTAGAAATGCTACACATTTGCTTTTTGTAGAATATTCAATTAACGCTCCATTTTATAAGTGCGCCCTGTTTTGTCATACAACTTTTAAGTATACCCATCGATAAATGGTTTAGTCCACTATGCGTTATCGAGCATCATGGCGGACGGTGCTACTGCTTCGCGGAAAATCACTTTCCGTGATTGAAAATACTTATTTCTCCGATACCAAAGAAGTAAAAATAAGGATTTTAGGATTCATAATAACTTTATCTACTATATTAAGCTTAAACCAGTGACTAAGAGTGCATTTGGAATGAGTTGTCGGTAGGTTTTTTCGAGTTGTCGGTAGGGGTCGGCAGGGGTCGGCAATTAGTAGGACCGGGTGTTGGTACCTTAGGTAGGATTCGTTATGCATTGGCAAAAAAGAAATATAGGCCTACAATATTATTTGTAAATTGCTTGTTTTCTTAGCCCATGCTACATTTTCTTTAATCGCTTCTCCTGTGCATGACAACTTTATTTGGCAAAAATGCCGTATCCGGCTGCCACTTTATCTCCACTAATGTAGCTCAAATTATATCCTTACCTGGTAAATACTTGCATTCTTTGCACAAATCAAAATATCTGTAATAGAACCAACCTGTGAAAGTGTTAGCTCATTTCGTTGTTTCATTTGCGAGAAAATGGTAAAAAAAAAATCCATTCAGCATGTTTGTATACGCATTCCTACAGTTTTCGTCTCACTGAGACGAACACTAGTTTTGGATCTTATTTCATTTATTATTTAAAAACGATAACCTTCAGGCAAAAATTTTTCAAGTAAAGTTTTCTACCATCATTTATACCATGTAGGGTACATGTAAATCTGTGAACATTTGAGCTGGGGATTTAAAGTCATTAACATCGATCATCTTTAATTGTCATTTAATGTATCAGATGATATCTATGTCATAGTTTCTAAGATGCTGTAATGAGGTTTCAAGGAGAAGAATGCGCCGGCCTGATACTGCAGATGCAAGGAACCGATGAAGCCGTGAAGCCGTAAAAACAGGATGAAGCCGTGACACTAGGTGTATCACGATGGAGAAAACGGCCATCTGGTAACAGTATTGACAAAAATTAACTGACCTATTGTTGACCTGTGGTGCAAAGTTTCATGATAAAATTGTTTACTAAATAACAATAGTTATCTCATTGAACTGTTTTGAAAACAGCGAAAACTTTCAAGGTCTTTAAACTTAAAGGGGCTGTTTCGTCGTGATTATAGTTGTATTAAAATGGAATGGAATAACCCAGTTACTACGAGCGCGTAATCAAAACTTGACGAATTGGTTGAAGACTAAGGGTAAAGCAATAATAATATATAGCATCTCGTCCGGTGGAGAAAGTTCAGTGAATGTCTTTAAAAATCAATGCGAACAAAAACTTGAAGTTTCAATTCAAAATATACATACACCGCTCCTCTTTATATCTTTTCAAGTTGAGGCAGTTCGCTTTATTTGGTCATGGTTACTATGAAAGTGAGACAGCCATACCGCCCCGCACCTCCCCCTGCAGCTTTAGCTAACACCTACAAACATTGGTGACAATTACCGGTGTGATTATAAGTAACAAGAAGTCACTCCTAACATAAATATTGTAAGAATGCACTTTTAGCGACAGAATATCAAATATTGAGCGACATAAATTCCTATCAGGCCGTCCACAGTCTGGCGTCCTGCCAATTTGCCGTTGTTGACATGTAAAATAATATGAACGGTTTTGAGAGCGGTCAACCTCGTACTGCTCGACACACCCCGACGACGAGGTTGGCACTGATGATCTACCAAACTGAAGCTAGCCCGTTAGTGGGCCCAAAATAGCCAACCGCGTATTTGCTGAAATGCCAGCTGCGTATTCGCGAATTAGAACGCATGCGGTACAGGGAGATGAAGAAAAGGCTAATTTTCACGAAATATCTCTGCGTGACTCCGTATGTTATCTTAATGAAGTCTGAAATATTTGCATCAACTTACAACTTTTAAAAAATAAATTATGGAATTTAGTACCTATTAGCCCTTACAAAGAATTCAACAAAGAAAGCAACATTGGTAAATAACAGAAAATAAGCCACAAACACGGAGACAATGTAAAAGGTCATATGTTATTTGTATATATTTAAAATAGCACTTTTTATACAGTGAGCACAATTAGCGCAACAGGGCAGATCGATGAAGAGTATATCGCAGGACTGGGGCTCGATTCCGGCATTTTTGTGTTTTATTTATTTAACTGTAAAAGTTTTGATGTATTAAGTGTACAAAGATAAAATTGCATTTTTTAAAAGGAGAACAATTAGCGCAACAGGGAAGATCGCCTCGGAGAGCATACCGCAAGAGCGGGAACGGGGTTCGATTCCTGGTTTGTTCGTTTGTTTGTGTGTGTTATTTTATTTTATTTATTTTTTTTTGTTACTGTAAAAGGTAATTATTTTTTACAAAATAGCACTTCTTAAGCGGAGTACAATAAGCGCAACACGGTAGATCGATGACGTGCAAATCCAAAGACCGACTGGTGATTCCTGGTTTGTGTTATTGTTTATAACCTTATAAACTGTAAAAGGTATTTTATTATTTGTACATAAAATAAAATGGCATTTAAGCGGAGTACGATTAGCACAACACGGAAGGTCGATGAAGTGCATATCGCAGGACCGGGTTCGATTCCTGGTATGTTCGTTTTTTGTGTTTGTTTTTTAACTGTAAAAGGTAATTAATTTACATAAAATAGTACTTCTTAGGCGGAGTACAAAAATCGCAACACGGTAGATCGATGAAGTGTAAATCCCAGGACCAACGTGTGATTCACTGGAATGTTTAATTACCAAATGCCATCATAAGTCGTCTATAACATAAGCACTTGCTCCCCAACAGCCACCCCGGAAATTATAAGCGGCCGTGTGGGCGGCCGAAAGGACCAAACTCAAGAAATTTATAAAGTAAAAGACAAAACAAAAATCAAAGAAAACATTTTTAAAAGAAAAACAAGCTAAAAAACATAATACAAAAATGGCGTCTATGTATTTGTTGGTAATTAAGCACTAATTAGTGGGCCAAATTAGCCAGCTCAAAAATTTGGTATGCCTAGTGTACTGGTTTTTAGGATTCCGGACTGAAAATCCCACTTTTAGTCATAATGAAGGGTACAAATACTTTTCAAGAGGTACTGGCCTCAACCGCAAAGCCATTATGTGCGTTATTGTATGTGAAAATGGCGTCTATGTATTTGCTGATAATTAAGCATTAATTAGTTGGCCAAATTAGCCAGCTTAAAAATTTGGTATGCCCAGTGTACTGGTTTTTAGGATTCTGGACTAAAAATCTCACTTTTCAGTCATAATGAAGGGTACAATTTGTTTTCAATTTACTTTTGGTATTTAAATAGCGTTTACGCATGGCCAAAATGCATACACGCACATCGTCTCCGTGTTTGTGGCTTTACCAATGTTGCTTTCTTTGTTGAATTCTTTGTAAGGAGTAATAGGTATTAAATTACAATATTTTATTTTATCAGACTTCATTAAGATAACATACGGAGTCATGCAGAGAAAAAAAAATAGCCTTTTCTTCATCTCCCTGTACCGCATTCATTCTAATTCGCGAATACGCGGCTAGCATTTCAGCCAATACGCGGTTGGCTATTTCGGGCCCAATAACGGGCTAGCTTCAGTTTGGTGCTGACTCGATTGTGTACAAAAACAGATTTCTGCAGACGGTCTTGAACTCGAAGCCGACAAAAAAGTGGGAGTCTCCACAATGCATCTTCATGTGTCTGTGTTTTTTTCTTCAGTTCTGACTGACTGATCAAACGTCCAAATCTCAGTTTAAGTTATGAGCAAACCTGGCAATTTATTTGGTGAGTTTTGTGTAATGAAGAAACTTCAAGTTCAACTCAATCAAGTTCACACCCGTTATTATTTATAAGTAAGAAAGATTTTAGTTGGCCCACTGTTGTTGACAATTTTCCGGTTGGCATGTTGGGGACTCGAGGCTGTCGGCAAACATACATAGCATAGTTTTGACTTTCAGGGATTTTGGGAATGCAGCCAGCAGGGCGTGATTTATTAGCCTTGTCTTACTCCTAGAACTATGAGGTTCGTTCCGCTATCGTCTCCACGAGCCTCATAGAGTGACATGTACAAAATCCTATTCAAAACTTTCTGCCCTTCACATTTACATGGCTACAGTTCTTTTTTGTAATCAGATCTCGCCAAAACTAGGCTCTATGTGTTCTTTCAACTCTCATCGAGCGTTGCACGGGTCCAGAAAATCCACTCCGCAAACTAAACGTTGTTAAAAAGGGATAAATTCTCACCGTAACTCAGATCCCATTCAAACAGTATTGCAACAAATATGGCGACCGGAGTTGCAAAATTAACTGGTATGCTGCTATGCGGTGCGCTGGTCCTATGGGCTGGTTCCGCGTACCAGTTAATTTTGCAGCTCCGGCCGCCATATTTGTTGCATTACTGTTTGAATGGGATCCGAGTTACGGTGAGAATTTATCCCTTTTTAACAACGTTTAGTTTGCGGAGTGGATTTTCTGGACCCGTGCAACGCTCGATGAGAGTTGAAAGAACACATAGAGCCTAGTTTTGGCGAGATCTGATTACAAAAAAGAACTGTAGCCATGTAAATTTGAAGGGCAGAAAGTTTCGAATAGGATTTTGTACATGTCACTCTATGAGGCTCGTGGAGACGATAGCGGAACGAACCTCATAGTTCTAGGAGTAGCCTTGTCTGAGCTGAGTTCAATGGAATTACTTGAATACTGGACCTTACAACAACACTTTTTAATAACATTTTTATATTATCTGGCAAATGTAAAATATAGGGTCCAAGTGAATGCTCATGTTTGTTGATACCTGTGGAAAAATGCCCTTCACAATTCAAATTACCCCCCAAAAGTGAAGTTTTCGGCTAATATCTGAGCTGATGACCACAACGTCTGGTGAGTGGTGGTGGAACTCATTTTTCACAATATGTGCAGATTTGAAAAATGCATTCCACAAGCATGACCAGTATGACTCAGATTTTAGCTAAAATTTTGTTTTTTCAGAAACGTGTCTGACACAATCGTACTATCATATTAACTGGCAACATCTGCATATAGGTCAGTTAAAATTATATTGTAGAGCTCTTTGATGCACTTTGGAGCAGTTATTTGTCAATCCCTGTTTTATGGATTTGAATTTTGTATGGCATTTGTACAAAGGTACCAATGAGCATTCACTAGGACCGTACATATGCCTGATAATGTCAAAATGTTAAAAAGCGTTGTAAGGTCCAGTAACACAGACTTGTTTTAACCTTTTTATTATTATTTTTTTTTTTGTCTTCCTCTCATTATTAATCATCTTCCAGTAATGCGCTATCTTGTTCACGGGGCAGATTTGTTTACGTCGAACACGCATTGCTGTCTGCGACTCAGCGCTTGAACTTCCAGCCTGCACATGTCTGGAACTCCGAAGGTCCGTGAAGTTGTAGCGCCCTGTCATGCCTGTCGCAGGCGGCAACTAGTGTTCGAATCAAACAAATCTGCCCCTTGAACAAGATGGTGCATATTTAGTACCATGAAGGTGGTTAAACTTTATTTTAAACTCAAACAGTAAGGGCCCACACTGTACTGGTCAAAGAGGAGCCTTGATTGGAATGCAGGCCTTGATCTTAACCGAGGCCACCGAGGCCATTGGCCTCATGCACTGTCACTTCCAACTTGGTCAGCATGCCCTTGTACAATTTCTCTGATTTGGCCAGCAAAGGCTTTCCCCCATTTTTTCGTAAGATCGAGGCCTGGAATGGGAAACACAGTCTGGATCCTGTGCTGTGTATGGTATGACAATGAAAGGCCGTGTCCGAATAAATGGCTTCGGCAGTGGCTACAGCCGGTACGCAGCCAGCAAGTAGCTCCTATAGCAGTGGATTGTTTGGATTGGGTGTATAAAGACAAATTTACCCAAACCTAATATTGTTATAGTAATTGTGTCCACTATATCTCAAAATGACCTCATAAGCCGTTTTAAGATAAGGTGGACACAATATTTATGTCGCGAATCTGCAGTTACATGTAAATGCAAAAATAATTTTGCTTAAACATTTTGAATCGATACATTAAAACAGCGGTCTGAAATCTTTAGGCTCCGACCCAATGGAAAGTTCAGTCACTGGACCGCGATCGCAAATTTTGTTTTCTTCTTCTTTCATTCACTTTGTGATAGAGTAACACCAATAACTTTTATTGAAGCTTTTGTCCCGTCATTTTAACTCTGCACCATAGTTCTGTGACAGTTCACCAACATGGTCTCAAACATGTCCATGAAGTTGAAATGGATGGAACATCTGAACGCATCGTGGGTGACAGAGGATTGGGGTTTAGTAGCAAGTAGAGAGGGTACCCTTGAGCTATACGACCGTCTTGTCACCAACAAGGAGGTCATCAGTGCCCCACGTCAGACTCTGCACCTCCAAGGTCCTCAGTTGCCTGACTATGAGAGGGAATCGCCCTCGCCCGAGGAGCAGGAGCACTTCTTGGAGGCCCTCCTTTCGAATCAGCTCAACCTCGCCCGGACAGTATGCTCAGAGTCCCCGTTTGCATCGGCCCTTCAGAAACGGCTGGCTGTCCTGCGCCGCATCTTCCACGCCATCTCCAGCAAGTTCCATGACAAGGAGAAGGTCAAGCAGCAGTTGCGTCTTCAGCAGGCCCATGCCGGGACAGTCAACGAGAAAACCACCATGAAGCAGGTTACCTTTGGCACCGATGCATTGGTTGAGATGGGTGTTCGCACTGGACTTAGTCTCCTCTTTGCCCTCCTAAGGCAGAACTGGTTGCAAACGGTTCCAACAGGGAACCCCAGCATCTGTAACGATGTTCTCCAGACGGCGATGGGCGTCTTGGATTCTCTACCACCGTTGTCGCTCGCTAATGAGAGTAAGATACCATGCCTCGGTACTGAATGCTTGAAACAGGTCACAATGTTTCTCAAGTCGGCAACAATGCCCAACTCCGGCGCTGACCCCAACGGCAAGCAGCTTGCGTGTCAGCTTGTCTTGGGTCTAGCTGCCCAAAGAGGATCTCTTCAACATCTTCTTGACTGGGTAGAAATGGCTCTTGGTTCTTCGGCAGCTGCCAGCAGCAACATTTCCCTAGTGGGTGCAGTCGAAGGAGATGAGATGCGAAAATACAGTGTCATCTCTTTTGATTTCTTCTCCAATGTATTGGGTCAGATGCGTAGAGCTACTGTAAGTACACCTCGTTTTTGTTTTTTTAAAGATTCTGATAAGTAGCAGATATCCAAAGAATGTGATTCTGTTTTTTCAGGGGTGCTTTTTAGCATCAAGCTTTTTAAACACCTCAGAAAATCCAGTTTGAATTTTTATAAAGAGAAATCAGTACTATCCATGTAGCTCTGTAGTAATCTTTGAAGATTGATCAAATTATTGAAATATTTGGGAGAGAGAAACTACTGTCTCAATAGTTACGAAACAGTGAGTGATCCTGTGATCACAAGGTTTGATAGAACATTACACATAATGTGTGGTAATCACGAGAGACTTGACTTTCATAATGATCACGTGTCCATTTTACACTGAACCTAGAAGCCAGATTTCAAACTAATTTGATTGAATTCATCCTGCATGTATACTAAGACCCTACATGTGTTAACGAGCGGTGCACTCTCCTGCCCTACCGCCTCTTTCCAGAAAATTCAACAGTAGACTCTGACTGTGGAGACTAAGTCCACAGCACACATGCCATTGGGTTTCCACATACATGTAATACCAGCTGTACAAAGAAAAGAGAACCATGCAAACCCATGCCTGGCAGATGGTTCTTTGTGGAAGTCTGTGGTACATGTACATATGTGTAAGAGGGTTTTAATGTCACGTCAATGAGAGCCCATGAAATGTAATTTTCGTAATGCAGTCCTCGAAAATGCACCTTTGTGTCCCATTTTATCTTATTTTCAATGTTTATTATGCCATTTTCAAGGGTATTTTGGTGCCTTTTTTATGCTGATGCAAATTTCTATATTCATGAGCAAAAGTTTGATGTCATATAAGGCAGAAACCTCAGTGTTGCAATTAATTTACATGTATGCACAAAAAGTTGACAGAATTTAGGATATTTTGCTGTTGTAAACTTTATTTTCTTTAGTGATTCGTTGTTGTGTCAGTTCATGGCAGTAAGCCACTAAGCAAACTTTTTTCACAAATGCTTTCAGTAAGCAAATTTTGGGGCTCGCAATTTTATGAATTTCAACAGAAAACCGCAGTGTCTCCCTGAAATGACATCATGGCAACAGCGCCCCCTGTTCGGAAGAGCATGGACAATTTTTAATGTTCAAAGAAGTGCACTTTTCAATGAAATTAACCAAAAAGTGATGTCAATTAGTTTTCATACACTTAAGGGGATTAGAAAGTACATGTAGCACGAAATATGTTCCTAAGAAATATTTACTTCAGGGGCTCTTTAAGTCTTGAAATAGTATCCCACCTCTGCAACTGACAATTTAGCTTTTTGTAGCCAGAAATGAAGCCAAAATTGTCTGACACGAGACTCATTTTACATGATTTGATTTAATATCTTGATTTTTTAATCACAGGGTTCGTCAGCCGACAGGGGCTCCGTGTTATCAGAGTTGAAACAACAAGATGGTCAGTGTCCCTTGTACCAAGCTGCACTGTGTCTTATTGAGGAGGTAAGACTTCAGACTCAAATTATCAACTTACCTTGAAAGAAAAGTAATATTGTACAGATAGATAACCACTTTACAAGTTTGTGTAACATCCCTGTTTAGTTTGATGATGACTTTTTAGATGTACTTCTCTGCCTACTCAATTAGATGCGGAAAAAATTCCATTGAAACAATCATATCAACAAAGAAGCTGTGTAGCAAATTAATTGAATTAATAAGCGTCTTAAATGCTATATATTTCTCAAAATCTTTTTTTGTGTAAAAGATTGAATTCAACCTCAACTACACATAATGTGCAATGTACCAGATTTTCTTCTTGCCACAAAGATTGTACTCACATTTGCTACGTCAACTTGACAGACACATTTGAGACTTTTATCTGAGTTCAGACCTTCTTATGTCTGCCTGGTGGAAAAAAACCCAGCTGTTATTATCTCCAGATATTTAAATAATCACGCTCTCTGATCTACTTTTCTAATGCTGAGGATACTGTTCCCAAAAGCTCCTTGAAATCTATAACTCCAGCAGTGGTGGATTTCACAAAGCGCCAGGACTAGTCTTTTCTTGAGTTAGGACGAGTATCTAGTCCTAACTTATAGGACTAGTCATATGTTAGGACTAGTCCTAAGTTAGGACTAGTTTTGTGAAATCCACCCCAGAGGTTGCCCAAGGTGGAAATGCCATCATTTGAACATGGCTTTTACAATTTGGATCCTAATTTTAGACCTTTTCGTCTGCAGTGACTCTCGACCCTGACCTGTACTGATCAACTCTTGTATCCAAAAACCGAAATTTTTTGATACAAAAAAAAAAACCCTCAAGCGGACCTCACAGTGATAGTTCCATTAGTTCTCTTATTTCATCTCGGATGATCATACCAGGTGTCTCGTCTTGCCATGGAGTACGCCCGTACCTGTGTCTGTCCCAGCGAGAGGCGACTCAACAACCTGAGCGTCTCTGAAAACAGCGAGGTGTACGTCTGGGGAAGTAACAGCAGCCACCAGCTGGCGGAGGGGAGCCAGGAGAAGATCATCCAGCCTAAGCTAGCCGGATTGTTTGCTCAAAGTCAACAGGTACAGGCCCTTAAGCAAAAATAATCAGTAAACCAGTTACAGGTGGTACACGCGATACGGTATTTTTGGCTGGTAACCTTAATCTGGCAAGCAAAATTGTTTGGTGCTATACCAGGGATGAGATTACATGGTGCTATGTAAAGGAACACGTCTCATACTTCAAAAAACGTAACTCCACATACCTTGCAGGAAAAAGTACCGAGCACTTTGAGACGCCCATCAGGTGTGATAAAGCGCTATATAAGAACTGCGTATTATTATTATTATTACATGTTACATGCCCAAAGTTTTCACTACTTCAAGCTCCAAAACTGGCATTGTGTGTAATTTTACCAAAAATGCACCTATTCATCGTTCAAAAGCATTTCTTATGACAGAAACTTTTAATTTTAAGAAGACCTCAGTCTTTGAAGAACTTATGTAAAAGCCAAGTCCAATTATTAAATGTTTCTTGCATAAATCCTCAATGCAACTCCTGTGGGCTTTTGGTAATCAGTGGAGCCAGTTTGTGTGAAGTGGGTGGAATTACGTCACACTTACGAACAGGATAGTGTGATGCACTTTTTCGCAAAAGCTCCTAACTGCCTATTATTAGTAGTATTTCCAAATTGTCCTGCTATTGTCCAGGTTGAGGCGGGCCAGTACTGCACATTCGTCATATCAGCTGATGGGACTGTTAGAGCCTGTGGGAAGGGAAGTTATGGCAGGCTGGGCCTGGGAGATTCCAACAACCAGACGCAGCTCAAGAAGCTTAACTTTGACAGCCACGTCATCTCAAGGATTTCTTCATCTAAGGTAAAGATAGCACCAACCTCATTCCCAGGGGTGACGGATCTGGCCACGCATGCCTTGCTCGATCAGAACCCCTGGAAAAATCTCCCAAAATATGGGAGATTTTAGTTAGTCCTGTGGCCGATCCACTCCATGCGTCTGCTCAAACCGGTAGCCCACAAAAGAGGTATCAAATCACAGGGCAACTGGTCCCCTCTCATTCTTCTTTGATTTTGTGAGATGTCTTAACTGTATGCTGTTCAGGGTGACCGCGTAAAACAAGATTCATTTGAAGTGGTATCGTGCCAAAAAGCTTGAATTTTGATATGCGCGTGCTAAGTGCCCCACAGGCGCTCAAAAGTCTTTAAACAAGCATGCGCACGGAGCAGTCATTTTTGGTAGCCAATCAGCGTTGGTTTTCAGTGCTTCCCTTCCAGGGGTTAGTGGTGAGAGGTATCGATGCGGCGAGCTGCCCATGGTAGCGAGGTTGAGATAGCAATAATGCAACAGTAGAAATAATATGAAGCAAAGCTTCCTATAGACCTTTATCATGGTGCGGCCATTTTGATTTTCTCCCATTCAAACCAATGTAACCAAACCGAGGCTAGAAGGGCAAATAGTCTGGTTCCTTTTTGTGCAATGAATATTAGCATCTATTACTGTTATTAGATACAGGGAACATGACCAAGATGGTGGCAGCATGATAAAGGCCTATTATAGGCTCATCAAGACCCAATTTCCTAAAGCTCTTATTGACCTAATTCACCTGGTAATCAATGTCCCTGTGTGTTATACAGTGTTGTGCAAATTTTTAGGCGGCGCTTACCCGGTGACTACCAAAATGGAGAGCGTGGTCCAATCGCTGCATGTGACGTGCGTGCAAGGGGTTCATAAGCAGAAATAATGGCCAACCAAATTATTTTGCTAAGCTGAGTAATAATGTGGCACCAGTCACAACAATTTGAATAACATTTTTTGGGGGGTGGGGGGGGCGGGTTTGTTGGTTATGTGTAAAGCCCTCTGAATTATTTCTTATCCCCCGCCTGCTCCCTCAAAATAATAATGTTTAGTTTTGCCATTTGTTTGCAAGTTTAAAAGCTACATACTATTATTTTTACAATAACTCAACAACATGTTCGAATGCTTGAGTTTGGACTAAACGTTATCATCTTTGTAATAAAAGGAGTAAAAAAGAAATTTGTAATTATGTTTGGCCCAGGGTTCAGATGGACACACTCTGGCCTTGACCTCTGAAGGTCAGATCTTCAGCTGGGGAGACGGGGACTACGGAAAGCTCGGCCACGGCAACACGTCAACGCAGAAGTACCCCAAGCTGATACCGGGCATTCTCACCAGCAAGGTTGTAGTGTGCGTGTCGGCAGGGTACCGGCACAGCGCCTGCGTCACAGAGGACGGGCAACTGTACACGTGGGGAGAAGGAGATTATGGGAGACTGGGTAAGTTGTTTTTTTTTGTCTGATTAGTTTTCACCAAAGATGAAAGTCTTGAACTTACTACAGATGCATGGTCTCCATTTTTTTTTTTATGGACGTCGCCAGACACACAAGGCCTGTAAGCCACTCGAGGTGTGGGCTACAAATCAACTGTTTTTCCCAGGGGCTATTGCCAACTACTCCTGGGGCTGAAACAGAGTTGCCCCCTTTACAGTCTGTAAGGATGTAGGCTTGGGTATCATCCATCAGAAGCCTGGCTGGTAGAGCAGAAAGCTCTACCTCCCCAACTTTTACAAAGCAACTATGGTTAAGGACCTTGCTCAAGGACACAAGTGACATGACCGGGACTCAAACCCACACTCCGTTGACTCAGCCACCAGAGCTTGAGTCCAACGCACCAACCACTCGGCCACGACACGCCACAAGTCTAGTCTTGGTTCAGCACTAATTAAAAAAGTCCTTATGAAAGTGACATGGGCCCAACATCTTAGTGACTCAGCTGCTTACCCTTGGTAAACAATTTATGCTTACAGTAGCTAAAAAAATTATGTGCTTTACGTAAGCATATTTCACGTGTAAGCAAGGAAATGATGGTTTTGTGCGTAAACACTTCACATTACCATTAAGCATTCTTTGCTTGCACAGCCAGCGGCAGGAGCTTGGTGCTGACCCTGCAAGTTGAGAATGGTAACCCTGGTAAGTGCAACATGCCGTGGAAAGCAACCAGCACCCTGAAATTGAACTGTGACCCTCTTAAGAAATGTGGCCCTCCTCCCATCAGTTATGAGATTTCTGACTGGAAATTAAGTGGCTGGTCGCATATCAAAGTAATGTTTAACTATAACTAGTGAACTAGTAAATTTGTGGGTTCAACCACGTATAAATCTCTTTTGGAAAGAGTAGTGGCTCTGAAAAGAGACGGTGTGGTCTCACGTTTTGAACAGCATACTCTGCTCGTCTTCAGGTCTTCTCCTGAAGAAGAGCAGAGTAAACTGTTCGAAACATTTAGACCTTCACACCATGCAAAGCTTCAAACATTACCCAAAGTAACATTTCTCAACATAATATCTTCTTTATTCTTCTTTTTTTCTTTTTTTTTTACAACATTTTTCCTTTTAAAGGAAGAGTGGTCTGTTAGTTTGCAGGAATTGTTTCATTCTCGCATATCGAGGTGTAAACAACATTGTTAATTTGGTTGTGTCATACATTGGCGAAGAGGATACACTGTATACTACTGTGGGGTCCTGTGGAGGCACCTTGGGTGGGAGTTGGACCCTTCAAGTAACCCTCCAGTGACCCTTCAAGTAACTACCCATCCTTCCACCTCTGTAGACTCCAGTTCGAATGCTGCTCCCAACCGGAGTCTTGCATGGGGATTTAAATTTAACTCCCTACCTGATTGTGTGGGGTTCCCCAGTAGACCCTCCATTTTGAAGGGATTGCGCAATTGCAGCCTTAATTTATTTTACCGTCACTGGAAAGATCCGATCTTTCTCTTTCCAACCATGCTTGGGTTCGGAGGCTGAACATGGACAAAACTACAGCTTTATAACAAAAGCGAGGCTGAGGTTTTCCTCCCACGCCTAAAACTGATTATTTTCTCAATATTTTCACAGGCACCTCCAGGCCTATGGGTTACAGTGCCAGGTTCCTTGGTTTCATTACCGAAAAGATATGGAGATACCTTTTTTTCGACTACGATTCATCTATTTTGAGCTGGGATGTTTTTTATTCTAACACAGGTCATGGGGACAGTAACAGCCGAAATGTGCCCACTCTTGTCAAAGACATCAGTAACGTTGGTCAAGTAGTCTGTGGCAGCTCCCACACGATAGCCATCTCGCAGGACGGTAGGACGGTGTGGTCATTCGGAGGTGGTGATAATGGTAATAATAATAATTGTCCATTTATATTGCGCAAATTTCATATTAATATGATCAAATGCGCATTACAATGTGTATAATCTATGCTCCAAACATGCTCAGAGGTGGTGCATTAAGCAGCCAAACCAGAAACACCGGGGCAAGCCCCTTCTCTTTTACGATAAGTGTTCTTGGTGCAGGACCTACAGTTTTACGTCCCATCCGAAAGACGTGAGCTCGATGTTACAAAGCCCTATCATGTCCCAGACAAGCCACCAACCATAACAGTACTTGGAGTGGTCTCCCATCCATTTACTAACCACAGTCAAGTGCTTAACTTGGCAATGCTACCAGTGGCTCTCCCGTTGAGCTAACTGTCTGGGTAATTAGCCTTTCCCATGAAACATGCTAACTGCATTCACGCATGCATACAGACACTACTGGTGGGCAAACGCCATATAGTTGTGCACTAGGCAGACACAGTTTGGAAACAGCGTCTGTTGTGACTGTGGAGTCCAGTGCAGGAATGGCAGTCTCTACCATAGCGTCCGCAGATGAAGCTTGAAGCTTAAGTCATCTCTCTTCTACCTACCCCCATTAGGTCTTTCCTTAAACTGGGAAAATCCTTTCTGCACTTCCTGCCTCCAGGCACATCTGGGTCCCTTACCTATTACCAGAGATTTCAGGAGAACTGTACTCACAAAAAAATAATGAAAAACTAAACCCTCTGTTTTTTTTTTGCAGGTAAATTGGGACATGGTGACACAAACCGGGTATATAAAGCAAAGATTATTGAAGCTCTGATTGGTCTAGTCATACGCAAAATAGCATGTGGCAGCCAGTCATCGTTGGCACTCACGTCCACAGGACAGGTAGGTCGTTTTTTCTTTTCATCATCATCATCATCATTCTCTGTAATCCATCATGGGGGACATAGAGCCACCCAGCCCCTTTGATCGGATGCAGCCTGCCACAGCTGCTCTGTGCCTGTGGTTGATGCTCCACTTTCAGCTGGTGCACCCAGGTGTTGTGTGGTCAGCCTCCGGGTCTCCTCCAGGCAGGGCCAGGGTGGAGTCCCCCCCTCGGACGTCAACGCTCGGCTTCATTTTTCCCCCCTCCCCCCCCAAAAAAAAAAAAAATATTCAGAACTTCAATAAGGCACTTGAACAACTTTAGTAATTGTGAAAGACCAGTATCCTCACTTTATGTGAACAAGCATATACATGAAATAACAAATAGGTGAAAGTTTAAGCTCAATCAGTCATCAAAGTCATGAAAAAATATTGAAAAGAAAAAGAACAAAAACTGATACGTTTTCACTGTTTGCAAACATCAGGTTTTGGACTCACAAGATCAAAACTAATTGTTTTACTTGTTTCCTCAAAAACTGTAATATTTCAAGCAAAAATACTTCAAGGGAAGTTTGCCCCCATGACCATCTTTATACCATGTAAGTTATGTGCAAATCTGTGAACAATTATATTTTCAATCTGACCAATGTAATGCAACTTACCAACTTTAAGATGGCATTTATAACCATTGACTGTAGACTTAGAAACTAGAATACACCCATTATCTTGGGATTTTTTTCTCAATAATTCTCTTCAGGTTTTTGCCTGGGGTCATGGTGCTTGCCTTGGATGTGGGTCTGCAGAGACCACCGCAGTCCGACCCAAACTCGTCGAAGATCTTCAAAATACACGAGTGGTGGACATTGCGTGTGGTGACAGTCACTGCATAGCACTCAGTCATGGTAAGGGAATGTCAACAGCTAAATTGAATCTGAAATCACGCAGCCTTTTTTTAAAATCTTTTACGGAACAAATTTAAGTTTAAAAATACTATTCAATATGATACTTCAGCTGGTAACCATTTATTTTGCTGAAAAATGCGCTCAGTGTCTTTGTTTGCTTTTAGTACACTACCAACCCTTTTCTGAGGGGCCAAAACTAATTAGACATGCTACCAACTACTTCAAATACACATTATTATTATTATTCTTATTTTCTTCACATAGACAATGAGGTATATGCATGGGGCAACAATGCCATGGGGCAGTGTGGCCAGGGCCATACCACAAGCCCAGTGCTAAGACCCAAGAAAGTACTCGGTCTTGAAGGGATCACCCTGCACCAGATATCAGCCGGAACCTCACACAGTATCGCTTGGACTGCATTGCCAACGGACAGGTAGGTTGAGATTTATGCATGCAAAAAAAATCTAGAAACTTGGGACATATGTGAATGTGTGAGTGCTTAGTCCCACCTGGGGGAAACTGATGATCCAAACCCGTTTGGCCAAATCCTGCACCTGATCTCCAAGACCAAGAAGCAGATGATGTCTTTGTCGATGTTGGTCCTGCTGTCGGAATCCTCCAGCTAAGCATGTGGCATGGCAGTCCTTCATCGGGCTGAGGACCTGGCCGCCAACTGGCTTACGGACTTTATAATGAAATCGAGGTAGATTACAATGTCATCATTGTTTCAAAATTGTTGGCACTGTTGCCGATCATCATAGAAACTTGTTCTGTGTGGTGAAACTCTTTCTTCACAAAGGAAAAAGTTGGTTTATGGCTAAAGTCCATGCAAATGACATCACCTAGTGACGCACCATTTTGGAGTGTGTCCTTGGCAATTTGGAGTCTTAAATGGGCATCCAGCTTTCAGTGGTTAAAAGCGTGAGGTGCCAGAGAAACTGACTGTGTTTAATCTCTCTTGCAGGCAAGTGGTTGCATGGCATCGTCCTTTCTGTGTCGACCTTCAGGAGGGAACTTTTTCCTATCTGAGGTCATTCTTGGAGCATTACTGCGACCGGTTTGATCATCCAAGTCCGCCACTGCCTTTCCCAACTTCAAGGTATGTCAGTCAATTTCTCATTACTACCTTCATGTTTTTAGATGATATATTGTAGCTGAAATTGGATAATTAGAATGAATCACAAACACAATTTTGTTCCATACCTTAGTATAATGAGTGTTTCTGAGTGCAATGGGGAGAATATTTTCTAGAGTTGAAATATGGAATGTTCCATTCAACGGGTTGACTGGAACATTCCATCTTTCAATGAATGAAAATATTCTCTCCATTGCACTAATGCAAAACTTCAACTATTTGTTTTATACAACATCTAAGTTGATCTTTGTCATTTGATTGGAGGACAAAGACTGATAACAAGACTGCATTCTGGGGAATGGTTGTTTCCTGTCAAATGAGGGAAATTTGTACTGCTTTGTTTTGACCACGTTGGTAGACCAAAAGGGATAGAACAAAAATGCACTCTGAATAGTACCAAAATGCAAGTTCAATGACGTAGCATTGTATTAGTGTGAATAATGAATGCTGCGTGACCTCAAATCCACAAGGATTTACTTGGGTGTTACGCAATAGAAAAGGATGTGACGTTGGCCACTTAATGGTCTGATTAATGATTACCGTGTGATCTTCCATCCTCCAATCAAATAAAAGGGATCTACTTGGGTGTTGTATGAAGCACAATATTCTCTCTTTTATAACAATCTAATTCTTTACTAGATGTTAAATTTTCATCTTGGATAAATATTATTAGTGTCTACCCATACACCAATGTGTGTTAAGCACTGTATACTCAATACTTACCCGAGTCCTGTGAAAAAAAAAATCCACTCTAATTCTTACTCTTCTAGGGAGCACCAGCATTTTGTGTTACTGTGTCTGAAGCTGCTCTGTACACATCTACAGTTGGCTCTGGCAGGGGGACTAGCCAGTAGCATCCTAGGAAGTCAAGCAAGGCCTCTCAGGCACTTATTATTTCGTCTCATGGACTCAAAGACCCCCAGTTCCGTCCAGAAGGTAATTTGAAACAAAATGACAGTGGCTTGCCCTGGCCACATCTGAACCAAATTTCAGGTGTTAGTTTTACTGTTCCGATTTTACGTAGTAATTATGACACTTGTGCACTTGAGCAAGACTCTTAACCATAACTGATTCGTCCTTCGGATGAGATGTTAAGCCATAGGTCCAGTGTGTTGTGTAACGCACGTAAAAGAAGCCAATACACTTATCGTTATGAGAAGGTGTTTGCCACAGTGTTTCTGGCATGGTTGGCTGCAGATTGCACTGCATCACCTTGTAAACCCTTACGAGGTGCTACATAAATGGGTCGCATAACTCGGCATACCTTTTTGAGACGGGTGTGATAAAGCACTACAAAAGACTGTATTTTTATCATTTCCACAAAAAGTAAAAAAAACACTCTTGTAGAACTAGTGCAGTATCCTGCCCACTAGGAAATGCCATGGAACGCGTTATTCGCAAACAAGGTTACTTGGTCGATTCTGAATGACCATTGTTTTTCTATCAACAATGTGTTCCTTCGATTGCGTTAATATGGTTCCTTTTTTCTGTTTTAATTCCCCAGTCTTAAATTTTTTGTTTTGGTCGATTGTAAGTTTTTTTGATTGTTTATACATGTAATTACTCGCTTGTTACAAATTGTATGTGTAAGTCATCCGGATTTTTAAATGGCTTCTTTTTTAATGCTATTGCATTTATCCCTTAAGCCATTCTTAAAGAATTTTGATGTGTTGTATCAGTGCAATTCAACCTTTCAGTTGCCATACTGTACATTCTTTTTAATATTGTTTTATGAAATAAACCAAAAAATAATAATAATTAATTATATGGTAACGTATATACTGTTGAATTTCAACTTGCAGGCTGTGAGTGAGACGCTTTCCATCGGTGCCCCGCTGTTACTTCCACCATTGAGGGAGCGCATGGAGTTACTACAATCTTTGCTACCCCAGGGGCCTGATCGCTGGGACAGTCTATCAAAGGGACAGGTATGAACAAATCTTGTTCTCTTCTACACCCATTTCAGACTGGCGCACCAGAGTCACGCCGAATCAAATGATTGATTTAGGCACATGACAAGTTTGACGTCTGAAACAGTTAGCAGCAACTAGACGCGCTAGAAGTCAAAAGATCGGCTTTTGCAGTCGGTCGGAACGACTCTGGAGCATCTTGGGTTCAGACATCGATCTTGTCATGGCCTAACCTAATGCAAGTTTGTCTTAATTAAGTTCGCCTGTTTGAAACCGAAATTTAGAGTCGCTCCTAAGCTATTTGGTTTATTTGCCTTGTAGCCTTCACCTTGACTGGCCCTCCGGCCTTGTGTTGGGCAATTTTGCGTCAAAAAAAAATAATGAAAATAAAAATTGTCTTAATGTTTGCTGTCTAAAAATTGTATCTTTGCATTTTATGGAATTTCATTGTTATTAGCTAAAAATTGTATCCATCCGTTTCTGGCGCTTGCACTGATAGATGTTGTACGAAATAAACAAATAAATAAATTGATAAATAAATAAAATAAAAAATAAATAAATAAAAATGGAGCAAAGGGACCCTCAAAAACGACTAGCACTGTGACCGGGAGGCCTGAAGACACATGTGTGATAGAAATGATGAAAGAATGTCGGTTTTAAATATGGGAGGAAAACCCAACAGGGGAAAACCCACATAATCAGGTAGGGACTGGAACCCTCATCTACGTGCAAGGCTCCGGTCTGGATTTCAAAACGCGGTCCACAGAGGTGAAAGGCAGCCGAAGAAACCACTGAGCCAACCCTGAATGCCTGAATACCCAATAGGATACCATGTGGTGAATGCATCTACACAGTCCAAAGTCAACCCTCCTACTGTCTGACTATTCAATGTTATCCATATGGTTGTGAATGATGGATGAACTATGCCAGCCTGCAATGTGATACCAAGTGGTAAATGTATCTTCACAGAAAACACACAGTTCTGTGCACAACTGCTTCACCATACAATATCTGGGCAGTTGAATGGTTTCTATACCAAACAACAACTTGTTTAGTTTCTCTTGAGGTCATCCTAAACCTCTCTCTCTCTCCTTCCCCTTCACAGAGGATGCAGCTTGGCATCATCCTGACCAGCCTCCAAGAGAACCTGCACGTTGCCTCCCTCCTGGGGTTCACTTCCCCCTTAGACTGGGAACCAGAACCCGAGTCCTCCGACCCTTCAACCTTGACCCTAGCACCGAGCCAGGACATGCATCTTGCTGAAGTGTTGATGAAGACACTCTTGCGAAACCTCGGCTACCACACTGTAAGTCTTCATACATTTCTATTTAAGTGTTAATGCGTTCACTAATATTTATCTGTCTTTTCCTGTTTGGAATTTTGTTTTATGATAGTTTACACTTGATGAGTCTTCTTTGCCTCTGAAACACCAAACATTCCTAAAAGAAAGGGTCGCTGTTGGCAATAACTTTTTTTTCCCAATTGGAGAGTCAGATGGTTAGAAGTTAGTGAGTGTTTTGAATAATAGGAAACTATTACTATTAAACTAGTAAACTTGCTGGTACAACCATGTAAAAATCTCTTTTGGGAGGAGTGGTGGCTCTGAAAAAGAGATGGTGTGGTCTCGACGTTTCGAACGGTATGCTCTGCTCGTCTTCAGGGGAAGTCCACGCATGCATGTTTACGTTTTTCAGTAGGATTTTATTCTCCTGAAGACGAGCAGAGTGTACTGTTCGAAACGTCAAGACCACACCGGCTCTTTTCAGAGCCACCGCTCCTCCCAAAAGAAATTTGTACATGGTTGTACCCACAAGTTTACTAGTTTACTAGTTATAGTTTCCACACCATGCAAAGCTTCATACATTACCTAGTGTTTTGAATGTTTCCTACTACCTAATATTCCGTAGCCAGTAGTCAGATGACAAATGTACTAGTCTCAGGCATAGTGGACTTCCGTTATTTTCAAGCCCTGGCATTCGATAATGGCTTTATCAGAACCCACTGGATGGTATTATTTAAATTTGTTGTTATTTCTCGGTGAAAGGAACAAGCTTTTGGAGAGCTTGAGAAGAACAGCGATAAGACACAGACGTCGATGGCCTGCGATGATGGAGCTCCCCCAGCACATCTACGGGAATTACTCTCATCTCTTCAGAAGCACCTTGTTGCTTACTGTTACGTCAACGCTGAAGATGAGGTTAGTATTGAACTATCAGTGGTTTTAGTGCAGACGTGGTTGGCCAAGACGGAGGCTCAATTCATAGCTCCATAAGTAGCCAATAGACCGATCCATTAAGCCCCGCCCCTTAACATATTGACCAATCACAGCATTGGCTATATCACCACTGTACACGTGGGTAGCACAACGTGCGTCTCTTCACTGCCACACTGCACGATATGAACATGCGCGATATAAGTCTGCGCATGCATACATTTTCCAATAGGATTTTATTGTGTCAGACTTTTATCAGACTTTCAGTGGCGTAGCTAAGGCTGTGATTGGTCATCCATGAGGGGGCGGGGCTTAATGGATCGGTCTATGAGGTCCAAGACCATTACCAAGACTGGGGAATTCAAATCCTTCTCGGTAAATTGCATTAGCAATTAAAAATAAAACTACAACAGCTTGATTCGCTGGTAAACAGGCATTACACAGTCCAGTCTGTATTGATCCAATTCACCTGATGTCATCACCCATGAGAAATTTCATTCAAACAACATTTTATGGGTCACATTTCCGTTTACTATGCTGTGCACATTTTAGATGACGTGAGTGCGGTGAGATGCACACCTCATCTTTGCATGGAATTTGTCTCCCAATTTGGCAGACCGTGGGCAGTCAGTAGTCGCGTGTGACATCAGTGCAAATGGTCTTTAGGATTAAACAAGATAATTTTTATAATATTTGTGTTAACTTTGGGGTGAACAAAGAGAAATTTACTAGAACAGGATTTGAACCTGCGACCTCCGGATTAACAAGTTAACAAGGTCGCAGGTTCAAATCCCATTCTAGTCAATTCTTTGTTCACCCCAAAGTTGAATTGATATTTACCCAGTTGGTTTCCCTTGTGGTTTGTTACTTAATATTTCTGGTAACTGTGACAGATTTCAGTGAGTGTGGGACTTCTACACAAGCATCTGAACCTTCTCCTACCCCACGCTGTAGAGGTTCTACAGAGGTCCATCAAGCTACTACAACAGAGTGGGGGTCTGGCTACCCAAGCTGTACGCAATAAACTCCGAGGTGAGACGTTCTGCCAGCCAAAACTAACATGTTACTGGAAATGCTTGTGTGCAATCTTAATCTTTTATTTTTTATTTTGTTAAGAAATTATTTCTTTGGTATACCCTTCAGGGTTCTTTCCAGGATTTTTCAAAACTATTGAACAGTCTGGAACCAAAGTTTGGTCAAAGCAACCTGAATTGAAATTTGATGTTTATGTTTGGTTTGAAAAGGTCTGCTGTGCAATATGGAGCATTTTGAATTATTTTATTTCATGATTTGTGTGAATTTGATCTTAAATCTAGAAAAAAATATGATATAATAATGTGGTTTTGGGTTTGTTTGTTCTTTTAGCGTACCGACTGCAATTCGCGCATATCAGGAACAAAGATTCTTTTTATAGCATCAGGATTTTTGTTTTTTCTATCGAGAAAATGTCAAATACATGCACCGTGAATTGCAAAACCTTGGCTGTTTAAGGTTGATTGGCTTCTGACTCACACCCCGAACAAAGATATTGACAAAATAGGGAGACAGCCAACATTAGGGCTGGATAGCTCAGTTGGGAGAGTGGCTGCACTTTAAATCGGTCACAGTTTCAAATGCTGTTCTAACAACTTTTCTTTGTTCACCCAAAAAATAATTTAAAATTGACCCAGTCAGTTTCCCTTGTGGTTTATTACTTGATATTGTTGTATTATTTGTAACTACTTTTTATCACGGATTGGTTGTGATCCTGTGGAAATGAATCAACCCTTTAAACCTTGACTGTTTGTTTTTTTTCCCTTCCCCACTAGATGTCTTATTTACATCTGCGGCAGGTGCAATGCTGTCCCAGCTCCTGCACTCGCTGCTAATGCTGCCTGTCAGTGTGTCCCGCCCCCTCATGCTGTGCCTCTTAGCTCTGCTGCCTGAGCTGGACCAGCTGAACAGGCTTCTACCCGCTGCTGCCCTCCTGGATGAGCATGAACTGGAATGGCCGCTGCAAGGTCAGAGATGAAATTAGTTAACCTGATGTCATTTATTAACCACGCACCGCCATGGGTTTCCGAAATGTTTCCATGCTCACCTGCGGGATTACTTTAGAGAATTTACAAAATATATTTATATTTTGTTTAATATTAATCGTTGTCACAATGAAACCTTGCCCATTAAAACAAACTTCGAGAAAATGTGGTTTGTGTGACACCGTGAGTGTGTGTTGGTTGCAAGAAGCGGAATCTTGCACACGTAAAACTTATTATGGTTGGGACCGGCTTGGTCCTGGAAGTTTGAATACACGCAAGACACGCACAGTCTATACACCGGCTCACTGTACATATGTGCAGAAATAGTAACCAAGGACACATCATTTGAATCTCACACATATCCAAGGCATTGCTACATCCTAGACAGGGTCGAACGTCAGGATATTATTAGTTTTAACACAAGCACAAGTGGAGTACGGACAAAAATAGGGCTTCTGTGTGGGATATGGGACGCAGACACGCTATATTTTTAGGTATTCCACAAGCACGAGTGTGATTGTGAATTTATCTTCAAGCCAACTTCATACCTTTTTCACGTGCGACGCGTGGAGTTTAACAGTCTTGAGCGTCATTTCATAAAGAGCAGCACACGCAACGCGCAAAGTTTAGAACGTTATTTTGCACTGTCAGTATACAGAGCGTGAAGCCTGATACAATATGCAAAGTGCAATATAGACTACTGGGACTATGATATGGTTTATTATCGCACTCCAGTTGAGCAATCTGATTGGAGGATTAGTGCGTACTGGAAGATGAGAGCTAGTATGTAGTTTCTCGGTTCAGTTGTATAGGCAAAGTGCAAAATAAAAACTTTTTGAAAACTGCAACCGTGTAATTTGCCCCGATACCATCTCTTAGCTGAGGAATTCAAATTGAAGCTGTCATTTTTGACTAAAGCGAGTCATTGAACCAGACCTTATTCAAATCTAACTCACAAATAGTATATTGATATCATACTCCAACTTGGGGCCCAATTTCGTAGAGCTGCTCAAGCACACACACAAAATAGCCAAACTCAAAACGAATGGGAGACATTTGAGGACACTAGGTGGCAGCAGACTTACTAGGTACATCCATTGTTTTCAGAACTACGCAAACAGAATGGAAATGGAAATTTACCTGCTAAGTCTGCTGCCACCTAGTGTTCCAAAGTCTCCCATTGTGCACAACAGGAGAACATTTTCAGCCAGAATAGTGCTGTTCAACTTAAACATTGTTTCGGTTTTATGTGGTTTGGATATCTTCGTAAAGTTGTGTTGCGGACAAAAGCTAAATCTCGGGAGAATCTTATGATTAGATTGGACAATTTTGAAATAATTACATCACACTTGGGTAATGTTCCATTTGAATGCTGACTGCTAATTTATTCCTCTCTCCCTGTCCTTCACCAGGGGCCCCCAGTAACGTCGAGCCAAGTGCCCTGCCCCTCCCCCAGCCAGCCAAAGGTTGGGTGTGGCTTGTAGACCTGGAGAGATGCTGCTCGCTGGTGATTGGACGCTGCCTGGCTGGCATGCTAGCCTGGATCCCAATGTCCAAAGAGGAGAGGGAAACCAGCGGTTGGATGGTGTCCAGGCTACTCAGCAATGGTTTGGAGACCAATACAAGTCATCTAGGTATCCTATCAAGGATGTGTGCAAATAATTTTTTTACATTTTTTTATGCAATTCGCCCTCTCACAAGGCCCAAAGGCCATTCGAGGTTTGGGCTACTGTTTTTTCAAGGGATAGAAACCTGCCCCAATGCGCAGAAACAAGACACGGCAAGATAGAAACACAAGTCTCTTTGTGGCACAGCTAGGAACAGGGAGGGGTAACTGAGTCCGTTGCGAGACAAACATAACTGCCTCTTCCCCTATTTGAAGCAATTATAGTTAAGTGTCTTGCTCAAGGAGACAAGTGTCATGATCAGGATTCGAACCCACATCCTGATGATCCAGCCACCAGAACTTGAGTTTGATGCACAAAACCGCTCGGCCACGACTCGCTACAAGATACTGCCTTGACCATTACACCGTGTCAAAGTTTGTTATTAATAAAGAATAAAACCAACTGAAAATATACCTGTATGACCAACCCCCTTTTATATATTTTTTCCCAATTTGTTTCATGTAAAATAATTTTTCTCGGGTATCACCTACAAAAGCAAGCCTGGCTTATGATATATTACATACAACCTCACTTGTGGAACAAGAAATGTTAAGAAGTGCTTGTGCTACCACAACATTACGGACCAGTATGGTATCAATGAAAATTGAGTAACATGTATATTTAATTATTTATTATTTACAAAAGTGTTACATGGCATATAAACAAGGTTGTGCAACCTACATACATAAACCATTGTTAATCAGCTATTTATTTTCTCAGAAATTAAAAATGCACAATTTTGGCAAGTGGCAATTTTTTAGTGTCATTCAACCTCCCTTTATTTTTTACATCATCACATACAAACATGACAGTTTTTGGTTTTATCTTACTTCTAAATATTTTCTTTCTTTTTTTTTTCTTTTCAATTTTAACTTTTATTGGACTGGCATTTTTGTAATATTTTGTCATTTTTCTCACCTTCCCCAAATCAGTGAAACTAGTTGGCAAAGTGTCCGAGGCAGCAATCTCCGGTGATGATGACTATGACCTCTCTGAGTTTGACTTGACCCCTGACCTAGCTATCTTACTTGACCTAGCCACGGCCAAGGGGAGGGAACCAGCGCTGTCCATATGGAACACCATGCAGGACTATGCCCGCAATAAGGGTAGGTCAGAGAGTTATATATATATATATATATATATATAAGAACCACATGCAGAGGGTACGCAAAACACAGGGCTCGACAAGAAGCATTTCTGCCCATTGAGAAAATGGTACTGACCCAGCCAACATTTTCCAAATGGACATTTGTATGCAATACACCGATCCAGTAGGCCACGCCCCTTGACAAATTGACCAATCACAATGCCTGATTTAAGGTCCAACAAATTACCGCCATTTTGTCCGACATAACTTTTTAATTTGTGTATTGTTTACTACACACTTTTCGTTGACTTTACTTTTGTTTTGTATGTACAGGGCAATTCTTTTACAAACCCGAGTTTTATCCTTAACCATGGTCAAGCGGTGTTTATATTTTAATTGTAACTCTGACTCTCGATACCCTGACTAGAGAGGAAATGTACATTTTTGGCCTTTTCCAAAACCAAAGTCCAACGGAGAGAAGTGCTTTCGGTGAACATGCAACACACGGCGTGTGTATGTACCATGATGCCAGGCTTCCCACATACATGTACATGTACATCCATCATGCGGCGATCTTGACACGTTGTGTGTGGTTGCTTGGTCGTTGCTATGGTGGGCGTGGCCTACTGGATCGGTGTATTAATACCCACAGTGATTTTTCTTCCCATGACGGTGTCAACTGAGTTACCTCCGAGAGTGCTCCCTCTAGTTCTATTTTATAATTCTGTGGGGGTAGGTCTGCAGATTACCAGTTCTGCAGAGAACCACTCGTCGAAAGTTGACCTGAAACTGAAATTGATCAAGGAGTACATATGTTGGAATAGGAACTGGACTTCACGCCTATTAATTTTCTTGTTTGCCATTTCGTTATTGGTGTTTTCCATTGCTTTCCCACCCTGGTTGTTTTTTTGCTGTGAACCACGTCCATTACACTTACAGCTATTTTCTGAAAAATATTTGCACAGTGCCCTGCGGCAGATGTTTCCTCCCCTGTTGAATTGTACTTAATAAGGCTAAATTGTTTTTATTAATGCAAATTGTTCTAATGGTTTCATGTTTCGACACCAGCAGAGCCTTTCTGAAGGGCTAAAATCCAACTTTACACATACGTATGTGCTGCTGGGTAAAACCAATGAAGATAAGGAGTTTTGAAGAACATGGCCGATTTTGTTTATAATTCTTCACACTCTGTGTCTTATACCCACAGATTGGGATACTAGTGAAGAGGTACAGGAGGAATTGTTAGACCGAGCATCTCGATGTCTATTAGCGTGCGTGCTCAAACACTGCAATCTACTCTCAGTAGCCGCGCATAAGCAGGAGTAAGTTCTTAATGCAAGTATTTAGATGTAAAAGTCACAATAAAAGCAATGACTAGAACAATGATAGAACTATGTAAATAAGTACATGTATATAACAACTTTTTTTTAACTTTTTTAAATAAATAAATAAATAATGACAATAATAATAATAGTTTCTGGATTGTTTTCTCACCATGATATGTTTACACATACTGTTACAGGCCTTGATCTTAACCGAGGCCATTGGCCTCATGCCCTGTTTAGTTGGCCAGCATGCCCTTCAGAAAAATTGCACTGTCACTACCACCTTGGCCAGTATGCCATTGGACAGTTTCTCTGATTTGGCCAGCAAAGGCCTGCCCCCGTTTTTCTTAAGATTGAGGCCTGCTTTTAGCTATAATTCTTCTTCGTGTTCAGTCTCCTGATATCACACTGTGAGTGGATAGTTTACATCACTTTATTTGTTTTGTTTTTCAGGACGTCAACAGAGCACTGGCGGGCCTTGGTGGAAGCTTATCGTAACGTCTACAAAGTTCGTCGTAAGCTGGTTGCGGCACGCATCATGCAGGGCCAGAGCTCAACCGCTTCGTCTGAAACAAGTGCTACAGCTGGGCCGTCCACATCCGAAGACAGGGATGACAGGGAGGGAATCAGAAGTCAATCCGAGGAGAGGGAAGTGAGAGGGCCGTGGGCAAAGAAGACGTTCGGTCGGGTTGCCATTCAAGGTGAATTCCTCTTTTCATGAGATGAGATTCCTCCGGATTTCCGGATTTTACTAAATTATTGTTGTGGAATTATTTTACTTGTTGTGGAATTATTTTACTTGAATTATTTTTTTAAAATGTAATTTACATACATCCAGGCCCTTGTGAAGCGTTAACACAGTACTTTGACTACACCAAGGTGCTTGCCCCATCTACATTTAAGCACAGTTTGCTCCCATTGATACGGGTTATGGCGTGGTTGGTAGCCACGAAAACCTCCAGCAGTGTTTTGTGGATTTTTTATTTTCATCCACTTTCATCCAGCTGTCTTTTTCTTTGAAGGGAACGGTGCAGCATTAGTAAAAAAAAAATGTTAAAAAAATGCAAAGATTATAAACTAAGATAGTGATGAGAGGTGGATCGGCACGACGTGCTGCCCATCGTAGCAAGGGTGCTTGAACCACTGGACTTGTTCAACTTTTTGAGGTTGCTGGTGTATGGCTAAAATTACTGGATGCTGGCCGGTGGGCCAGTGGGTATTTCAAGTCACTGTATCGTCCCTGATCGTCTGAGTCCAATTTCATGGCTCTGCTTATTGCGGAATTCTTCACTGAAGGTGCCTGTAAAGGGCATAATTCCATGGGACGTAAATGCAGAATTTTGGGGTTAGCAGAGGCATGGCATTGGGCCCAGATACACTCCAAACAATTTCCCTGAAACCATCTCATCTCCCTGGGGAGTATACATCCTTCAGCCAGATGGTAAAGCCGATTACACTTGTGTATCTGTTTAGAACCAACAGAGATTGACCAGTCCGAAGGGGAGGGTGACGGGGAAAGTGTCCCGGCGCCTCTGCCAGAGAAGAAGACCAAAGTGAGAGAGCAGTACAGCTTCTCGGAAACCTGTAAGTCCATCATCGAGAGATGCATGTTCATGCTGTTAGGCGTCAGCTCTGCTATCCCACAGAGCGTTGCATCGAAGGACAAGGAGGATGTGAACCCAGAACCAGAGCAGAAGGAAAATGACTCGGATACTGCAACAGGTAAATGCCATTGTGTGACTCAAAGGTGAAACATCGGATTCAGGGATTTTTTTTTAATATTTTTTATATGGAAGTCGCCAGACACACAAGGCCAGTAAGCCACTCGAGGTGTGGGCTACGAATCAACTGTTTTATCCAGGGGCCATTGCCACCTATTTCCTGGGGCTGAAACAGGGTAACCCCCTTTACAGTCCGCAAGGATGTAGGCTTAGGTATCATCTATCAGAAGCCTGGCTGGTAGAGCAGAAGGCTCTACCTCCCCAACTTTTACGAAGCAATTATGGTTAAGTGTCTTGCTCAAGGACACAAGCGTCATGACCGGGACTCGAACCCACACTCCGATGACTCAGCCACCGGAGATTGAGTCCGACGCACTAACCACTCGGCCACGACACGCCTCCAGGTTTCCGGATTTTACAAAATTATTGTTGTGGATTTTTTTTTACATAAAAAAAAAGAATAAATAAATAAAAATTGTAATGTCATTTACATACATCCAGGCCCTTGTAAAGTCTTAACACAGTACTTGTACTGTATTTTGACTACACCAAGGTGCTTGCCCCATCTACATTTAAGCACAGAATGCTGCCATTGATATGGGTTTTGACATGGTTAGTAGCCACCAAACCCTCCACCAGTTTTTCGTGGGTTTTTCATTTTCGTCCACTCTCATCTCTGGGGATTGGCAAAGCAGATAGTGCAGTGTTCTTACTTTGTGTGATTCAATATATACTTGAAAAAAACAAACCAGTGCAAATTTGGGCTCAATCCATCGTTCAAGTCAGGAGAAAGTAGTGGAAAACCGTGCACACTTTCTAGCATGTAAAGACATTGTTCTTAATTTCGATTGTTACAACTGAAATTAAAATCAGGGTCTTCAAATTCTATTTTCTGGACTTTGACGGTATTTCAGACAGAAATATTTCTATGGAAGATTGGTACTGGTATGAACTTCATAATCAGTAAGCTTTCAGACTGATACCAATAAAAATTTGGTTTTGATGAACACTGATCCTGTATTCAACCTTAAGAGATGCATAAAACATTTACCCTAGTAGTGCACAGCATGGACCTTATGCATTGACGTCGTCACGTTGCCATCTTAGAGGGTAAAAAGATAATGAAACAATGGAAACGCACATCTATGTAATCTATGTAAGTGCGACGCATAGGATCGGCCAATGAGCAACCTTCTTTTAACCTCTAGCTGAGGGCGCCCTACTCAAATGACGTCATGTGCAAAGTCTATTGGATACACGTATTATGCAGTTCATTTTAAGTTGTAAACTACTACTTTTTTTATTGCAAATACAAGCTGAAAAAAACAATGACTGTAGTCATGGCAAACACAAGTTTAAAGCTGACTTTTTATCTTTATCTTGGTCACAACGTGAACTTTTACAATTGCAAACAAAAATTATAAACACAAGGACTGCAGTGAAGGCATACACAAAATCAAAGCTGATTTCTTAACTTGATTGTGGTCACGTTTTGAACTTAAGGGGTTAGAACATGAAACAAGCTGGGAGCACCTACCTAGCACATGAATCCTATCGGTGGAGAGAGTTTGTTGGATGGATTTTGATCGGCTGATTCAAAGATGTGTTGTTGTTTTATTGAGATGGTGTATTCTTCCATTATCCTTTCAGCATTATCACTTAGTCATTCTCAGAGCGAGCCGGATCTGGGCCAGTCAGATGAGCGACAGACACCACCAACCACTATTAGGGTAAGTGTATCTTAGGAAGCTATCTCAACAGTTGGATCGCTTGGAAGGTCCCAGCGAGAGCATGTGCCCGTCCCGCTTGGAACACCCAAGCAGATCCCAGGTATAATTCCCATTTGGATGTTTTGCCAGGATGCTGAGCCCTCACATTCCCAAATGAGAATTGACGGCAAATTGAGCATTCCCATTTGAGCAGTGGCCCAGTTCTCGCCCAGTAGAGAACTTGGTCTGTCTGTGAATTTCAAATTGTAAATAATACAGCATCGCAATCAGCTGGGATGTTCATTTCAAGCTGTGGCAAACACAGAAAAACTGTTCAGTTTGACTGAATAGGGGCCCTGCGTGTAAAATGTAGCACAGATTGTTTAGTTTTTAGAGAAGTCACTGTATATTCTCGAAATACAACTAAAAAAAACTGAACATACCTTTGATGTTTTTGCCGCTTCAGGCAAAGCCTGGCTCCAGGGATAAATCAGGCAGTGGGGTCATATACATTGCAGCCCTGCACTGCACACAGGCACCAAGTATGTCAGGTGCAAATGTTCCCACGTGGATGTTCTGGCGGAACGTTTCTGTTTGAACGATCCGATGAGAATGGTCCCAAAGTTATGCGGCTGGTGGCGCACTAAATCGCGAACTTTGAAACAGAAATGTTTATCATTCATGAATAACAATACGAGACTTTTTTATAGCGCATAATGTAGGAGCCTCTATGTGCAAATACACAAAGTAAAGTTACAAAAATGTAGATTTAAACAAGTGAGTTTTTAAAAGTCCTCTGGAAATCAGAACAGAGTCAGCTTGACGAATATGAAGAGGCAAGTCATTCCACAACGAAGGTGCTATAAAGGTGAAGGCTCTTTGACCATAGAAATTAGTAGAAACAGTAGTTTGCGTCAGTAAGGATTGGCCAAACCATAAGTGAAGATTTATTACTGTTGAAGGGATAGAAACCTGCCCCAATGCGCAGAAACAAGACATGTCGAGATATAAATAACTGAATCCGTGGCGAGACAAACTTAAAAGCTTCTTCCCCTCTTCCCCGATTAATTAAGATTGTTATCTTTCAATTGACATGATGGTTTATCTTCTTGTTTTTTTCCAGGAGTCTGTGCGAAGCTTGAAATCCTCCCGTAGTGAGCCTCTACCCGATCTACAGGTTGAGCCTACTCTGGACTCTCTAGAGGTCGTCAGGGCGACCTGGCGACGCCTTCACTGGAGACAGGACCATGATGGGACCCTCCCCTCCTCCATTCAGTCTGGTAGTCACCAAGATCATAAGTATCTAGGTGAGATTGCTAAGTCGAGACTGACCCGGTAAATTTTGTGAAACCCGGTGTGGCATGGTTTACGAATTGGTATTGTGAATCAAGCTAAATTTGAAGCTTTTACCAGGGTTGGCTGGATTCTGAAACAAGGTCCACAGGGACGTTACTTCCACTCAACAAAAGTGCAATAAAACTAACATTAGGGCATTCAGGTTGGCTCAGTGGTTTCTTTCCCTGCCTTTCACCTCTGTGACCCCAGTTCGAATCCCGGATTGGAGCTTTGCATGTGGATTGGGTTTTCAGTCCCTACCTGATTGCGTGGGTTTTCCCCTATTTGTGGTTTTCCTCCCGCATCTAAAACTGACATTTCTTCATCGTCCTCTCTACACAGGTATCTTCAGGCCAACGGGGTCACAGTGCAAGTCACTTTTAAGAGTCCCTTGGTTTCATTACTCGAAAGATATAATAATACTAATAACAAAGATTATTATTTGTTTTCTGCGTTGGATTCCCAGGTGCAGTCAAGCATATCTGCAGTGACATAATAGGCTTTGCGTGGGGTGAGATGCTGAATGATACCCATGGACCAACAGACGATGAGCAGTACATGTACTGTACAGAGCCAGCTACAATCATCATGGCCATGGAGCACCAACAGTGCAGGGCTGAGGTAAGAAAGTTTTGACTCTGTATCAGTGTCCTCCAAGTTTGACGCGCGTGGCGTGTGAACTTTATTGACCAGGAGTGGATTTCACCAAACTAGTCCTAGCTTAGGACTGGTCCTATCAGTTAGGACTAGTTACTAATCCTAACTGGAGACAAGACTAGTCCTAGCGCTTTGTGAAATCCACACCTGATCACCGCGTGCCATTTATTTCATTCTGGGGAGAATGCCCTCTGTGCTGCCAAGTGCTTAGCGCATCAAACTATTAAATAAATCACACGAACCATCTCTGCCCTCACGGGTACCCATTTACACCTGGGTGAAGAGAAGCAATTACAGTTGAGTGTCTTGTTTAAGGACGCGCTTGTCATAACCGGGATTCGAGCCCACACCCTGATGATTTTGCCACCAGAACTTGAGTCCAGTGCACTAGACCACTCGTTTACAGCATGCTACAGGAACCAAATCAGCATTCAGACAGCTATGTCATGCACGGAACTCCGCTGACCCACCATGGGTGAAAATCCCTGTGGGTCAATTGCATATTAATGTCCACTTAGAAAACTGATGAATGACCAGTGTAAAATGATTGGTCAGCGCCATCTTCTCAATGGTCAAAACTGCTTCTTGTCGGGCCGTGTCGTATGGTTTTGTACGCCCTTTAGTTCTTTTATTTTACTCGATGGTTTTACCATCAATCATACACCAGTGTAGGGCAAAACTAAAACATATTGACATCATAGTAAACCCAGTTATTCCATCTTCACATGACAGACAAGGCTGGACGCGCTCAACCAGATCCTGTCCCTCCTCAACGGCCACGAAGGAGACGAGAGCAAGAAGCTGACCACGCTGGATGTCTTTGGTCACGTGGTGGTGCCGTTCAGCTCCATGTCCCTCCTCGCGTCGGTCCACCTGCAGTTTCTAATGGGGACGTTTGGCCTGAGCTGCCTGGACCCTGCTCTCAATGGGGAGGGTACCTTACCAACACAGCTCCACCATTATACGGTAAGAAGAAGTCATCAAGCTGAGAAGATCGGTTTTAACCTTTTTGATTTCCTCTTCTTTTATCCCCTTCCCCCCCCCCCTCTTTAGCCTTCACCTTGAATGGCCTGTTCTAGGGCCTTGTGATTGGCAACTTCCCATTTTGTATGTGTGTGTTTTCAATGTTTATTTTTGCCTTGAGGAGAATGAAGTTCTCTCCATGAATTACCCTTCCAACTTTCTATAACCTTACCAGCGAGTTGACCAATCATTCAAAATCTCTCAACTTCACTGGTTGGGTATGGTAGAACAACTAGAATGTATCTCCACCGTGCAAAGTTTCAAATCCTACTTAATGTTGTCCTTCTCCAGGACGGCATCAGAGCAGCTAACAAGATGACTCAGCTGGAGATCCAAGCAGTGGCTCATCACATCTATGACCATCTTGTCACCACATTAGCTGATAAAGTGGAGGAACCCAAAAACTGTAAAGGTGTGTAGTGGACAAATGAAACCTTTAGTAGCATTTTTGAAAAACTGTACCTCTCTCCCAGAAAAAAAATTCCCTCCAAAAGAGAGAGGGTAAAAAAACAAAGAGAAAAAAACTAACCACAAATAAAGGCATGAATTGGAAGAAATTGAAAGATCCTCAAATCAGTCATTGGATTTCACTTAATATGCAAGCAATTGTTCCTTTGCATCATGCGATTGAAAGATATACCCATTCAATTTAACAATCCACTTGAACCGCATTCAAATTCGCATTCAGCTTTTTTGCAGAAATTGCTAGTTGCGCCTACTCTGCTAAATTGAATGCCAATTTTGCATGGCATAAAAGTAGCTCACACCTCGAGTGGCCTTTGGGCCTTGTGATGGGTGAATTGCTTAAAAAGAAATTAAAAATGGCTAAAAAGAACGCCGTATCAGTTTTGGTTGAATGCAATGCTATATAAATTTGCATGATTTCAAATGAAACTAAATGACAGTTTTAACTGAAGAGGCAAAATCGCTTTAATACAAATGCATGAAACTAGGCTGCTTTTTTGCCGAAAATGACCGGGAAAACCTACAGTAAACTTGAACACTTATTATTTCCTACTTGTTACAGGTGCCTGGTACAGGCTCCTACTGGTCACCATCTTTGCCTTAAGCGTCAAGTACCAGCCTGAAGACGTTCTGTTGGCCATCTCTAGTGGCATTCTACCATTGCTGGCAAGGCTCTGTGGTGAAGGTAGCCAGGCAGTGCTGGCCAAGCCCATGCAGCCGTTACTGAGTGGTAGCATCCCATCCATGCACTCAGTCCTACAAGTTGCCAGCATGAGGCTGCTTCAGATACTGGCTATTACTACAAGGTACTGGTGAAGGAAAAGTTTATTGTGGCCGAGCAGTCTGGGGCATCAGACTCTCAAGCTATAATAATAATGAGGCCGTGTCGGAATTCATTGGCTACGGCTGGGAATAATGTGTGTGCCTATGGAAGCCACTAGCTAGTGGCTGCAGTCAATAGACCGATCCATTAAGACCCACCTCGGTCACGTCATTTTGGGAGTCAATGTACCCGTGTGTTATACAACTTGGTGGGCATTTCAGCGGCGTAGCTACGGGGGGTCTTGGGGTGCCCCCACAATTTTCCAGTGCCCCCCATGAAAGAAAAAATCAGATATATGTAATTCATAAAAAAAAAACATGGCCCTGCCCCCACACCCACTGAAAAAAAATGTCCCCCCATCCCTTAATGGATCGGTCTATTCCCAAAGACTTGTGTGTTATTTACAGCCGTAGCCAAGTAACTGGGAAACAACCTAACTTGTTCTTATACAGCGCATTTGCAATGGACCTTATGCACATGACGTCATTTGAGTAGGGCGCCCTCGTCTAGCGGTCAAAATGAGGTTGTTCATTGACCAATCCTGTGCGCCGCGCGTACAAATCTCTGCGTTTCCATTGTTACATCATCGATTTACCTCTAAGATGGCGGCGTGATGACATCAATGCATAAGGTCTATTAATATGTCAATGCGCTTTACATTAGTGCCCTTCAATCTTTCTGAGCACCCTTGGAAATATACAGCCCTGGACTGCCATGGTGCTCTGAAGGCTTTTTCAAACACAATATCAACTTCTACCCTCGCAGGTACCCTTTTATACCCCTGGATGAAGAGAAGCAATTCTAGTAAAGCATCTTGCTCAAGGACACAAGTGTCCTGACCGGGATTCGAACCCACACCCCAATGACTTAACCCCCAGAATTTTAGTTCGGTGCCCTAAATCGCAGTTCTGCTTCTCAACTGCTAGTAAGGATGATTAACCTGCCAAATTATTCTTAATAAGTTTTTCTACTTTCTTATAAATTCTACCTAAGCACCCATGCCGATCAGCTGAGTGATTCCGTGGTACAGGCCCTGGTCGACCTTCTGCATGAACAACTCTGTGCTCTGTTCTCCATGGCAACCGGAGATACACAATGGCAGAAGGGGGTTCCTGTCTCGTCACCAGAGGGTAAAACTAAAAGCAAGGGAACAGACTCCAAGGATACCAAGTCCGGCAACGGTGGTGTACAACAAGGTGAATAATAAGTGATGTTTGAAGCTTTGGGTGGTGTGAATCCCAAGAAGTTACTATAACTGGTAAACTTGCGGGTACAACTATGTATAAATCTCGTTTGGGAGGAGTGGTGGCTCTGAAAAGAGCCGTTGTGGTGGCTCTGAAAAGAGCCGTTGTGGTCTCAAGTTTCAAACAGTATACTCTGCTCGTCTTCAGGAGAAAAACTAAATATGTTGTAATTTTGTTTTGTTATCTAAAATTTCTCCTGAAGATGTTTTTTCTCCAGGCCGTCTGGTTTTCCTCCCTCCCGGAAAAACCAAACACTTTCGATCTCGGGCTGTGCTACGTGATCATATATGGGTTGATGTTGCTGGCTGCCCAAGGCGCCCTTGAATGCCTGCAGCTCGAAAATGTGTCACCGCGTCCTTCGCAATTCAGCTTCTTAGCTGCCAGTAAGGATGATTGGCCTCCCAAATCATTATTATTATTATTTATTTTATATCAATTTTAAAATCTCTGTACTTGTACACTTTTATTTTTACCCATATACTGATGTGTGTTAAGCACTGTATACTCAGTACTTTCCCAAGTCCTGTGAAAACAAATTCACTGGCATTTTTCCTCGGGTGGGATTCGAACCCACAACCCACGCCATTCTAGAGTAGATGTCTTAACCAACTAGACTACCGAGACTGCCCGGTAGCTAGAGGCAGTTCGAATCCTATGTACACTTTTGCTGTATATATTTTTTTAGTACATTTTTTACTCTTTTTAATCTTTGTAAACTTCAGGCAATTCAGTCCCCCGGGCTGCAGAATAAATATGAATAAACCATGAATAATCATTTTTTTTAAATAAAATCTGTCACCCCCCAGGCAAGCCGCGTAAGAGCAAACAGTCGCATCATCTAGTACAGACAGCTCTCGGTGACCTACTGGTCTTCCTACGCCGTGTGGCCCTCAGCCCACCAGTCAGGGAGAAGATCTTCTCCAATGACTGGACAGCGTTGTTGCTCGCCATTGCAGGACACCACCCAAAATCAGGTACAAACTAGATAGATGTTAAATTTTGCATCAGGGGTATGAATATAAATTTCAATTTGCCGTACACCAATGTGTGATAAGCCCTGTATACTCAGTGCTTTCGAGTCCTGTGGAAAAAAATCCACAGGCAACTCGGGTGGGATTCGAACCCACGACTCCCACATGACCAGAGCAGGTACAAACTGTTTCAAACAGTGCACTCATTTTCCAATAGATAGAGTCCATATGAAAATGAAAATGATATATATTACAAATCTCTAACCTCACGCTAAAATGGTGTAAAAATGCCATTGTATTTTGTACTCTTTCAGTGCGGAATGTGTTAACATGAAAAAAAACATCCAATGCCGTCACATTTAAAATACAGGCCTATGGGTGGGTACATTTTTGTACAGGGACATTTTTGTACAGGGAAATTTTTTAGTTTATTCTCAAACTTCCATGATATTCAATCAAAACGGCATTTAATTAATATTTTGAATGCACAGGCCCATTTATTTTTTTTCATATTTCAAAACAAACACTGTAAAGTGAAATAAGTTTTATTTCTTAAATTGTATTATTTTATTGCTGGGCATTGCATTTCGTTGTTTGTTGGAACAAATTCAAACACTTGAACAGGACATTACCGTGGGGCACTCATGCTCCCCTCCTAAACGCGCAAGCCATATACACACGTCTTTGTAACACGTCACATGAATGGTTCTCGACCAATAAAAATGCTCAATCTATTACCATGGTATAACACCAGTATACAGCAACAAATTCATGAAACACTTCACAGTGTAGAAGTTGGGATTCATGCGGTGTTATTCTTGTGTTATTTTGTGTGTCAAGGTTTGCCTCGGATTGAGAACATCCGTACCAGGCTGCTTTCCCTCCATCTACTTGAAGCTATCCTCCCATCCTGCCCTGTAGATACGCAGGAGAGTCATCAATATCAGGTGAATATGACAACCAATCATAGGATTTTTGCAATAATAATAATATTTAAAATAATACTTTATCCCGATATAGTGCACACATCTTAGTAGCTAGATCAAGGCGCTTTACAGCATTACAGCATTACAGCTTTACAGCATTTGTGGCGTGTCGTGGCCGAGTGGTTAGTGCGTCGGACTCAAGCTCTGGTGGCTGAGTCATCGGAGTGTGGGTTCGAGTCCCGGTCATGACACTTGTGTCCTTGAGCAAGGCACTTAACCATAATTGCTCCGTAAAAGTTAGAGGGGAGGTAGAGCCTTCTGCTCTACCAGCCAGGCTTCTGATGGATGATACCCAAGCCTACATCCTTACGGACTGTTAAGGGGGTAACTCTGTTTCAGCCCCAGGAGTAGGTGGCAACGGCCCCTGGAAAAAACATTTGATACTGGCCTTATGTGTCTGGCGACTTCCATAAAAAAACAAAAAATATTATCCCTGTTCATCAGGCATACTCTGACCATGCCTTAAACTTTCTGAACTCCCATGTTTTTTTCTTCACGTTTTATGCACCAGGTTGTGCAACAGCTTCTCAACAACCTCTCAGAATGCATGTGGCGGGCCCCGCAGGCTTACGCCAACCACAAATCACAACAGAAGCCACCAGACCCAAACTCCACCACACCCAGCAGCACACCGTCACCTGACCCCGACGCCAAGAAATCCACATCCTCCGTCTCCGAGAGCGGTGACGATGAAGATGATGACATTGCTCTTCAGGATACGGTGTTCGACTCGGAGAAGGCCGTGTGTTGCAGTGTGGAGGGGGGTAACACCCTGGTCCATGGTTCTGGGGGCAGAGGGTACGGTCTTGGAGCTACTGGTATAACAGCTGGATGTTACCAGTGGAAGGTAAGTCCTGTTGGGGAATGTTGGGGGTGTGATTCGAACTCCTAACCTTTGTTATCTAAAGCAGATGTGTCACCACTAGACCACCCAGCTTGCCCAGTAAGCTAGAGGCAATTTTAATATCAGAGATAAAGAATATGATTTGTGTTTTTTTTTTTAATTCCAGTTCTACATCGTCAAAGAGAACAAGGGCAACGAGGGAACGTGTGTGGGCGTCTCTCGGTACCCAGTACGGGACTTCAGTCACAGGACCACGTCGGACATGTGGCTGTACCGAGCCTACAGCGGTAACCTCTACCACAATGGGGAGCACTCACTGACCTTGCCTAGCTTCACTCAAGGGGACTGCGTCACGTGCGTGCTTGACATGGAGGCCAGGACGCTATCATTCGGTAAAAATGGAGAGGTACGTCTGTAGTTTTTCTTTTTCTTGTTCTTTTTTATTCACGTCTGACATCCAATAGACCCTTCTGTTTGATAACACATTTCTATAGCATGATGGAGTACTATGCACGTAAAGGATACCTACGCATAGTGCCATCCAGCATTGTGTTTTTATAGCACGTGTTTGTGCAGTTTTAGTTCTGGTGTGCTGGTGTCTTGCGACAGTATGTGCATTTATATGTTTAAAGAAGTGAGGGATGCTGTGGTACATATAACACCGCTATCTGAAAAGTTGGGGGTGCTGCAGATTCCACGGACCTGTTCACATAATAACAAACTTACCCGGTTCTCATTTTGTTGGGTTAGGAACCTCGGTTAGCATTTGATGACGTGGAAGCACCTGAGCTGTACCCTGTGGTCATGTTCTACAGCAGCAACCCAGGAGAGAAGGTATGGCATCATTCATTATTAGAGAGGTCTACACGAATATTGCGTCTTGAGTATGGCAATGTGTATGTGTAGTCCTTTGAAGTTGTTGGTGTTGCTAGTTTTGAAGGTGTTGCCGTTCCGGTGCAAGCTCAAACTTTTAAGCTACATGTGCGTGTTTGCCCGCCTTGTGATGAGGAGAACAGACATAAAATAATAATAATGGACTTGACAGTTTTTTATTTATATCATTGACAGGTGAGAATCGGTGAGATGCAAGTACGAGGTGCGCCCCGAGACCTCCAGCCTGGGGAGCCCCTCTGCGCCCCAACCTCCTCAGTCCTAGCCGAGGCTCACGTGACCCTCCTCAGATCTCTGTATCGCGAGACTGCCTGGAGAGATTGCATGAACAGCATCATCTACACTAGACTGGGATTCATCGGTAGGCTGCACAGGGCCACGCTGGGGTTAGACACCCAACCCCAGGGGCGTGACCAGACTGAAACAGGGCCGAGGAAACCAGATACGACTCGTGGGACTTCAGAGAGTGTCGGAATGAAATCAGATCGTACTGCAAAATCCGACGGTAAAAAGGCAAGATTTGGTGACAAGCCAACAGATCTGGAGAGTGATTCATTAAAAACAAGAGGCAGTGGGCAAGGGTCCCAAGTGGACAAATCACAGAAAAAAACAGGCAATACAAAGGAGGGAAGTCTAGCTGATGAAGAGAGGTTGAGGTCTGAGAAGGAGGGACCAGAAGGAGAAAAGAACGCAACCGTCTCGAGCGACACTCAAGAAGAGAAGTCCGGTAAGGATGGGAAGAAAGAAGCTGACCCCAAGATCAAGAAGACAACGACGATCCAAGAAAAGAAAGATGACACCGAAGAAGACAAAAAGAAGGAAGCAGCCAAGGATACAAAAGGAACAGGTCGGTGATAGAAGAACAAAGTAATGTCTGGTTAAAAAGTACAATCTGGGATTAAGTACACAGTTTTCACCGAGACTTTACCCCAAGAGGAGTGAATTTCAAGGTGACATTCAGCAAACTTGAGCTTCAAGCTGGAAAAAGCCATACCTTACCTTCACATATTATTACTTTATCTTTTCTGGTAATGAAACTAAGGAACCCTGCCTTGTACTGTAACCCATAGGCCCAGAGGTACCTCTGGAGAGAAAATATTGACGAAATCTCAGTTTTAGATGTGGAAGGAAGAACCCTCGCAATCAAGTAGGGACTAAAAAAACCAATCGGATTTGAACCGGGGTCCACAGAGGTGAAAGGCAAGGGGAAAAAACACTAAGCCAACATGAACACCCTATAGTTATCTTCATTACTTTGTCGCACACAAAGACAATTTTAACAAATTAAGCTCCAATTTTCAAAGACGGACTCAAACGTTCAAATTCATCGGAAGTGTTTTTGTTTGACTTATGCTAACCTTGTGTAAGCTGCCAGGATGTACACTTTTCCCCATGGTGCATCATGAAAGATGGCGTCTTAAAGGTTTACCCGAATCAGGCAATGTTATTGTGAATCAGTCGTAATTAAATTGTTTTTAACATATACTTTTATGTTTTCTAAAATTTGTGTGGAGGGAGCTTCTTTTTTATTAACAACCCCATTGAATTCTACTTCAGAATCTGAACCGACCGACCTGAGACAGCTTTGCCACTCCATCTGGCCGATACTAGCAATCATCGGGGGTGTGGATCGAGGTCTTAAAATCGGAGGCCGCTGCATCCATAAGCAAACCTGTCGAGAAGCTACCTTGCTGGGCATGCTGAAGGAAGGAGGGACCTCGGCCAAGGTGCAGTGGGAAGATGCTGACTCTACCATCAGGTAAGTGTGGGATTGTTTGTGGAGGTGAAGGTATAAAGTTGAGATAATCTATTAGAAGTACTTGTAAGAGTCATTGTGGCCAAGACCTGGGCCCAATTTCATAGAGCTGCTGAAGCAGAAAATATTGCTTAACAATTTTCTGCTCAGCAAAAATGAGTGGGATACCAAACCTTATTCTGGTTAGCAGGATTTTTTTGTGCTTAGCTACTTTTTTGCTCAAGCAGAAACCATTGCTGAACAATTTCCGCTCAGCAAAAATGAGCGGGATACCGGTCACACATGGTACATGTGACATGGTACTTTGGCTCTTCTCAGAGCCAACAACTCTCAAAAGGAAACTAACACCCATTTCAGACTGGCACTCCAGCGTCATGCCGAACCAAATTGTTGAATTAAGTACATGAAAAGTTCAACGTCTGCAACAGTTTGGAGCGACGAGACGTGCTAGAAGTCGAAAGATCGACTGTTGCAGTCGGTCGGAACGACTCTGGAGCGTCTTGGGTTCAGACGTAGATCTTGTCATGAGCCTAACCTAATGCAAAGTGATGTTAATTAAGTTCGCTTGTCTGAAACCGAAATCTAGACTTGCTTCTAATGTATTTGGTTTGGCGTGACTCTGGGGCGCCAGTCTGAATCGGGTGTACCAATCTCTTTTCCTCTTGAAAGGAAACTAACCAGCTTTTTACAGAGCCACCAAATCTTCCAAAAAGAGACTATTTTACAATGGCCCTGTAAGAAATGAAATCTACCTTGACCATGCAATGCCTCAATGCTCTTTACCAATTTCTGTCTCTTGAACAGTGATTGTGCTATATCCAACTTGGAACCCATGGAACCTGCAGGGTTTGAGCCGGCTCATCTTAGAGGTCTGACAGCCTCCATGCTCTGCGATCTAGCTCTGCTCTCCGGCATCGCAGACGAGAACGTTCAGAGAGATTCTGCGAGAGCAGAGCAGCAACCTCAAAAAAGGGCTAGTGAGCCGGAGAAGAGTAGCTTGAGAGGAGAAAAACCACAGCAGCAGAAGAAGAAGAAGGAAGAAGAGGTTGCCAAGAGCGAAGCGTTTGAGAAGTCGCTGGATGAGGATATTGCCAGAGCGATGAAAGAAGAGGAGGACGGAATGGTTGTTCCCCCTGGAGCTGGGGATTCCAACAACGAAGGCACAGACCTTGACAGTGCCGCGGGACAAGAAAACAATGCCACTGCACCGCCTGTGGTGTTAACTAAATTTTCGACATTAAAGCTGCATTTAGAGTCACCAGAATCAAAATCAAAGGCTGTTGGTTCGATGAGCGGAGAGGAGCAGACCGTCACCACATCAATCACCAAGCAAATGGTAGAGGAGGTCCTGGAGAGTGTCTCGCAGAGTTTAGTATCCGGCACTGAAGGCAGCTCCACCAGGAAGCCCATGGGAGCTCTAATGATTGAAAGGGGATCAACAGATTCAAGCAGTGTGGGATCACCTATCCTTAGCCCAACTGATGCCAATCTGTCTGATGCCAGCACCATGTCCGTGCCGGCTGAGACGCCCAAAGTAGAGCAGCAGCAGCCCATCTCTGCTCCCGTCAAACCAGAGACGACGACCCCAAAACCCCAGTTGAAACTCGGAGACCCGACTAAGCAGACTGATGCGGAGTTGAGGAGCATCATGCTGGCCCACCTCCAAGTCGGGGCTCTGAAGGCCCTGAGTGTCCTGATGGGATGTAGTAAGTACATCGAGATGCTCCTGGTTCCCAAGACAACAGCAGACAAGAAATCGGACAAGGAGTCCTCCTCCAAGAAGCAGAGGAAAGGAAGCCTGGGCAGCTACAAGGACCAGGACGACCCTGCCAGAATTGAGGAAGACTCTGATGGTCTACCTGCTGCTATGCGCACCATCATGAGGCAGCTGGTCAAGCGCGCCGTCATGCCATCACCCATCCGGCGTGTGGTCTGCATGGCGGAGTTGGAGCGAGCCCATGCAATGCTGTTGAAGGTCACTGCACAAGCACCATTCACTGATGGTAAAGATACAGCATCTAAAATAGGTAAGTGCCCTTGTTTTCCTTTTTCTGTAACTTCTTTGCACGGTTTCCACACACAAGCTAAACACGGCTCAGCCAAAACCGAACGCATTGCTTAGCATTTATCGTTAAAAATTGCGAGGTCTTCAGCTAGGCACGCTTGCTCCAGTTGAGGGCAGCTTAGCAAATGTTTTATGGTTTGTGGGACCAATACCACTTTCACAGGTCACAACTTGGGGCAAGTTCGCGCAGAAACCATCGTCAACCAATGGTTGGTTTGTGTCTAACAGTGCGCATGCACTTTAATATTAAAGCGCGAACGACTCTAGTCGAACTAGCGTGAGCCAAATTGTGTAATGTCAACGTGGCAGCCTCCAGTAATATGTTTGCATTGTTATAAGCATAGGCCTACTCACATCTTCTCTTCCGCCGATTCCGCCATTTTTTTTTTTTTTCGTGGTTCCCGTGCAGTTTGCCATAGTTAAGAACGAACAAATCTTGTGATAACCAGCGAAGCAACCATTGAGCGACCACCGTCAGTAGGCTGGTTCCAAATAGTTGACTAGCGTTGACTAACCATAGGTGACTAAACAGCGTTCGGGTGAAGTTAGTCGAACAATAGTTGACAATTGTCCTTGCGCGAACTTGCCCTTGGTTGACCTGATATCCCTACTTCTGTAACAATCTAGTATAATGTAATTGAGGCTGGAACAAAAAGTGATGGAATATTTTATTTTTATAGTAAAACAAGTATGTTCATAATTGTTCTTGCAAGGGCTATGACACAATGTCTTTTACATACATCCAGGCCCTTGTAAAGCCTTAACACAGTACTTGTACTGTATTTTGACTACACCAAGGTGCTTGCCCCATCTACATTTAAGCACAGAATGCTGCCATTGATGTGGGTTATGGCGTGGTTGGTAGCCACCAAACCCTCCACCGGTGTTTCGTGGATTTTTCATTTTCATCCACTCTCATCCCTGATTACAAGGCTCAGTACTGAGTGAAAATCTTTTGTACATCCTGGTTCTTTGGAGCAACTTATGTCAGGAGAATCCATTCGTAAATAATACTGCAATTTACACCCACCAGCCTCCATTCGTCTCTCTTCATAAAAGTAAAAGATGCAATAAGACTATTTAGGCAATATTGAATGATAAGATATAGGACAAGACGGAAGTAGAGATTTTGTATCTGCTCTCTGCAGGAGGATGTTTTGGTGACACGGACCCGAAACATGTTTGAGCTTCGGACATTGGTGAAGTGTTTTTGTGTGTTCGGTTGCGCTGTGATGACATAGTGGTTCCGACCAAATATTAATAATAATACGAGACATTTATATAGCACATAATGCAGGAGCCTCTACGTGCAAAAACCACAGAACATAAAATAAATAAAAACAGAAAGTAAAGCCAGTGTTTGTTGTATTGAAGCATGTTTTCAAAGAGCAGAGTTTCAAATGTAACAGAAATTTAAAATGGAATTTGTAAAAAAAAAAGTTACTAGGGCTGGAGCACAACAATCTAATAATGTCAATATATTTTTTTTTAAGTGAGTTCTATTTTCTGAACAAAATATTTGCCATATATAACTTAAAACTATAATTTTTGAGAGAAATGCCCAGATCACAAACGTTTCCATATCACTCTTTGAAGCTGTTCTGGTTTATGAATTCTATGTCGGAAACTGTGTTAGTTTTAAGGAAGTACTATAAGTGGATTTGGACAGTGTGATGACGATTTTTGAAATTTTTCTTCATCCAGATCAGATGTTGGCCAACAGAGCCCGCCGAATGGAGCGGGACTCCACTGCCACATCATCCCAGTCCGACAACCAAGATCGCCAGAGTTCTTCTACAACCGTCTCGGCCCCTCCTACCCCATCCTGCTCCCTCCCGTCCCGCACCCGCCTCCGAGGGGTCGGAATGAGGATGCTGTTCTCCCGTGGGCTGCAAAGAACAAGCACAACCACCACAACCACCACGATGGCCATCTCTCCGCTGAGTTCACCTCCCCACTCCCCCGAGGAAGACACCCAAGCTGAAGGTGAGCGGCGTCCTTGGCTGTTGCTGTGGGTGTTGTTGATGGCTACAGTGCAAAGATTGTAGAGCGCTGAAGGCGCAAGATGGAGAACTGGAGCTTTATCTATTGGCCTTATTTTTGACTGCAAGAGGGCGCCCTTTGGGGGTAGATTGGGGGTCAAACCATAAAAATAGTGTGGTAAACCAGACTTCTAACAAAGCAGTTAATATACAACTTTTGAGGGTTTTATTTATTGACAGTTTTACAATGTAATTAGTGTAAGAAATTTGCTTGGAAAATTTGTATTTTTAATGTTTTGAAATATTTTTGTACTTTCAAAGTAGGATAAGTATAGCGCCCTCCTGCTGTCAAAAATACGGTCTATTGCTGGAATAAGAAATAAGCATGGGCGCCACTTCAGCATGTGAATGTTTTGTTTCCCATTGATAGCAATGGTCATTGTCTGCACTGATCTGCACTGATCTATTGTTGTATCAAAAGAGTTACTTGCTGAAATGGCGTCCAGTGGAATTTCACATTTCAGTCTGAGTTCCCCATCTTGCGCCTTCGGTACTCTGTAATCTTTACTACAATGACAACAACAGCTACAGTGTAAAGATTGATACTCCTTAATCTAGCCACTGTCCTGAACGTGGGATGGGATCTTATACAAACCAACTTTTGACTGTTGGCTTTTTCAAAGATTGTGAAGCACCACAACCAGAACCAGAACAACCTTGTGTTCATCATTGGTCATATTTTATCCTTAACACGTTCCTATGTATAACAATAACACAAACTTGTCTCTAGGCGTCTCAAAGTGCTCATATTTCTATGCTCATTATTTCTATTTTTGAATTATGAGACCCTTTTTATAGCACCTTCTAAGGGTTTACAAGGTGCTGTGGCACAATCTGCTGCCAACCATTCCAGGAACACCGGGGCGAACCCCACTCTTTACGATAAGTGCACTGGGTTCCTTAGCATGCATTTCACAACACACGGGACTTACGGCTTTACGTCCCATCCGAAGGACAAAGCAACAGTGGTCAAGTGTCTTGCGTAAGGACACAAGTGCCAAGACCAGGACCCGAAGCTGTTACACTCTGCTGATCAGAGCATGAGAACTTGAGCCAAGTGAGCTAGACCGTTCAGCAAAGACACGGCAGATGAATGTAGTTGTGTTTGTACACTAAAATTTACTTCCAAACTAGAGGAACAAAGAGGCCTCGGGCAAACTTTCCACTTCTGATGGCATGGAAATAAACAACGACTAAAAGAATACTTGACAAGATTACTTAGTCACTAAACTGGCAGTTAGATTGTGACTTTGAAGGCCTCGGGACTTTTGAGGACACTAGATGGCAGCAGACTTACCAGGTATATCCATTGTTCTCGGAAATGTGCACATGCTCAGAGCTACGCAAACAATGATAATCTACCTGGTTAGTCTGCTGCCACCTATCATTCCAAAGTCTCCCATTGTAGTAATTGTTTAATATGTCTGGTGTAGTCAACTGGCAAGCTTCATGGTGGAGCAGTTGAATCCATCGGTGAAGAATGAGGTCAGTCGTGGGTGCAGTACCCACTGTTTTTGTTCCCAGTAGATCTTGGCAGTAGCAGTTTCCTAAATGGTCCCATTAACCACATCTGCCAGAACAAAATTGTTGCTCAAAATTTTGAATTTTTTTTCGAATACTAAAATAAAGAATCTGTTTCTTGCTTTTACAGCAGCCCTGTCACCGCTTCCGCCACTACCTATGGCCGCACCTCTTCTAGAGATGGGTTTCAGCATGCAGCAAATATTCAAAGCGATGGCTGCAACAAGTATGTATTGGACAACCCTAATTAGTGAATGTATTTTTTATTTTTAACAAAATCTCTCTTTCTTGATGTAATGTTTGTATGACTTAATCTGTTTTGGAGGTGTTTTGGGTTTTTTTATTTTTGGTTGGTTTGTTTGTTTTTTGTTTTGTTTGTTTGTTTGTTTGTTGGTTGGTTGGTTGGTTTGTTTGTTTGTTTGTTTTGCTTTTTGTGTATTTGTAAATAACTTTTGATCCATTGTAAACTAGGTTAGCTTTTTGACATAGGGCCCAATGTCAAAAAGCTGCTCGAGCATAAAATTGCTTAAAAACTTTATGCTAAGCACAGATTGTACATTGTGACATTTTTTGTTTATGCTTAGCTACTTTTTGAGCTTAAGAAGCTCTATGAAATTGGGCCCAGACCTTAGAACACAATTGATAGCTCATGTTTCTTTTTCAGACACCCGTGGTGACTTGGACACCCAGCGCATCACCACCCTCGCTACGTGGCTGATAGAACACCCCAGCCAGGAGGACGATGATGTTGCAATACCAACCAATGATGTCACAGAATCCCCAAGCACCGCCACCGCCACCACCACCACTGCTACCACTAGCAGTAGGCCACACCCACCCGGAGCCATCGGTAACAGACTGTCCAGAGCCACCGACTCAGAGAACTCAACGGGACGATACGATGAGTTGGAAGAGTGAGTATACACTAATCCCAGCAGCTTTGTCTCATGGTGGTTCACACCACCGCAGCTATGGCAGCCTCACACGTGCGCATCGTGACAATAGCGCGGCAGCCGCGCATATGTACCAATCAGCATGGAGGATTCACAGTGCGTGTGCGTCGACGCGCGTGTGGGGCAGCCATAGCTGTGGTGGTGGTGTAAACAAGCTGCTCGGATTGGTAGACTTTTTCTTATGATTCAGCCATCTGGGTTTTTTTTTTACTTCCTTCAACTTTATAAAAACCAAACAGAGGCTGGACTGAAAATAGTCTGGTTCCTCATGATGAAGTCCGAGTGAAGAGAAATGTGACTGAGAGGGCTGCAATATGACATTGGGTTTAATAACAACAAAAACCATAATCTTATATAGTGCCAAAATATTTTTACAACAAATTTACGAAAATAATAATGCAAGCATACTACAACAAAAACTAAGGTCAAAACAAATACTATGAAACAAGGCCATTATTAAATTGATAAAAAAAACATTGTTACAGCATTTAAGAATCACTAATGCTAAATCAACTGAGCTATCCAGCCCTAATGTTGGCGTTTTCCCTAATTTGTCAATATCTTTGTTCGGGGTGCAAGTCGGAAGCCATTCAACCTGAAACAGCCAAATAACCAGCGGTCACACCCATGTTTACGAAACCTTTGTGCTTTATTGCTTAAAAAAATTACAGTGTTATTAAACAAAATGTATTCCAAATCTAAATTTTGAAAGTAAACCTGATACAAAAAGCAAAGCTTCCTAGTACTCATGTGTTTCGTTAACCTTGGGAACATTTTATTTGATGAGTGACCCCTTTTGATCATCAAAATTATCGGGCATGAATCCAATCGGCAGTTCTTCCTACAAAGAATGTTTAAATTTCTATAACGACCAAGTAATGTTTACTGCAGTTCTTCCTACCCGGAGACCGAGGAGGTGCCAAGACCCACACCGTCAACAGAGCGCCCGCCTTCACGCCTGGAGCGCTACCGGGCAGTAGCTGACCTCTCCTCCCTGGCCAATGCCATGGCGAGGAGCATGGACAGGACACCTTGTAAGTACCTAAAAGTGTTGCTACCACGGACTTTCAGGCTGATTCACACTCTATACCTTGCCAAGGGAAGTTTAATGATATTGATAGCCGTGTTAGTCGGGTTGGCGTTGTGGTATCTTTCCTTAGCCTTCCACCTCTAGGACCCCCGTACGAATCCCGCCGGGGGCACTATGTGGATTGGGTTTTTCAGTCCCTACCTGATTGCATGGGTTTTCCCTGGAATATATCTCTGGGGTTTTCTTCCCACATCTGAAACTGATACTTCCTTGTCTTCTCTCTATGGGGTTCTTGGCCAGTATAGTGATTGAGTTCGCTTTTCAGAGTAACCTGGGCTTCACAACCAGAGCTAATAAATAAAATAAATAGATAAAACAAGAGAAGGTAGTGGTAGTACTTTACGACTAACTGATGATTACAAAAAACTACATGAGCTTTCGTAGCATCTACTTCGTCAGATGCAATGAAGGGGACAAAGTACATGTACAGTCTTATATCTAATCTACAAGCTTCAAGGTTTCAGGTGAATGAGTCCAGTGATCAAGGTACACAAGCACACTGGACCATCTAGTCCTGGTAGTGGGACATTTTGACCCAGCTTTAATCGTCCAGTGTCTTGTATGATTCCTTTTCGTAATCATTTCTTAAGCAGACGTCAACACGGACGGGTTATTTGGGGAGGCGTATCGGCACATCCAGAGATCAGAGGCTCCCCACGACGACATTGTCTTTGAAGATGATGATATGGACTTAGATGAAGAAGACGATGACAATCTTGTCACTGATAATGCTGCTGACAGAGAGTTACTCCTCTGGTGCCCGGAGGTAGATTTTTTCCTTTTTTGTGTAGGATTTGAAACTTTTCATGGTGGTACTTTTTATAACAAAACAAAAGTTACTATTTGTTTACTTTTCGAATGGGATTTTAACATGTCAGACTTTTGTGGGGCTTTCTGTGGCGTTGTCAAGGTTGTGATTGGTCAGTACGTTAGTAGGCGGGGCTTTATGGATCGGACCTATCATCATCAACCCTTGATAAGTCTTGTTTGCGCCTTTTTGGGAGTCAGATCCTTAATATGTTATGTGCAGGGCGCATTTTAGGCAATGATGAGCGCACGTTTATATGCACACCATATCTTTGAATGCAATTTTATTCCCAAAATGTCAGACCATGGGCAGACAGCAGCCGTGTATGGCTTCAGTGCCAGGTGGCTTATGCAAAGCTTCAGAACTTGTGTACTAAATCTTCCCATGCTCCCATTCCAGCTAAGCCGTGAATTGGAAAACAGCGAGAGCCAAGTGACCTGCGACCTCTGCGGAGTGACAACCTCCCAGTTCAACCGTCACATGCGTCTGCAGCACCCCGGCTGCAAACAGAGCTGCGGTCACATGGGTTACCGGAGTAACGGGGCCTACGTCGGGGGATGGTTCGGTGGCGCGTGCGGAACCGGTAACCCATACTATCTGATGTGTGTGGACTGCAGGGACAAGTACCAGTTGGGGACAAGGGGTCACTTGAACATTTCATCCGACTTCAGTCTGGCGGCCGAGGGTACTGCTGATGGTGAGTTGTTAAAAGTTTTGTTTATTTTGATGCAAAAAAGGTTGTGTGGTACATCTAGGAATATTTTTGAAATGGAGACAACATTATTGCTAGTTATAAAATAGTGTGTTTGTAGAAGTTGCATTTCAATGTTAGCTGGTGCCCTGATAGACCCTTCCCATGAAGTATGTGTCAACATCACGCATGCGTACTAAAGCAGATTGCGCCAAAGCACCTTGCAAAACTTTACAAGGTGCTAAAAAAGTGGGTCTCATATTCCTAAGTCTGCATACTTGTCGTGTAAAACAATGAGCGAATATCAGGGCCATGATCACCTATCTGTGGCCGATACCTGCGTTTTCTAAGTGTTCATCATTATATATGAATTATATATTATTTCATTTGGTCTCAATTTGTCTCAGATGAGCATGACCTGACGACTGAGGAGGATCTGAACACCATCTCTGGCCAGGAGACGTTTGAGCAGATCATGGGGCGTCTAGGCCTGAGCGAGTCACGCTCTATCCCCGAACCCGTCCAGTTTCCTGATCCCGACCCCTTGGGGGCGAAGAGCGCCTCCACAGGTGTGGGTAGAAGTCCAGGTGGATTCCTGAATCTAGGTGGGCATTGCTTGGCCAAATTCTCAAACTGACATTAACATCGGTTTCAGGATCTCAGTTTCAATGTTGGTGGTGCCATCTCCCTGTGTCATAAACCTCCTTTGCCATAAGCAACTTCAGTTGACTGCACTCATACCTCCTCTACCATTCATGTAGGCAACATTTTAGCAGCCCAAGAACCCACAGCCCAAAAACACAGTGCGAGCACAAAGGCCTTTTGTTATAAAGGCGTAGTTTTGTCCACATTCACCCTCCATACCCAAGCTTACAATGGTTGGAATGAGAAAGATCAGATCTTTCCAATGGTGGAGACAAAATTAGTTGGCTATTATGCAATCTTTTCAAAATGGAGTGAAAAGATCCAAATCTAAATGTCAAAACACCTATGGAGTAGCATAAGTTTGAGTACAAACAAAAAGTGTTTGAGTTTTCAGATCACACTTTAGAAAGTAAGATCAAGAACCTGGATGTTTATTGTCCGATCTCTTTCGTTTTTGTATTATATGAAAGGAAATTTAATGAGTAAGAATGATTTTCTACTAATGTTTGTAAAAATGCCCCCTGAAGACATGCTGTTGTGGAAGAAAATGTACTTCACACTTGAGTTTTCAAAAAATATGGTCACCGGCGATTGTTTATGTCAATTTGGTAATGAGAGGGTTAATCAATGAAATGGAATGTTTCAAGGATTCATGTTTTTTTTACCAGAGGTTCATTTTTTCGGTGCCTGTATTTTGTTGTGAATTTGTTGTATTTTGTCATTTTTTTATTTTAAGTATTTTTTTGTGATTCCAATAAATTTAATAGGACTTTTATTTAAAATGTAAGACATTCTACTGATTTATCCTTGATTGGTTGCAATACCAGCAGCTAATCAAGGATTCGAACTGGGGTTTCGTCACCGGGCGCGCTCTGTGGTCTAGCAGTTAAGATAGGTGCTTCAGAATGCAGTGGTGGCGGGTTCGAACTCAGAGGGTACCTCTTCCTAAATTCTAACTCGGAAGCTGAATATTCTTTTTCTTCATAAAACAAACAGAAAAGTGTACAGAGGTGAGAGGTAACTGGCACATAAACTTCCAGCCAAAAAAACAGCCACGATCGCAAGCATCTACCTTTTCACACTTTGAAAATGCAAACTTTTACTCCAATGGCTACTTTGTTGAAGAAAAAAAATCTAAATTTTTTGTAGATGGAAGCAGCCAGCAGGATTCCAGCTCCCTACATCGTCTCAGCCTCGGAGAGCAGGTAGCCCTGTTGTCTACTGCCCACGAGAGGGCCGTTGCACTGAGGAAGACTACGGCTGCAGCTCAGGTGCTTGTAGCGCGCTCAATGGTCATGAGGGCGCTGTCACTGCTGTCTGTTAGGTGAGTCGCATTTGGGGTCATCTTTCTTTGTCAGGCTGACACACATGTTGATGAGTTTCATGTAATTTTGTCACATAAAGTCTTCTTTTTAAACTCAAAATTAAAAAAAAAATCTTCATTTTGAAAGTAAGCTTCATATGTAAATTCATTTAGTAGTTTTGAGTTTTCAGAGATGGTTACAGAATTCACACTCGAATCTGTTAAATGTTTACAATAAACATGAACCTCGTGTACTTTTCTTATGGAGAGGTGATCACCAAAATGGCAGTGTTGAAAGCATGTGTGTGATCTGTGAAGAAGTTGCACAAGAGCACAGTTGCATAAGAACAAAAGTTTGAGTAATGTAAAAGAAGCTGAAAAGGAATCATCTCAATAATAATAGTGTACATTTATAATACGCCATATCTGTCATAAATGACACTCCTGGCGCCAAATTATCAAATCTGGTGGAGTGGAGATTGTTACGAAGGATTTTTTGAGACGAAGCAACCATAATATAACACCTCGAAAGGGATACATAGTGAGGTGGTACATATTGCTGCCAGACCATGCCAGAAACACCGGGGCAAGCCCCTTCTCTTTACAATAAGTGTAACTGGGTTCTTTTACGTGCACTACACAACACACGGGACCAACGGCTTTACGTCCCATCTGAAGAACGAAGCAATAATGGTTAAGTGTCTTGCTTAATCAAGGACACAAGTGTCACGACCGGGACTCGAATCCACACTCTGCTGATCAGAAACACCAGCTTAAGTCCGGTGCTCTTAACCGCTCGGCCACGACACGCCAATTAAAATACCGTTCGAGTTTAGTTGTGATTCCTTCAAGTACCAATAGGCCCCTTTTGTATGACATCACAAGCTCAAACAACTCTTTCACCGAGGTCAAAGTAAAACCTATTATTGGCAGAAAGTTGTATAAGGCACATACACACATGCACATGAACGTTTCCATTGTACGTCCACAGCGATTGCGACCAATGCATGAAAATGTTGTCATCTACAGAGTATGGTTTGCAGTAACTCCAAGGTGGTTCTAAAAAGAACCGGTGATTTCACAACTACACATTTTGATCAGTATGCTGTGATTGTATTTAGGAGACAAATTGGAGTTATTAAACCAATGGTTCTTTCAGAACCACCACAACTCATTTGAGAGATAATTGTACAGTGTTACCATGATTGTTTTCTCACCGTGCAAAGTTTCAAATCTTACGATTTCTGTCATGCCAAACCTAAGTATAAGTTTGTTCGTTATGTAGCGGCTCTGCCTGCAATCTCTCCGAGGGCCTAGAACAGCTCGGCCTGTCCGACATCAGACTGGTGGTACGCCTCATGTGCCTAGCAGCCGCAGGACGGACAGATTTTGCCGCCACAACCAACTTATCATCCCTGAGCTACGGGGGCCAAGGCACCCTCGAGTTTGGAACAACCGGTCTCATGTCCACCTCCTCCAGTCTTGCCTACTTGAGTGCTGCCATTGGTTCATTGGCCTCCTGTAACCCTAGCGCTGCAAAGATGCTGGTACAGCTTTGTACAAAGGTCAGTTTACTCTCTCATTCACTTGATGTCATCAAAAAGAAATTTTCAGAATGTCATGCGACAAATCATCAAATTTGAGCTCCCTAATGATTATCGTATAAACCAAGTTTCTGTGTTTCCATTGCCTCACGGCAAGTTGGAAACACAGGGGAAACACAGTTCCCACTTGACGTCAGACAGTGTAAAGTCGGTCGCCTTTAAGGGCAAATCAGTTGTCTTTTGAACGCACAACTCTGCGTCACGCGTAAATACCGCATTGTGGCATTCAGAATTATTATCCCATTGCATAATTTGTCAGTGAACCACTTGGCTGCTTAGAAAAGTTAGAACACTTGATGGAGATCCAAGCCAAAACCCAAAGTGCCTGTAAAGATGGCGTCTACCGGGAACGATCTATATCAAAATGCCCATAGTGCTAATCTAATCTAATCTAATTACAAATAAGCCAAATATAAGAGCCCAATTTCAGAGAGCTGCTTAACTGCTGAATTTGTGCTTACTGTGCTGTGTGATTTTCATTTCATAGGACTGCTGACTGTAAGCACACAAAAAAGGCATACTAATCTTCCACTGCTTACTGTAAGAAAAAAAACAATAACGTAACAATGCAAATCCTTGATGAAAGCCCAAGCTGGCCACCTAATTTTCTTGCTAACCTGTGATATACACTTAAGCAAATTTTTCTGCTATAGTTAGCACGAAAATTTGCTTGTCTTTAAGCAGCGCTATGAAATTGGCCCCAGTTATGCCTGGGCATTATGGTGATGACTGTACAGGGAAAATGTTCTTTAAGAGTTGAGATGAATGTGAGCTTTAAAGCCCCAGCTGTACATTGGTAAACTGACTGTAAATGCTTCCATTCTTTAACACAAATCAAGATACTTGTAATAAAACCAACCTGTGAAAATTTCAGCTCATTTCGTTGTTTCATTTGCGAGAAAACGGTAAAAATGCATTCAGCATTTTTGTACCCATTTCTATAGACGAAAACTAATTTTGGATCTTACTTCATTTATTATTTAAAAACGATAACACTTCAGGCAGAAATATTTCAAAAAATGTTTTCTACCATCATTAACTTTATTCCATGTAAGATATATGTAAATCTGTGAACATTTTTTGTTTTTTCTTCTTACAAATGTTGAGCTGGGGCTTTAATTGCATTGGTTTACTGTTCCTTTTTCATATCTATCTCCAGGATCTGTTATCTGCTGCCTGTGGTTTGAATGTTGCCGCCATCGACACTCGACGTGGGACCGGCCGAGAGGACCAAGGCTCCTCTGATCAGAGAGCCCTATCCTCCCCGAGCTTTGCTGTTACTCAGGCTCTAGTGTCACTGCTTGCTGGCAGCGCCAAGACCCAGCAAGTACAGGGACAGCAGTCAGAGGTGTCACCAGGTATGGGGTCAATAGACCTTTATCATGCTGCAACCATCTTGGTCTTGTTCCCTGTATCAAATAACAGTAATATATGGTAATATTTATTGTACAAAAAGGAACCAGACTATTTGCCCTTCCAGCCTCGGTTTGGTTACTTTGGTTTGAATGGGAGAAAATGAAGATGGCCGCACCATGATAAAGGTCTAGTTCATGGCACTTCTTACCAGGGAATTCTGTGCTAAATCAATTAATGCACTGAAACCAGCGATCGAATTCCCAATTCTACTGGGGATATTTGTGTAATCCCCACTTCTGGATCCTCAGTCCTTTGTCTGACATGCTAGAATTTTGAGGTCTTGATTGGTTACTTTGTTCTCAACACTGAGTAAATGTGAGATTCCAGCATATTTGAACAAAATATTTAAACATGACTTCATTGGATACAACAAATGATGAATAGTTTGCAGGTTAGCGAGACAATTAGGCGGCTAGCTTGTGCGCACCCCAAGGACTTGCATTGTTATGTCATTCATTTTCCTACTGTAAGCAACGGAAGGTTAGCTTCCTTTTTCATTTGCTTACGGTTAGCAGTGCAATGAAATGGAAAAGGGAGACTTCTGAGACGTTAGCGGGCGCCCCAGTAGGCGGGCCTTTTCTATTGGTCTCATAATAGAAAAGGACTGCTTACTGGGGCGCCCGCTAACGTCTCAAAAGTCTCCCATTGCACAGTGAGCACAAAATCGTCCATTAAGCAGCTATATGAAATTGGACCCGTCTTAAAACTGTCTTTTTTTTTTTCTTCAATTATTATCCACTTCAGATTCTGACCAGCCTAAAAAGGACCCCTCTCCAGGCTCTACCCCTCAAACCATGCCCCTAACGACCCGTACCGGACCCCTTCAGCTGGCCAATGCCCTGGCTGCATGCTGCCTGTCAAGCCGTCTAGCCAGTCAGCATCGGGAGTGGGCAGCCCAGCAGCTTGTCAAGACCCTCTCCGGCCAGGCTCGGATCGGGACCACCCCGCAGCAGGCCGTCATGGCGGCAGATGTTCAGGGTGATCTGCCGATGTGTAGCGTGACGAGAGTAGAGGCACACCAAGACGTTCTGACTGGATGTGTCTGGAATCCCATGAAGTCTCTACTAGTTACTAGGTGAGTACATCTATCAAATCCACCCCAAATAGAAATACTAGAGTCTGGAAAGTTATTTGGTTCGATTTTGGGTGAACAAAGAAAAAATAGTCTACCTTACAACCGATTGAGTTAATGGGGGCTGGTGTTTTTCAAGACCCAGTTATTGGCCAACATAACAATTCCCTTTTTCACTCACATAACCACAACCATGAGTGGCTTCTCAGTAGACCGATCCATTAAGCCCCGCCTACCTTAGCAACTGCCTAGCAACAGTACATGGCGTGACTTTCTTGCCATGATCGCAGCGGTGGTTTGGTTGCAGCCACACACACGTATCGGATACACACACGTACATGGTTTTCGTGAACGGTATGGATTTAGTTTCGTGGCCTTTTGAGCAGTGCCTTGAGTCCAAAGAACAATGCAGACAGGAACACTGTTAAACCACTTTTATATGACTGTACATGAAACCACTGCTATGGGATTTGCACCACCAGAAATACGAAAAATTTTAAACAAAACAAAAGTAAGTACAGTTGTGTGTGATGTTGTGTGTCAGAACAATGGCGGCGGTTTGTTTACTTTTCTAATGGAATTTTAACGTGTCGGACATTTGTCACACTTTCTGTGGCATTGTCAAGGCTGTGATTGGTCAATACGTTAGTAGGCGGGGCTTGGTGGATCGGTCTGTTGGACCTTTGGAAGGCCAACTTAAAATTAAAGCAAAGAACATTGTCCAGCAGTTGATTTTCCTGTGTCTGACTTCCCCGTGACAGTGGTAGCGATGGTCAAGTTAGACTCTGGGGTTCCCTATCCCGCCCCCAGCCAGTACTCCAACAGTCCTGCACCTTCATCGACAACGAGGAGTATGGAGCCTACATCAGCCCCAAACGCCAAGGTCTGGCACTCATCAACCTGTGCTGTAATGCCAACGGTCGGGTCATCGCTGCGTCTCTAGACCACATGGTCAACGTCTGGTTTGTCACCGGTGAGTCCGAGTCAAATTTGATGTATCTAAACTTCTGAATTTGTAATTTTGTTGCGGATTTTTATCTCTTTTATTTGGTCGTACACATCCATGGTGACAGTTTTGGTTTTTTTTTTTACTTTTGTCTTGACCTGGACAATTTTAAATGTATTTTTTTTGTCCAAAAATTTAAAAGAAATAAATAAAAAAATATAAATGCAAAAAGGACAAAAATAATTTGTGACCTTGGGCCTCGTTCTGGGGCAGTTCTTGGGTTTATCCACCTTGACTTGTATTCAATAACATAACATGTATCAGAGACCAAGTTCTCTGAATAATTCATAATTCCGGATAACTTTTTTCATTCTTTCATGCCAACAAAATCAGGGAGTTGATATTTCTGATACTGTCGGTCTGTGTATCATAATTTTTTTTTTGTTTGAATGTTTTCTCAATATAGGAGGAAGAGGACACCTTGACCGACAGCCCCAACTTGTTACCGCCCTCGCTTGGCCGAGGTACAAGGGCCTTCTTGAGGGTAGGGCTGGCACGTCAACTGATATGCTCGTTGTCGGCCGCATCAACGGAACTCTGGGATTGATTGAGGTCTTGGACCATTCCACTTACCACAGGGTGGAACTAGAGCAGTGCTACAGGCAGGAGGGTGAGTCGGTTATGTGGATATTTCAAATTGTCATGTCAAACCTCACTCTTTCAACAAGTAGCATCTTCAAGGTCGGATAACTCCTTAAAGATTGGAATTCAGTATTGGAAAAATCTCCAGGACCAAATTTAATAAAGCATTTAAGCAGAATATATGTATATGCTTGTCGAAAATTAGCAGGGAACCAGTCATTATCAATTTACATTACATGGCATTTTGGTTGGTAACCTGTTTTTGTGCTTAACAGCTATGTGAAAATGTCCTCATGCTTCATCAGAACTTTTGATCGCTTTTTCAGTGCGCCTGAAAAATGCTCTGTTGTTAATATTACTTTTATGTATGTTTTTTTCAGTTGCGGTGACGTGTGTAGCATGGTACGATGAGGATCGTCGCTTTGCCGTGGGTTACTCCGATGGCATTCTGGCTCTGTGTAGTAGAGACACCTTTGACCCCGAACCCCTCATCACACTAGATGCCCATAAGGTGAGACACACAAAGAATCCTGAATAAAGTCAACTTAAGACCTACATTATGAACAAAATGTTTAAATTGCTTTTGTCCAAAGATTGTCACTCATTAGTTGTTTTTGCTACATTGATTTGTCTGTCATTTTCCCAATCTTCAAGTTAGCTGCATTCACATAAAAGTACAAGTGAGGTAGATTTTTCTTCATCATAAACACTGTGCAGTTTGCATTCTGTATGCACTAATAGTCTGAAGGTTCCACCAAAAAAAAATCAGAACCATTTCTATTGCGGAAGTAAGACGGAATACACTCTGTCTTATCTTATCTTATCTTATAGCTGATGATTAAAGGTGACGCAAACTACACGATTCCGTCACAATCACCAAAAACAATACTGTGTCCCATCAAAAACAATGCATGAGGGCAGGATTTTGTGTTTTCTTTATATCAGACGGCGATTGACCACCTATCATGGGACCCTACTGGTCATCTTCTAGCCACCTGCTCCCAGGATGAAGTGGTCAAGGTGTGGACGCAGAGGTCCAATCGGTGGCTGTGCCTCTACGTCCTTCATCACGGCTGTTCGCTCTCAGTACTCCACTGGTGCCCCCATGTGAACCAGCCGAGTAACCCTGTACTGCTTCTTGCCACGTGAGACATTTTAAAAAAATTATTGCTTGAGTAACTACCTGGAAGTGAATGATGAGTTTTGATGAGTGCACTTAGGAACTTTATTAGTCTCAAAAAGTCTCTTTATTAGTCTTTTTATTATCTCAAAAAATATTTTCAATATTTCCAGCTGTAGGGCTGTCATGTTCAAGAATATTAATTTAAATAATAATTTTAAATGGCTCTGGTATGCAGAGATGAGAAATCTTAGACTTTTATCTGAATTTAGACTAGCTATGTCTGCCTGTTGTAGAAAATTGGCTGTTAATTTTGTCAGATGTAATAAAACCAAGCTCTTTGATCTGCTCTAACGCTTGGGATACTGTTTCTAAACGCCACCTTGAAATCTACATATGTAAACCAGGGCCCAGTTTCTTAGAGCTGCTTAAGCAGAAAACAGTGCTTAAAAGTTTTCTGCTAGGCCAAAATAAGCAGGATACCAGTCACAATTTGTACATGTGACATGGTATTTTGACTGGTAACCTTATTCTGGTCAGCATAATTTTGTTTGTGCTTAGCTACTTTTCGTGCTTAAGCAGCTCTATGAAGTGGGACCCAGTGGTTACCAAAAGGGTTGAATTGCCCCCTTTTTTTATTCTTCTTTTTTTTTTAACAAAACACTCTGGTAGCACAAGGGGTATTTTTCTTACAGTGTCTTACCATCACTAAGAAGATCTAAAGTGATATGGGTGAATTGTTTGGCCACTTGGAGATCGCATGGAACTGGTTACTTGTAAATTGACTCTTCATAATAATAATGATAATTTATTCATTTATTTTGCACAAGTTTCATAGTAAAAATATGTTCAGATGCGCATTACAATAGTAAAAATGCAGCTATAAATACAGTTTTTTGAAATGATTGAACAATTATTTTTAAATGGAGGCAAGACCTTAAATGCAGTGTAATAATTATTGGCCCAAAGCAACCAACTGATTAGATTTTTCATTAAAGGATCCCGTCATTTTCTTCTGCTTGATTATTTTTTCAGTGGTTGTAAAGATGGCATTGTACGTGTGTGGAGGGTCCCATACACACGTGCAGATGTTGTGCTACCAGCTAGACTGGGTCAACAAGAAGAGGGTCGCCAGCAGCAGTCATTGCCCCAAAATGAGGTAGTTGTCTTGGTCCTCAGTCTATTGCATCTTTCGCCCCATGCCTACATCTCCCCCCCCCATGCCTACATCCCCCCATGCCTACATCTTCCCCCAGGCCTACATCTTTCCCCCCCCCCATGCCCACATCTCCCCCCCCCCATGCCCACATCTCCCCCCCCCAACGCCTACATCTTTCCAATGCCAACATCATCCCACCCCCATGCCTACATCTCCCCCCCCATGCCTACATCCCCCCATGCCTACATCTTCCCCCATGCCTACATCTTCCCCCCCCCATGCCTACATCTCCCCCCCCCCCCCCAACGCCTACATCTTTCCAATGCCAACATCATCCCACCCCCATGCCTACATCTCCCCCCATGCCTACATCTCCCCCCATGCCTACATCCCCCCATGCCTACATCTTCCCCCATGCCAACATCATCCCACCCCCATGCCTACATCTCCCCCCATGCCTACATCTCCCCCCCATGCCTACATCTCCCCCATGCCAACATCTTCCGCGTGCCTTAATCTTCCCACCCCACCTTCTTGGGTGGCATTTGAACCTACTCTACTCTAGGGATCGTGGCTTATGGGTTCAAATCCAACCCCAGTAACCTGTGCATTTTTCCCCTAAGGCAAGGAAAGTACCAAAGATTATAGAGCACCGAAGGTGCAAGATGGAGTACTCAGGCTGAAATGTGAAATTCTGCTGGACCCCAATGCAGCAAGTAACTCTTTTGATCCAACAATAGATCAGTGCAGACCATGACCATTGCTATCAATGGTATAACAAAACATTTGCTTGCCGAAATAATACATAGAGCTCCAGTTCCCCATCTTGCGCTTTCGGTGCTCTGTAATCTTTGCTTAGTACAATGTGCTTAATACAAATCAAGGTATAGGGTAAAACAAAAATAATAAACCGAATTGAAATGTCCTTTTTTTTTCTTTTTACGTTTATTGTTTACATCACCAAGAGACCACTTCAAAATGTCTTTCCATAGATAATGGAAGAAGTTGATTTTGACAAAAGGTTAAGTCGAGTCGAAGCTTTGTATACTGTATTGTGTATATTGGTCACAACATCATCACACAGTACCTTGGTTGTTGAAAAAAGTCATACAAGATTAGGAGCTGTGCTCTGGAGAAAGCATCTGTGATGACACACATACACTTTTTATTTCAAATGTGATTATGTTTATGCACATAAAGGGGCGTGGTGCTGCCACCACCAACCAGTCAGACAGTGCTGTGGAGCTGGTTCAGGTCAAAGGTCACCAGGAGGTTGTGACCCAGCTTGCCTTCAATCCAAGCTCAATGTTGCTCGCATCAGGCTGTGCCGGAGGCTACGTCAACATCTGGGCACTTCATGTAAGTACAACTCAAGACTGTTGCAGATCACTTTTAACTTCACCTCTTGGGAGAGATGACAAGAGCAATGTCTCTTTGAAAATCTTTTAAAAGCGGCATGAGAACATTGTTAATTGCCATAGACCAGTATTGTCTCCAAACATATTCGTGAAACGACAAACCTGTGAAAGATTAGGCACAATCGGTCATCGGAATCATGAGAAAATAGTGAGAAAAAAAAAAACATTTATTTTTTCGCTGTTTGCAAACATTGAAGTTTTGGACTCGGGAGATCAAAACTAATTGTTTCACTCATTTCTCAAAAACTATAAAATTTCAAGCAAAAGTATTTCAATTTTTGGGTAAACAAAGAAAAATTTACCAAAATGGGATTTGAACTTGCAACCTCTAGATTAACGTGCGAGCACTCTACCAACTGAGCTAATCTAGCCCTTATGATGACAGTCACCCTTGGGTTCCAACTGGCACCCCAGAACGAAGATATTGACAAAATAGGGTGATTGCCGTTGAAGGGTTAGATACATGTAGCTCAGTTGGTAGAGTCACAAGTTCAAATCCCGTTCTAGTCCATTTTTTTTTCTTCGTTCACCCATTTATTGGATTAATTTTACCCAGTCAGTTGTCAGTTTCCCTTGTGGTCTATCATTTGATAGCAAAAATATTTCAAGGGAAGTTTTCTACCATGACCATCTTTATACCATGTCAGTTTTGCGCAAATCTGTGAACATTTATATTGCACTCTTACCAATGTTGGGCGCACCTTTTAAATACTGCAAAATGTCATGTTGAAATTTGTGAGTGCTCACTAAAAGTAAGTGCCCACTAAAAGTAAGTGACCAGATAAAAGTGGAAATTGAGTTTTTTATTTACTATTGAGAGTGGATTAGTTTAGAAAAAGATGGACATGCACCCAATAGTTTGATAGATGTCAATATTTGCATTGGGGGAATGAATATAAATTTCAATTTGCCTTTCACCGATGTGTGATAAGCACTGTATACTCAGTGCTTTCGAGTCCTGTGGAAACAAATTCCACAGGCAACTTGGGTGGGATTCGAACCCTGTGGAATTTTTTCCACAGGACTCGAAAGCACTGAGTATACAGTGCTTATTGTCAAATTGTTTACCTGCCACCAATAATACTGGATTCGAACTGGCCCCTCGTCATCGGGCGTGCTCGGTGGTCTAGTGGTTAATACATCTGCTCTAGTCATGCGGGAGTCGTGGGTTCGAATCCCACCCGAGTTGCCTGTGGAATTTTTTCCACAAGACTCGAAAGCACTGAGTATACAGGGCTTATAACACATCGGTGAAAGGCAAATTGAAATTTACACCCAATAGTTGTTTTAAATAACTCATACATAGATTCTTGTAAATTGATTTGATCCATGTGTTGACATTCAGTATAGTTCCCAAAATACTGTTCCTTTTTGTTAAAACTAATTTCTCGGGATCAAGGATCTGCACTAGAGCCGTTTGAAGACTTACAACATGCAACCCTTTGGAAAATACGATCGAATAACTATTGACCTAATTCACCTGACGTAATCACGACAATACATCCTGGTTGGGCCAATCCGGGGGTCAGTTTTCCAGTGTGGTATACTGTGCAGTGCGCATTTTAGGCAAAGCGCGCTTGTGCGCGTTCACCATATCTTTACATGCATTTTAACTCCCACGATGGCAGACCATAGGCAGACAAAAGCCACGTGTGATGTCAGTGCAAAAGGTCAATACAAAAAGAAAAAACTAAAATGATCAAATTCAAAGAACTAAAAAATGAAGCAGACATGTATTTAGGACAAAACTAAAAATCAAGACTGAAAAAATTAAGATCAATTGATTGCAATTTTCCCATAGAGAGAAATATATCCTATTATCATTTCGTTTTTCATATTCAAGGAAAGCGCTGTGCTGCAGACACTACAGGGAGACAGCCCAGTACAGCAACTCTCTTGGGTCGGTGACATGGGGCTGGCGACCTGCTTCCAGCGCTCAAAACAGCTTATGATTATCGGCTACACGGACTCGCTGTGTGCCCAGAACCGCGTCTACGCTGCGGCCAGAATGACCCTTCTTAACCAGGGCATCGTGGGGTTGCACCAGGCACCGTGCCTCCGGGCTTTCCTGGAGAGATTGCCCCTGATTCTTCAAGAACAGTACTCATATGAAAAGGTAAACATTCAATTTGTGATGTGGTTGTGAAAAAGGAAAGGATTAAATTTGACTTCTTGCAAACAATTCACCTGACGTAATCACTGGCTCGTTATTTCACAAATTCCACATGTGTTAATCTGTATTGCACATTATAGGCGACGTGCATGTAGTTAAACGCAGTTCGTATCGTTACATGCATGTTCACTCCCAAAATGGCAGAAGACCATGGGGCAAGCAGTAGCCACGTGTGACGTCAGTGCCGGGGGTCAATAAACGACATTTGCGATGATAGGTGGCAGTAGACTTGCAGGGTAAAATCCACTGTTCGCAACAGTTCCATCATGCCCGAAATTACTAAAATAGCGTGTATTGGTCAAGCGCACTGGACTCAAGCTCTGGTGTTTCTGATCAGCAGAGTGTGGGTTTGAGTTTTTGGTCTTGACGCTCGTGTCCTTAAGCAAGACATTTAACCGTTATTGCTTCGTCGTTGGGATGGGATGTAAAGCCATAGGTTCCATGTGTTGTGCAATGCGCGTAAAATATTCCAGTACATTTATTGTTAAGAGAAGGGGGTTTGCCCCGGTGTTTCTGGCATGGTCTGGCAGCAATATGCGCCTCCTCACCTTGTATCCCTTTCAAGGTGTTGTATTATGGTTGCCTCGTCTCATAAAATTATTTTTAACAATCTCAACCAGATTTTATAATTCGGCGCCAGGAGTGTCATTTATGACAGACATGGTGCATTATAAATGTACACTATTATTATTGTTATTAAAAGCAATGGTAATACATCTGGTATATCTGTATACCATTGTTGTTGTTTTTTTACTATCTTTGCTAATCTTATCTTCATGCACTGTAGCTCAGTGACTTTACACAAGCTAAATAAATGATGAGAGGTAATTGCTAACTGTCTAAACTAATATTTCTGTTCACATTTTGTGCCAAAATAAGGCCTTCTTTGAAGTGATCTACATACGCTTTATGATCCCAAACCAATTAAGTCTTATTCATTTTCCCTATGTAAGAAGTTCTTAGTGTTCCATTTGTTCAACTGGTTTTTATTGTATTTACCCAAACCTCAGGTCCTTGTTTTGTGCGGTGACCAACTCATCCACAGTCACTTCCTTCAATGTCTGGCCTCGTTAGCCCTCGCCCTCCACCTGGACAAGGCCCTCTTTTACCCACCCCAGTCCCTCCAGAACCAGCCAGACGCCGACACCACCCAGGGCGATATGGTGGTCACGGAGTGGACTTGGCTCTCTGCGTTCTGCACGGCGATCAAGTCGGCTAGTGCCCTCATGAGACGGGAGCCACTGCCCAAGGAGTTTGTCGTGCCCAACATGGAGCTGTTGGAAGGTGGGACGGAAGGGCTGGATCTCAAGCCTTGGGATAATGGACAGTGGAACCTGGCTATGGATGAACAGATCATGTCTTGGGCTACTAATAAACCTGAGGTGAGACAGGGCACTAGACATTCATAAAATGGTGCCTAAGAAGCCCTTAATTTACAGAAATTACCTTATAACCTCCAACAAATTTTACTTTTATTATTGTTATTATTAAAGCAAGGATGCCTCAAAAACGAACTTAATCACTGTAGCTTGGAAGCCTGAGGAAACCTAGTAGATAAGGATGCTTGCTATCTGAACCAGAAACATCGGAGTAAACCCCTTCTCTTTCACGAGAAGTGTTCTGGGTTCTTTAATGTGCACTACCCATCCTAGTACACAGGTCCTACGGCTTAACGTCCCATCCAAAGGACAAAGCAACTATGGTAGAGTGTTGCTCAAGGACTCAAGTGTCGCGACTGGCCAGGCCGGGATTCGAACCCACATTCTATTAACTACAGAACTTCAGTTCAGTGAGACAGCTCGGTCACAAAACTCCATTTTTATATACTAACTGGAAGAATAAAAAACACGGGCATAGTTCTCTAGCGTCCGGGCAGTCTCGGTAGTCTAGTTGGTAAGACATATACTCTAGAATGGCGGGGGGTCGTGGGTTCGAATCCCACCCGAGGATAATACCTGTTAGGTTTTTTTTCACAGGACTCGGGGAAAGTACCAAGTATGCAGTGCTTAACACACATCGATGTATGGGTAAAAACTCAAGTAATGTCATTATTATTGTTGTAAACTTTACTTCATTTTAGGATTGGCAACCTGGAGGTAAATGCGACGTGTACATGTTTGGCAGTGGTCGTCATGGCCAGCTGGCTGAGACTGGACGCTCTGCCACTCTACCAACGATAACACAGTCCTTTTCTCAAGCACAACAGGTTGGTGGAGAGTTAGACAAAAACACTTTCTATTCATTCATTTAGTTGACACAAAACTTTATACATGATGTCCATCCTGCTGCCCATGAATGAGAGCAAAAGGTGGGACGTTTTGATATAAGTGAAATCAAAGAAGAGGTGAACTCTGTAAGATGGGAGTTTCATTATACTCAGGGATACTTGGGCTGTATTTGAAATAGTTGCTAAGGCTGAGGCTTGATTGCCATTTTAATAAGCATTGTAGCCAGGGAAGCCCATAGCAACACCCTTAGTGACAGACGCAGCCACCAATTGGGCCTTTTTTTTACTGCAAGAGGGCGCCCTTTGGGGGTAGATTGGGGGTCCAACCATAGAAATAGTGTGGTAAGCCAGATGCAATTAGATGTACTATTAAAGCGGTTATTAAGGCAGGCAGACACGTGACGCGAGTTTCACCAATCAAATGACAAGGATCTATGTGTGTGGTAAAGGTTAATTTGATATGCGGTTTGATTGAATTAGAAATTTAGGGGTTTCCGAATTTGTCTCAAAACCGCTTAAAGTTCTTGCTAGTGTGTGTGCAGACTTGTATAATTTCTATTGTGTTGTGGTATCGACATGAACAGTTTTGTTATTACGATCAGATTGTTGTGTTTGTTTCTGAAATAACTTGTTATTATCTGTTGTAGCTTGTGTGTGGTCAGAACTGCAGTTTCATCATTCATGGTAATGGCACAGTCACAGCGTGCGGAGAGGGAAGCTACGGCAGACTGGGCCAGGGAAATTCAGACGACCTTCACTCACCAACGGTCATCTCTGCATTACAAGGTCAGTTCAAAATACACAAACCTGGCCTCGAGCAAGCGGCTGGGTTAAGACCTGCGCCCAATTTCATATAGCTGCTTAAGCAGAACATTTTGCTTACAAATGTTGTGCTCAGCAAAAATTTGCAGGATACCAGTCACAGACTGTACATGTGATAATACTTTGGCTGGTAACCTTATTTTGGTCAAGATATTTTTAATATGCTTAGCTACCTTTTCTGCGTAAGCAACTCTATGAAATTGGGCCCAATTTCATTAAGCTGCTTAAGCAAAAAAATTGTGCGTAACAATTTTCTGCTAAGCAAAAATTAGCAGGAGACCAGTCACAGATGGTACATGAAGAATACTATTTTGGCTGGTTGGATGCAGAAGCAGCTCTATGAAATTGGGTCCTGTTTTGTTTACGTTTGCTTTATAATTTTCTGCTAAGCAAAAGTAAGCACTGGAAACCAGTGACATATGATATGTGTGGTGTGGTATTTTGGCTGGTAACCTTATTCTATTAAGCAAAATTGTTTGTGCTTAAGCAGCTCTACACAATCATTTCAATAAAAAAAGCACCCCATACAAACAAGCATGAGGGAAAGCGAAAGCAAATTTTAGCAGACCAAGTGAGAGACATAAAACCAACCGATTTGCCTAGCCGTTGATTATAAAGCTTGCCGCCAAGCATGACAGCCTCACTTATAAACCTCCTATGATACTATCATGGTATCATGATAGAGCATCCACTCTTAAAGCAGGGGGGATTGCGTTATCATGGTACGTGATAGTCTCGCTTATAAGCTACAGTGGCTATCATGATACATGACTGCCTCGCTTATAAGCTACAGTGGCTATCATGATACATGACCACCTCGCTTATAAGCTACAGTGGCTATCATGATACATGACCACCTCACTTATAAGCTACAGTGGCTATCATGATACGTGTCCGCCTCACTTATAAGCTACAGTGGCTATCATGATACATGACCACCTCGCTTATAAGCTACAGTGGCTATCATGATACATGACCACCTCGCTTATAAGCTACAGTGGCTATCATGATACTTGACAGCCTCGCTTGTAAGCTACAGTGTCTATCATGATACGTGACTGCCTTGCTTATAAGCTACAGTGGCTATCATGTTACATGACTGCCTTGCTTATAAGCTACAGTGGCTATCATGATACGTGACAGCCTCGCTTATAAGCTACAGTGGCTATCATGATACGTGACAGCCTCGCTTATAAGCTAAGATGGCTATCATGATACGTGACAGCCTCGCTTATAAGCTACAGTGGCCATCATGATATGTGACTGCCTTGCTTTATAAGCTACAGTGGCTATCATGATACGTGACAGCCTCGCTTATAAGCTAGGATGGCTATCATGATACGTGACAGCCTCGCTTATAAGCTACAGTGGCTATCATGATACGTGACTGCCTCACTTATAAGCTACAGTGGCTATCATGATACATGACAGCCTCGATTATAAGCTACAGTGGCTATCATGATACGTGACTGCCTCGCTTGTAAGTTACGGTGGCTATCATGATACGTCACAGCCTCGCTTATAAGCTACAGTGGCTATCATGGTACTTGACAGCCTCGCTTATAAGCTACAGTGGCTATCATGATACGTGACTGCCTCGCTTATAAGCTACAGTGGCTATCATGGTACATGACAGCCTGGCTTGTAAGTTACGGTGGCTATCATTTTACGTGTCAGCCTCGCTTATAAGCTACAGTGGCTATCATGATACGTGACAGCCTCGCTTATATGCTACAGTGGCTATCATGATACATGACAGCCTCGCTTATAAGCTACAGTGGCTATCATGATACATGACTGCCTCGCTTATAAGCTACAGTGGCTATCATGATACGTGACAGCCTCGCTTGTAAGCTACAGTGGCTATCATTTTACGTGTCAGCCTCTCTTATAAGCTACAGTGGCTATCATGATACGTGACAGCCTCGCTTATAAGCTACAGTGGCTATCATGATACGTGACTGCCTTGCTTATAAGCTACAGTGGCTAGTGGAATCGGGTGACAAAACACAAGTGGGTACAATTTGTCTTATTCCTGACAATTCCTAGGGTTTGTGGTGATCCAGCTGGTGACATCCTGCGGCTCTGACGGTCACTCCATGGCCCTTACAGAGAGTGGAGAGGTCTTCAGCTGGGGAGACGGTGACTACGGGAAACTCGGCCACGGGAACAGCGACAGGCAACGGCGCCCTCGCCAGATTGAAGCCTTACAAGGAGAAGAGGTCATACAGGTCGGTCGAATGTCTTTTCTCCTCCGTTAAAACATATCTATCGTTTTTCATGATGGAGCTTATCGGCTGCTGATTGCGCCACAGTACCTTGCAAGCCGTTAATTGGTGCTATGTAAATAAACGTACAGGCAACGGCGCCCTCGTCAGATTGAAGGCTTACAAGGAGAAGAAGTCATACAGGTCAGTCGGATGTGTTTTCTCATCCGCCAACTGGCCCCACTGACTAGTCACTGAAAACTTTCAAGGGCAAACCCTGTTTAGGCCTTATCAAATTATGTTTGACTGGTTTGTTGATTCGAGAACAATATTTGAAATGTACAACTTTGTGTTTGCAGATGTCCTGCGGATTCAAGCATTCTGCTGTAGTGACGGCAGACGGTAAACTCTTCACCTTCGGTAATGGTGACTACGGACGTCTCGGTCACGGTAACACCTCCAACAAGAAGATTCCGGATAGAGTCAGGGCACTGGAAGGAGTAGCCATCAGACAGGTAAGTTTAGCTTAATGAGATTTTAATCCGATGTCAAGGCTCTGGTTATCGGAAAGAAGTGCTGGGTGTCGTGTCGACATTATTTTGCACTGTGTGGAAGTATGGAGTAACTGTTTGTTTTCACATATACTGGTTTGCATGGTTTTGTCCTGTTGTTTGTTTTTGTCTGTCCTCGTAGGTCTTTGTCTCTCTTTGTCCTGATTGTATTGTTAATGTTACTTCTATGTTAATTGTGTAAATGTTATGTAACTTCATTGAATGTTGCTTTTGCTTGACCCTTGTCACATGGTATTGTTCCTAGATGTATTACTTCTTTGATTTGTTCAAAGCATTGCTTCATTTATTAGGGCCCATATACTACAAGCTGTGCCTCTTTTATGGGTTCCTCTGCAGTTTCACTCCTTTGTTGAAAACACTATCTCTCTGTTATCATATACCTTGTCATATTTCTGTACTGTGGAAATAAATGAACTGAACTGAACTGAACTGAACCGTCCTTAATAAACAATGGCTGTATTTTTGTTTTCAAGAATTTTGTGTAAATAAAATTGAAAATGAAGCTTTTGATTTCATGAAAAAAATACAGTCTTCTTTCGTCTTGTTTTCTCGTTTTCGATACTTTATTGCAAGTGGTGGTCCGCCAGGTAGTGGAAAACAATGCTAATAGTTGTTGATACTGTTGTTTATATCGGACAGAATATTATTTGTGTTTCTACCCATACACCGATGTGTGTTATACTCAGTACTTTCCCGAGTCCTGTGAATATTCCTCAGGTGGGATTCGACCCCACGACCCCCACCATTCTAGAGCAGCTGCCTTACCAACTAGACTACCTAGATTGCCTGGTAGCCAGAGGCAGAAGAAAAAAATTTGATAATACAAAATTAACATCTGTTATATATTGGACAGGTTGCATGCGGTTTGAATCACACGATGTGCGTGTCGGCCGATGGGAGCACTGTCTGGGCCTTCGGTGATGGAGACTACGGCAAACTCGGCATCGGAAGCACGGCAGCCAAGTCATCACCTCAGGTATGACAAGGAAACCTGGGAAACCTGGGGAACCAGGCTCTCAAGAGAAATTAATATTAACAGGGACTTATTGGGAGGTCAAAGTTTAGCCCATTGGCGCCGGATGATCTGTTAACACGCAAATGTTTCCCCTGCCTGGAAATGGAAGCCTAGTAAAGACAACGCCATTGTGTAACTTCAGAATACCGGAGCAAATTTTGCACAGACATTCCACTGCTGAGCGTGCACAGAACATCTACACGCCGTCTAACGCTTTCTTTTCACGCACACAAAGACCAACAAAGGTCTTGAATATTTTGGCATTTTCTGTCTATTGAGAGGAATTTTTTGTGTAATCCCCGATTGCAGACCTTTGACCTTTTGTTCAAAGAAGAAGATTACGGGGCATCGAGAGGCTTCCACCATTTTTTATTCATTGTACTTTGTTTCAATGGAGGTAAGTCAGAGTGAGCTGGTAATCAAGCCATGGTTCTGGGTTTAGTACCACTCCCATGCCCTAGGTAACAGCCGATGTTTTGCATTTCACGGTGTATGAATTTGACATTTTCTCGGTCGATTACAATGATCTATTCTGTCGTTTTCTCTGGTCCTTTTCCATTTTGTAGAAGGTTGAAGGTCACTGTGGGATGGGTATCAAGAAGGTGTGCTGTGGAACTCAATTCTCAGTCGCTCTGACCAAGGATGGACGAGTCTTCACATGTGGACAAGGTGATTATATCTTTTGCATTCATTTCGGTAATACATTCATGACTTTAGTGGCCCAGTTTGGTACTAATGGTGTGTCCTGGCCGGGCGATCTAGTGCATCGCACTCAAGTTCTAGTGGCTAAGTCATTCGCGTGTGGGTTCGAATCCTGTTCATGACACTTGCGTCCTTGAGCGAGACACTTAATCATATTTGCTTCCCTTCACCAACTCATGTCATGTCACGTCAACGCAACCATGAGAAAAAATGGCGATTATTACTTCCCTGATAACTGGTCCCCTCTGCACTGTGCTTATAAAACGGCTTACCAGTGATGCGACCAACCTCGATAGGCTGGTCCCGAATAGTCAACTAGATTAGTCCAACCGTCGTTGACTAGCCTGAGTTCGATCAGAGTTAGTTGAGCTATGGTTAACTATGGTCCTTGATTGAACTTGCTCCTTCTTGTATGTCTCTCATTGAAATCAAAGTACCCAAATCGAGGCTAGAATGATAAATAGTCTTGCTCCCATTCGTATATTGACTATCAGTAAATGCAGTTGTTTATATTGAATATGAAGAACATGACCAAGGTAATTGTTGCGTGATAAAGATCTCAAGGGATGTAGTATTTCTAGTTTCCCAACAATCAGCGATAACAAGTTATGGTTTTCTCTTCCCAGACCGTCTGACCGGACTACCGGAGTCCCGCTCCAGGCTGTCCAATCGCCCCCAGCAGGTACCGGCCTTAGCTGGTCACTTCATAGAGGACATCGTGGTTGGATCTGAGCACACAATGGCGCTTACCAGCTGTGGGAATGTGTGGGTGTGGGGCAACAACATGGACGGACAGGTAGGATTCAACTCGGTTCGCTTTTATTTTCCACTGTGTAGTTGGAGTAAGTACGATAAAGGATTGATTATTCAGGTATGCAACTTTTCAGCTGATCAGCTGGGCCCAATTTCATATAGCCTGTAAGCACAGAAACTTGCTAAGCACAGAAAAATCTTGCTCAGCAGAAACAGGTTACCAGCCAACATTCCATTATGTTTACACTGTTGCGACTGGTGCCCCACTCATTTTTTGCTTGGCAAAGAAATGTGCTAAGCAGTATTTTCGGCTAAACAGCTTCATGAAATTGGCCCCCGATTTCCTCGTTTTTGGTTTCTCAGCTGTGCCATTGAAAACAGACAAACAGTACAAAGTCTTGCTTTGCCTGGCACTTTTTCTTCTTTTTCCGACAAACTTCAGTTGCATGCCCTGATTTAATGGTAAATTATTATGAAATGTGTTGTACCTAAGAAAAACAACGAATTGTTAGTGGTCTCATGTTTCGACCAAAAACGTGAGATCAATAACAATTTGGGGGAATTTATACCAGAGGTAATTTTGGTTGGTAATAAGATGTCATCTGGTGTCATGTGGTTAATTCCACACAGACATAAAACAATCCTGTTGTAATATGCAACCAGAACTAGTAAACTAGTAAACTTGCTGGTACAACCATGTATAAATTTCTTTTGGGAGGAGTGGTGGCTCTGAAAAGAGCCCGTGTGGTCTCAATGTTTCGAACAGTACACTCTGCTCATCTTCAGGAGAAGAGTATACTGTTCGAAACGTCCAGACCACACCGTCTCTTTTTCACAGCCACTGCTCCTCCCAAAAGAGATTTATTCATGGTTGTACCCGCAAGTTTACTAGTTATAGTTTTGTATTATCCTTCACACCATGCAAAGCTTTCAAAGTTTCAAATCCTATTTAGAAAAAAGTACAGATGGCGGAAAAAAAATCATTCTGGAATTTAGATTTTCTTCTAATATTGTTTTCGTTTTCTGTTAATTTCTTTGTGTGATGCTGACACAGTTGGGACTAGGCCACACCAACACTGTAAGAGAGCCTGTTCTAGTCACCAGTCTCCAAGGCAAGAATATACGACAGGTAATAATCCATCAATTTTTTGTGCAGTAAGCAAAGCTTTTAATCAGCTTTGGAAAGTGGATAATATTTATCAATTTCATTTTAGGGGTGAACAAAGAAAAATTGACTGGAGCGGGATTTGAACCTGCGACCACCGGCTTAACGTACCAAGGCTCTACCAACTGAGCTATCCAGCCCTAATGTTGGCGGTCTCCCTATTTTGTCAATATCTTTGTTCGGAGGTGCCAGTCAGAAGCCTTTCAACCGAATACTGCCGTGTAACTAGGGATCACACCCATTAGTTTTAACAGCTAGCTCTGTGGGTATAACCTGGGAAGCAGCAGCACAGGGATCACCTTAAGGGGATGCGACTTATTTATCAATGTAATATTTATCAGTGCTGGAAAAAAAACACCTCTACCTTTAAATAATTCTTTGCGACTTTGAAATTGATTTCAATTTGAAAGCTGTATAGTAGATAAAAAGTACGACAAGTTCTTGTTTGAACTCGATAGTCTTTTTTCATTTCATTTATTCTGGTTGTGAAGCCAAGGATTCTCAGAAAAGCGAACTTAATCACAATACTAGCCAAGAACTCCTAGAGATGACGAGGAAGGAAGTTTTGAGTTTTAGATGTGGGAAGAAAACCCCAGAGATATATTCCAGGGAAAACCCACGCAATCAGGTAGGGACTGAAAAACCCAATACCACATAGAGCCCCCGGCGGGATTCGAACCGGGGTCCTAGAGGTGGAAGGCGAGGAAAGAAACCACTACGCAAACCCAACTGCCCAGTCTTCTGATTCCCAAACTACTCCGCAGCATAAGTAACAGGAAAAAATCTTGAGTCCGGTGTTCTTATCCGCTCGTTGGGGTTCGAACCGGGGTCCACAGAGGTGGACGGCAGGGAAGAAACCACTAACATGACTAAGCCAACCTGACTATTGTGAGTAATGATCCATGCTCAAATAGTTTAATCCAGTCGCTGAATTCGTTTTGTTTTTCTAAAGATCTCAACTGGTAGGAGCCACTCTGCGGCATGGACAGCCGCACCAGTGCCTCCCAGAGCACCAGGTACACCACTACCTCTTCAACTAGGTAAGTTGAAGCTTTCTGTCACTTAAATGGGGGTTGAACCACCTCTTTCAATACATAGTAACGTAACATTATCAAATGAAAGGTTTTCTATTGGTGTATATTTGGTTTGCGGTAACACCATGTGATTGTATCTACTTTGCTATATACAGTAGATTGTTCTGTGAGAACTTGTCTTGCTATTATTCCTGATGTCTCCTGATGATGACTAGAGCAGGCTAGTCGAAACGTTGAGACCAAACTCACTCCGCGGTAGTGAAGTTATCCGAGAAGTTCCCCCCCAATCCACTAAGCGAAAAAGTAGTAGTAGTCCCGGCCGATTTCCTACCCCCAGGTAGTACTTAAAAAGCAGGACAGTTCTTTTCAGAACTACGTTGTCTCCCGAATTCCGAAAATCCACTCCACGGTAGTAGAATAATAGCAAGACAAGTTCTCACAGAACAATCTACTGTATATAGCAAAGTAGATATAATCACATGGTGTTACCGCAAACCAAATATACATTGATACCTCACCATGCAATGCCTCAAATCCTATGTTTTCTATTGACTTTCCATTTCCGAAGGGAATGAAGCTACCTCTTTGAATGCTTTACAATTGTAGATGGTACTGCAACGATTAGGAATGATTTTGTATTTGATGCGGGGATAAAGAATATTATTTTGTGTTCTACCCCTGGCTAATATGTGTTAAGCACTGTACACTCAGTACTTTCCTGAGTCTTTTGAAAAAGTATCCACAGGCATATTACTTGGGTGGGATTCGAACCCACAGGTTGGTTGAATGGTGTTTTTATTGAAAAATGGATGGGAATGAATCTACTCTTCCCCCCCAAAAAACTGATGAAGTTTGCCTTTAACGAGCACCAGTTAAGACTACAATCGACTGATTGTAGCTTTCTGGTTGTTGTCTGAATCATGTAGGTTTACCACAGAGCGTTCCAGCACAGTATACCACCCTGAAAGAATGTAGCACAGCTTCCATCCGAGCTCGACTTAGACTTTTACATCACTTCTCAGATATGATCTACGCATCATGGCGGCTGCTCAATCTGAATCCAACACAGGTAAAGGGACCGACAATCCTGGGAGCTCCTTGGCCCTTCAAGGATGGCTACCGTACTACTTTGTTCATATGCCGTTTCAAAATTTGTATTAGACCGATCCATTAAGCCCCGGCTACCTTAGCAACTGCCTAGCAACAGCACATGGTGTGACTTTCTTGACATGATCGCAGCGGTGGTTCGGTTGCGGCCCACACACACACGAATTGGATACACACACGTACATGGTTTTCGTGAACGGTTACGGATTTAGTTTCATGGCCTTATGAGCAGTGCCTTGAGCCCAAAGAACAACGCAGACAAAAACACTGTTAAACCACTTTTATATGACTGTACATGGAACCACTGCTGTGGGATTTCCACCACCAGAAAATACGAACAAATTAAAACAAAGTAAAAGTTAGTACAGGTGTGTGTGCTGTTGTGTGTCAGAACAATGGCAGCGGTGTGTTTACTTTTTCTAATGTGATTTTAACGTGTCGGACTTTTGTCGGACTTTCAGTGGCGTTGTCAAGGCTGTGATTGGTCCATACGTTAGTAGGCGGGGCTTAATGGATCGGTCTATTAACAAATAATGAATTCGCTGAAAATTTGTCACTGTACCTCATACATGTTCAAGATCAAGAGCCAATTTCTCACTGGTCCATTCACTATTACTAACCAGATGCTATTTTTGCTGTTTACCAAGCACGTGTGGGAGTACACAGGGTAAATACAAATACATACCATACGCATACACTTTATGAAGCAACTGTGAAACCTTTACATGGGTGTAGTACACACGTGTGGACACCCATTCTTTTTAATACCCAGTTGTGGGGACTCCCTATTGTTGTTCTATTATTCCCTTTTCCAAAGAATCCCTTTTTGGGGACATGGTTTGACAAAGAAAACATTGTGGGGACCTTTGTACCATTGTATAAATGTCCCCACAACGGTGTTTATGCCTGTCCAGGGTGGTGGCCGTGTATGTTATACACCTGCGTTATGCTAATAGCGGCACACAGGCAATCTGCCGAAGATGGCTCCATTTCATTGTTTTGGTTTGTTTCCCCTTTCCTGACCAGCAGAAATCCACATCAACGTGTTGTGGCGCCGGTGTGACGGGATTGACCGACGGTCCCCTGCGACCACTACTAGCCTCAAGGGTTTACACACTACCAATGGTCAGATCAATCGGCCGGACAATGGTCCAGGGAAAGAATTATGGCCCTCAAGTGACCGTCAAGAGATTGGCTACAAGGTGGGTTCTTAAACTTTTGTTTTTTTCACATTCCATGTTTTGATGGCCACCCTAAACAATATCAATAACAGGCATTTATTAGGCGTTTTTGAACATTGTATCAAAGCGCCTAACTCTATCACTACCCCTGCTCATTGGGCCTTAAGTATTCCTAAAACCATCTCAACTCTTCAACTCAAAACCATCTCAACTCCTCGGTAGTATGCAGCACCGGCAGCCAAATTGACTCACGGGTTGCTAATCATTCACATCAACAATCTCTACCCTCGCTTGTGCCCATTTTACTGATGAGAAGCAAGTATCGTTAAGTATCTTGTCCAAGAACACAAGTGTCACGACCAGCATTCGAACCCACACTCTGATGACTCGGCCATCCATACCTGAGTTCAATGCTCTAGACCACTCGGCCACAACACGCTACTGTCCCATTTAACACAGTTTCGATTATCAGAAGCCCAAAAGAAAGCATTGAGCTAGTTTTTTCGTTAAGAATTTATGCAAGAAAGTGTATAGTTCTAGATTTGTCTTTTGAAAAGATTTAAGTCTCTTTAGAAATTTAAATTTCTGTCGTAAGTAATGCAATTGGGATGTAAAAAAAGGGTTTTAGGTCAAAGGTGCACACAAATGTTCACAGCTTTTGAGCCGAAAGTAGCAAAAAAATAAAAGCGACTGATCATTTTGTGGAGTGTCGTGGCCGAGCGGTTAAGATCACCGGACTCAAGTTCTGGTGTTGTTGGCAGCAGAGCGTGGGTTCGGAATCCTGGTCGCGGCACTTGTGTCCATGAGCAAGATACTTGACCATAATTGCTTTGTCCTTCGCATGGGACATTAAGCCGTAGGTCCCATGTACTAGGATGGGTAGTGCATGTAAAAAAAAACAGAACACTTATCGTGGAAGAGTAGGGGTTTACCCCGGTGCTTCTGGTTCACATGGCAAGCACCCTTATCTAAAGGTTTCCTCAGGTTTGAGAGCTACAGTGATTAAGTTCACTTATGAGGCATCCTTGGTTTCATTACCAGAAACATATAATAATAGTAATAATAATTCGACAAACATGTATTGAATTGCCAACAGGGTTTAGAAGTGTCCTTTATACTTTATTCTGGCATTCTCAGGGGTCGCAAGTGTAAGCCCATCTTTACGCAGATCGCAAAGCAGGTCGTCCGCATGAAGCCTGGTGACCTTCGCCTCCCTGCCAGGGCCTGGAAGGTCAAGCTGGTCGGGGAAGGGGCGGACGATGCGGGTGGGGTCTTTGACGATACCATCACCGAGATGTGTCAGGAGCTGGAGACGGGCGTGGTCCCGTTGCTGATTGCCACGCCCAATGCCTCGGCTGATGCGGGGAGCAACAGGGATAGGTGAGTCTCTTACTTGAGGTTTTTTTTCTTTTTTAAAGGGGTAGGGCTTATTTTGGATGCTATTGAGCCCGTGCGCCAACGTCACATGGTGGCTACTGTGTACCATGCTAGCCGTTTTGGTAGTCAAGTTGCATGTAAAACGGTGGTAAGCGTGTAAGCCCTGCGTAGCCTAAAATGCGCGTATAAACTGTATAAAACATGTACACTGACTCCCAAAATGGCGCAGCTAAGGTTATTGTGATGATGACGTCAGGTGAGTTGTTCGGCCGATCGTCAGGCCAATTGTTTCATGTTTGGATTTGGTTTTAAAATACATCGTCATGCTGGTTGTGCATCACTAACTTTTTTTTTATCAGGCCAGGTGTGGATTTCACAAAGCGCTAGGACTAGTCTTATCTCGAGCTAGGACGAGTAACTAGTCCTAACTTATAGGACTTGTCATAGGTTGGGACTTGACCTTAGTTAGGCCTAGTTTTGTGAAATCCACCCCAGGATACACAAACGCTTATGATCTGAACAAATTGGCACATCTGAAAACTTAATCACTTGCTTAATAATACTTGTTTTATGTGGTGACACAAAACGTAAAAATTTCCATATAAATATCAAGCATTAAACCACAGGAAAACTGACTGGGTAGATATTTAAATCAATTTTGGGGTGAACGAAGAAAACTTGACTGGAGCGGGATTTGAATGTGTGACCACTGGCTATACATACAAACGCTTTACCAACTGAGCTATCCAGCCCTAATGTTGACAGTCTCCCTATTGTATCAATGTCTTTGTTCCGGGATGCCAGTCAGAAGCCATTCAACCAGATACTGCTCTGTAGGTAGGGATCAGTATAGTGTTTTGCCTTCCATGAAAAGCCCTGGAATGCTTAAGGTCACTCTTTTTATAAACAAGGTTGCATGTTCTATATAAACACTAGCAATTGATGTAAGTCCCCAAAACTGAAACTAATATGTTCATTTGCCAGATTCTTGTTGAACCCGTCCTTGTGCAATGACGAACACCTCCTACTCTTCAAGTTTCTGGGGATACTCTTAGGAGTGGCTGTCCGCACCAAGAAGCCCCTTGACCTTCACCTTGCCCCCATGGTATGGAAGCAACTAGCAGGGATGCCTCTAACTGTGGAAGATCTTGAAGAGGTGAGCTTGCTGAAGATTCGGTGTAGTAGTTTCACTTACAACTAATCTTGTTGTTCATTGCTTTCTTTTCACTGGGTATTGTTTATTGCTTTTCATTGTCTACTTTTTTTCTCTGCGCCTTGAACATCTATTTAGATTGATTTGGCTCATTACAAGTGACTATTATTATTATTATTTATTATTATAATAACCAATTTTTTTTGTTATTATTATTATTATTATTTTTCTTTTTGATATTATTTATTGTTATAATAACCAATTTTTTTCTTGACGGCTGTAATTGTTTCCATTCTAAGCCAAGCACGAAAAGGTTGTAAAGAAAATGTTTTGTATCCATGCGGGAAAACCATTAATGCTCCATTGTTTCAATTTTCACATCCTGTTTCTCTGTCTAAATAGATGGATTTTCTGTATGTGCAAACGTTGCGGAACATTCGTGACATTGACAGAAGTGGAGTCACAGAGGACAACTTCCATGAGGTGAGGTTCTTCTCCTTTATCCACCATGCAGACTTTCCCATTGTTAATCCAAATAAAGCCAAGAAGACGGCAAAGATTCATTTCGATGAACTTTTTGCACAAAGATGATCAACTCTTTCACTACGGCGCGCCGCTCACAGTGGCTTAGTGAATTACTTCATACACCGGAGAGCCGCGGCCAGCAGCTCAAAATAAACAAAATATTTTAAACAAAACAATTCCGTCACAGCTGTACATTTTATTCCGTAGAGAAAGAGTTAAGTGTGTTTCTTAAAAAATAGGTATTTTCTTACATAAGTCATATCTTGAAATGATTTGGTTTTTTTTAATATTATTTCCAATAATAATTGAAGGTGATCCCACTGGAGTGTTTTGAGGGTCAGAGTGCAGATGGAAGGTTCGTACCGGTGGTCCCTGGTGGGCGGAGCATCCCACTGACGTATTACAACAGGAGGGAGTACGTAGAGCGTGCCCTGGCCTACAGACTCCAAGAAATGGACAGACAGGTGAGGGCGCTGTTTTAATGATTATTGGGTGTTTTTTTTACCCATATACAGATGTGTGTTAAGCACTGTATACTCAGTACTTTGAAAAAAATTCCACAGGCATATTCCTTGGGTAGGATTCGAACCCACGACCCCGCCATTCTAGAGCAGATGTCTTACCAACTAGACAACCAAGATTACCCGGTAGCTAGAATTGACATCTATTATACTGTCATTGTTTAAACTACTTCTGGATTTAACTCTCCGGGCTGGACTTTCAACCCTCAAGTAACTGATGAAGAGGAAGAGTTTAACAGTAGCTTTGTTATGGTTTTACTCTGAGCAGGTTGCTGCAGTACGTGAAGGGATGTCATGGATCATACCGGTACCCCTCATGTCTCTATTGACTGCCACACACTTAGAGCAGATGGTATGTGGGATGCCAGACATTGATGTAGCTATCCTGCAGCGAGTAGTCAGGTAAGGTAGTCTGGTGCACAGTGGACTGGTCAGGGACAAACTGAACTGTCATCAGAAGACAGATTTACATAATGCATTGTCAATATCAAGTGGACACAATACAATATGTTTATACAATCATTCAAAAGCTTGTCTTTGAAAATGTCCAGAGATTCTGTAGCTTGCATATTTAAAAGTAGAGAGTTCCAGAGATTGGGAGCGGATACAGAAAAGGCAAGATAAAGTCAAATTTAGGAAAGGTTTTTTAACTCTTTCACTACGGAATAAAAATACAGCTGTGACAGAATTGTTTAATGTTTTGTTTATTTCAAGCCGCTGGCAGCGGCTCTCCGTCGTATGAAGCGATTGGCCGAGCCGCTGTGAGCGTCGCGCCGTAGTGAAAGAGTTAAAACCACTGTTTGAATTTTGAACAGGGTAGTGTTTTTATATGTATATTATTCTTAATGTATAAGTGAATACAAGCAAATAAGTGGAACAGTTATAGAAAAAGTAGTGCATTTGTAGGGCAGGGGCGGCCTTTGTAGGGGAGGGGCGGCATTTGTAGGGAAGGGGCGGCATTTGTAGGGAAGGGGCGGCATTTGTAGGGCAGGGGCGGCATTTGTAGGGCAGGGGCGGCATTTGTAAGGAAGGGGTGGCATTTGTAGGGAAGGGACGGCCTTTGTAGGGGAGGGGCGGCCTTTGTAGGGGAGGGGCGGCCTTTGTAGGGGAGGGGCAGCCTTTGTAGGGGAGGGGCGGCATTTGTAGGGAAGGGGTGGCATTTGTAGGGAAGGGACGGCCTTTTTAGGGGAGGGGCGGCCTTTGTAGGGGAGGGGCGGCCTTTGTAGGGGAGGGGCAGCCTTTGTAGGGGAGGGGCGGCATTTGTAGGGAAGGGGTGGCATTTGTAGGGAAGGGACGGCCTTTGTAGGGGAGGGGCGGCCTTTGTAGGGGAGGGGCAGCCTTTGTAGGGGAGGGGCAGCCTTTGTAGGGAAGGGGCGGCATTTGTAGGGGAGGGGCGGCCTTTGTAGGGCAGGGGCAGCATTTGTAGGGCAGGGGCGGCCTTTGTAGGGGAGGGGCAGCCTTTGTAGGGAAGGGGTGGCATTTGTAGGGGAGGGGTGGCATTTGTAGGGGAGGGGCGGCCTTTGTAGGGAAGGGACGGCCTTTGTAGGGGAGGGGTGGCATTTGTAGGGAAGGGACGGCCTTTGTAGGGGAGGGGTGGCATTTGTAAGGAAGGGGCGGCATTTGTAGGGAAGGGGCGGCATTTGTAGGGCAGGGGCGGCCTTTGTAGGGCAGGGGCAGCCTTTGTAGGGAAGGGGCGGCCTTTGTAGGGGAGGGGTGGCATTTGTAGGGAAGGGGCGGCATTTGTAGGGCAGGGGCAGCCTTTGTAGGGCAGGGGCAGCCTTTGTAGGGAAGGGACGGCATTTGTAGGGGAGGGGCGGCATTTGTAGGGAAGGGGCGGCATTTGTAGGGCAGGGGCGGCCTTTGTAGGGAAGGGGTGGCATTTGTAGGGGAGGGGCGGCATTTGTAGGGGAGGGGCGGCATTTGTAGGGAAGGGGCGGCATTTGTAGGGCAGGGGCGGCCTTTGTAGGGCAGGGGCAGCCTTTGTAGGGAAGGGGCGGCCTTTGTAGGGGAGGGGCGGCCTTTGTAGGGGAGGGGTGGCATTTGTAGGGAAGGGGCGGCCTTTGTAGGGGAGGGGCGGCCTTTGTAGGGAAGGGACGGCATTTGTAGGGCAGGGGCGGCCTTTGTAGGGGAGGGGCGGCCTTTGTAGGGAAGGGGCGGCCTTTGTAGGGCAGGGGTGGCATTTGTAGGGAAGGGACGGCCTTTGTAGGGGAGGGGCGGCCTTTGTAGGGAAGGGACGGCCTTTGTAGGGAAGGGGCGGCCTTTGTAGGGCAGGGGTGGCATTTGTAGGGAAGGGACGGCCTTTGTAGGGGAGGGGCAGCCTTTGTAGGGGAGGGACGGCCTTTGTAGGGGAGGGGCGGCCTTTGTAGGGCAGGGGCGGCATTTGTAGGGAAGGGACGGCATTTGTAGGGGAGGGGCGGCCTTTGTAGGGGAGGGGTGGCATTTGTAGGGAAGGGACGGCATTTGTAGGGGAGGGGTGGCATTTGTAGGGGAGGGGTGGCATTTGTAGGGAAGGGGCGGCCTTTGTAGGGGAGGGGCGGCCTTTGTAGGGAAGGGGCGGCCTTTGTAGGGGAGGGGTGGCATTTGTAGGGAAGGGGCGGCCTTTGTAGGGGAGGGGCGGCCTTTGTAGGGAAGGGGCGGCCTTTGTAGGGCAGGGGTGGCATTTGTAGGGAAGGGACGGCCTTTGTAGGGGAGGGGTGGCGTTTGTAGGGGAGGGGCGGCCTTTGTAGGGGAGGGGCGGCCTTTGTAGGGAAGGGGCGGCCTTTGTAGGGGAGGGGTGGCATTTGTAGGGGAGGGGTGGCGTTTGTAGGGGAGGGGCGGCATTTGTAGGGGAGGGGTGGCATTTGTAGGGAAGGGACGGCCTTTGTAGGGAAGGGACGGCCTTTGTAGGGGAGGGGCGGCCTTTGTAGGGGAGGGGCGGCCTTTGTAGGGCAGGGGCGGCATTTGTAGGGGAGGGGTGGCATTTGTAGGGGAGGGGTGGCGTTTGTAGGGGAGGGGTGGCGTTTGTAGGGGAGGGGCGGCCTTTGTAGGGGAGGGGCGGCATTTGTAGGGGAGGGGCGGCCTTTGTAGGGGAGGGGCGGCCTTTGTAGGGGAGGGGCGGCATTTGTAGGGCAGGGGCGGCCTTTGTAGGGGAGGGGTGGCATTTGTAGGGGAGGGGTGGCATTTGTAGGGGAGGGGTGGCGTTTGTAGGGGAGGGGCGGCCTTTGTAGGGGAGGGGTGGCATTTGTAGGGAAGGGGTGGCGTTTGTAGGGGAGGGGTGGCATTTGTAGGGGAGGGGCGGCCTTTGTAGGGAAGGGGCGGCCTTTGTAGGGGAGGGGTGGCATTTGTAGGGGAGGGGTGGCGTTTGTAGGGGAGGGGCGGCCTTTGTAGGGGAGGGGTGGCATTTGTAGGGAAGGGGTGGCGTTTGTAGGGCATGGGCGGAATCTGTTTATAGAAAGATGTCCCTGAGAGTGATTGTATGGTCAAGTGTATCTCTGTCTCTCTCCCAGGTACCGTGAGGTAGACAAGACCCACCAGCTGGTACAGTGGCTTTGGCAGACGTTGAGGGAGTTCAGTAACGAAGAGAGGGTGTTGTTCATGAGATTTGTTTCAGGACGTTCCCGGCTGCCGACCAACATCGCCGACATCTCTCAGAGGTTTCAGATCATGAGAGTGGAAAGGGTGAGCCATATCTCTACTTTTATTTCTCAGTCGTGCAGCTTTTCTGAAAAGTTTTCATCCAACAGTGATTTGACTCCTGTCCTATGGATCATTTAACCAGTTGCCGCTGTGATTTATTTTGGGGGGTCCCCGTTCCTTCTTTTGGTGGAACTGCCAGAATATTTTTTCTTTGAGGGTACCGCTGGCAGAAAGAAACCCTGACTTGACAATGCCAAGAGAACAAAGATTCTCTATTTTGGATCGTCCGTTTTGTTGCTCGACCGAGAAAATGTCAAATTCACGCGGAATTGCAAAACATCGGCCATTACCTACGGCATAGGATTGGCACTAAACACGGAACCATGGCTCGATTGCCGACTCACTCTGACTTACCTCCATTGAGGTGGTCTAAAATTACAAAATGGCGTCGCAAGATGACCTCCGTTTCCAGGCAGGGGAAACATTTGCGTGTAAACAGGACATTCCGCACCAATTGGTTAAAAACCATGTCCTGTATTGCAGTCAGTTTTGTTTTGTTTTCATGGTTCTCCCTCTGACTGTTATGTTTCTCTTTTCTTTTTTTACTGTTTCTACTCGCACCTTAACAGCAGTCCTTCATTTTAAGAAATACGAGGAGAGCTTAAAACTGCTCTCCCTAACCAGTTGCCACCGGGAATCTTCCACTGATGTTCATTTAGTTAATAAAATGGGCAGGTCTGTGATTTGTCAGGAGTTTTCCCGAATTCAGGATTTTTCACAGATCTTTCAGATTTTCTTAAAAGAGGGGGAGCTGCAGTCATGGAGACTTGAGACTTTGCGTATTTTATGACAAAACCATTTTTTTCGTTGTGGGTGGCTTAGGTGGCTAGTACGTAAAGCGCTCGCCTTTCACCACTTTGGCCCTGGTTCGATTCCTGGCTGGGGCCATATGTGAGTAGACTTGTCGTTGGTTCTCTCCTGTGTCACGAGGGTTTCTCTCCGGGCCCTCCGGTTTTCCTCCCTCTGGAAAAATCAAACACTTTCAATCTCTGGCTGTGCTCCGTGGTCATGTATGGGTCGATATGGCTGGCTGCCTGCGGCTCGACCACGTTGTAGTTGGTTCTTCGCAATCCAGCATCTCAGCTGCGAGTAAGGATGATTAGCCTCCCAAATTATTATTAATTATTGAGAACCTCTCAGTTGTAATAATCCTGTCTATTTTGGGTATCATCTCCAGACCAATAGGACCCTGTACAATAACACTCCTGAATGGGAGAGCATGAGCACTAGGTGGCAGCAGACATGCTGGTAGCGTTTTTTTCATTGTTTTCAAAGTTCCGAGCATGCCCACATTTCCACAAACCATGGATTTACCCGGTTTAGCCCGCAGCCACCAAGCGTCAGCGAAAGTCTCCCATTAGTTATGAGTCTTATTTTGTGTATTTTCCCCTCACCAGACCGTTGACGGACTGCCAACAGCCCAAACCTGTTTCTTTCAGCTACGAATCCCGCCCTATTCCAGCCAGCCCCTGATGGCTGAACGATTACGATATGCCATCTACAACTGTCGATCGATCGATATGGACAACTACATGCTATCGCGCAACACTGACTCAGGTAACCTTTCCGATAGCGAGTATATGTGAACTTTGTGATACACCTGACAATATCAAAAAGTTATTGATACTAAACAAAACCAAACAGCATTTGTTACTATTAAGTTATATTTATAATATGGATATACGTACAAGCTTACCTGCAACACCTTCTAAAGAAAGTAATAAAAAAGTGAAAGTTTTTATGTCTAAATGCAATTTATGTCAAGATATTTAAACAGCGTAAGCTATCTCCAACAACCTCAAATCTAAAAATTTGATGTTAAACTAATATTTATATTCAAGCTGAGATTGGGCGCTCCTTGGGCGCTCCTTAGGCACTCCTTGGGCACTCCTTGGGCACTCCTTGGGCACTCCTTAGGCGCTCCTTGGGTGCTCCTTGGGTGCTCCTTGGGCGCTCCTTGGGTGCTCCTTGGGGGCTCCTTGGGCACTCCTTGGGCACTCCTTGGGGGCTCCTTAGGCGCTCCTTGGGGGCTCCTTGGGCACTCCTTGGGCACTCCTTGGGCACTCCTTGGGCACTCCTTAGGCACTCCTTGGGCACTCCTTGGGCACTCCTTGGGCACTCCTTAGGTGCTCCTTGGGTGCTCCTTGGGGGCTCCTTGGGTGCTCCTTGGGGGCTCCTTGGGGGCTCCTTGGGTGCTCCTTGGGTGCTCCTTGGGGGCTCCTTAGGTGCTCCTTGGGCACTCCTTGGGCACTCCTTGGGCCCTCCTTGGGCACTCCTTGGGCACTCCTTAGGTGCTCCTTGGGCACTCCTTGTGCGCTCCTTGGGCACTCCTTAGGCACTCCTTGGGTGCTCCTTGACACTTGCAACTCCAGTTCCTTGATCATCATGCCATGGTACAACGCCATGAACAAAAATGCACGACACAAATGACTTTAACGTGCAGCGCTTTTTGGCGCGAAGGCATGGTCGGAATTTGGAGATGCATAATGGGGCAGAATTTCAATTTCATAGTGGAATCTTGACGAAGTGATAAACTGAAATTGCTCCTTCAGTCATGGTTTATTACTCCTGTGTTAAAGTTTGCTTTGCCTTCATATTTACTTCTTCATCAAGGGTGGTTTTTTGTGGGGCTTTTTGGGTTTTTTTTTTTCAGGAAAATATTTTGCAGTTTGAATTTTAAGAAACTTTTGTCGTTAAAAACACATAATAGTGGATTTTCTTTTTACGTTGCTAACATTTGTTTTATGATACTATTGCATCATACTGAAGTTTTTGATGTTTATGGGAAACCTAGAAAGAATGATTTTGTCTATCACGCTGTATTGCCGTCTTACACTGACGTCACACGCAGCTAACTGTTTGCCATTTTGGGAGTCAAATTAAGGTTTATGTAAAGATATGGTGAGCGCATCGCTAAAATGTTCACTACACTGAAAACACACTGGTAAACTGACTGCCAAAAACAGCCCAGCAAGATTTATTGCGGTGATGACGTCAGGTGAATTGGGTCAAACATTGCACTTTGAAAAGATGAACAACTTATTGTTTGCCTTTGGAATACTGAAAAAGTTTTGAAAAATTTTGCTAAGCAAAAATTAGTAGGGAACCAGTCGTGGCCGAGTGGTTAGTGCGTCGGACTCAAGCTCTGGTGGCTGAGTCATCGGAGTGTGGGTTCGAGTCCCGGTCGCGACACTTGTGTCCTTGAGCAAGGCACTTAACCATAATTGCTCCGTAAAAGTTGGGGAGGTAGAGCTTTCTGCTCTACCAGCCAGGCTTCTGATGGATGATACCCAAGCCTACATCCTTACAGACTGTAAAGGGGGTAACCCTGTTTCAGCCCCAGGAGTAGGTGGCAACGGCCCCTGGGAAAACAGTTGATTTGTAGCCCACACCTCGAGTGGCTTACTGGCCTTGTGTGTCTGGCGACTTCCATAAAAATAAAAAAACAAACAAACAAACAAACAGTGTACATTACATGTTATTTTGGCTGGTAACCTCCTTCTGCTAAGCAAGATTTTTCTTTACTAAGTAAATTTTTATGAAACTGGGCCGAGATTGGAATGCAACAATTGCAGAGATAACCTATGCTTGATATTGCACTCTTTTTTTAAAAAGGTCAGTTTTAAGTGAATTTTTTATTTTTAAGTTATTTGGATAATAAATTGCTGATGTACATAAATGATACAGTAAAAAAAGAGTAATAATTTAAAAATTATTTGACAATTAATTTATGTGAAATAAGTCTGTCTGTTAAGCATTCACAGGTACATCAGATGGCTCATGGGTGTGCCATTTTCAGAGGTCAAAGTTCACAGATAATTTGGTGCGGGTTGGTGATTTCTACCGCATGCAGTCCATGAACTGTGTGCAGACAGAATATGGTCCTGTGGCTCACAGCCCCAAAAATGGCGTTCCTTAAGGTAACTACCTCCTAAAAAAAATATGGGCTTAAAAAATAGTTTTAAAAGAGTATCAAAAGGATACCGCCAAAGATTTTTAACAAAGGTGGTGATCCAAATTCCTGCCATATGTCAAGATGATTGAACTCAAGTCGTATTTTTTTTTTCTTCATGTATTTCACTAAAATGCCATTAAAATGTTGAAGCAAAATGCAGTGACCTGTTTTTTTTTAGTTTTTTTTTTTTAATTATTTATAATCCAGTTTGCCAGTTGTTACCGGACAAACTCAGTGTTTTTAAGGGATGTTACGAATAATGTCCAAGAGTGGTAATATTGATGTGAATTCTGCCAATAACCAAATGTCTAAAACTGTCAAGCATACAGATTTGTTTTAAAAAAAATTTGTCGTCTTGTTTTATTGAGGGGGGGAGGCAGAAATAGGTCAAAAATATGGTAAAATGTGACATATAAATACTGTGGGTTACACTTTGCCAAGTATCTACAGAAGTGACATTTGTGATTTTAAAGCTGTCACTGGTCACCTTTGAAACCAAGTTTTGCCCGTTTCCCAAGGATGCATTTCTGGGCAAAAAGAAAGTTCTTATAATCATTGCGTTTACTTGTATGTAAGTGCTGCATTGTGGGTAAAACATGCTGAAATGTTATACGATGTTCAGTTAACCTTCATACTGTCCGCTATCTGTAATATCAATGATATACTTAGAAGTACACAAAAATGGAGTATGCAAATTTATTTTGGTTTCGCAAGATTCGTGTAACCTTTGGTTACCTTCTAATTCAATTCACAGTACTTTGTAATAATGCTCAAAGGTTTTTATGTGTTTTTTTTTTGTCACAAAAGTTATCCAAATTGCATACCCCAATTGGAACCTCTATTCTCCCCCGATTAGGAGATCATTATCCCCAATCGGGAAATTCTTGGTTGTAGTTAAACTATCCCAATGGGTACCGCAACCATTATAGAAGATGTTGCTGTACCCGCTGCTAATAGGATTCGAACTGCCGCTAGTTGCCCGGCAAACTCGGTAGTCTAGTTGGTCTGACATCTGCTCTAGAATGGCGGGAGTCGTGGGTTCAAATCCCGAGGAATATGCCTGTGAGGTTCTTTTTTTTTTTTCACGGGACTTTGGAAAGTACTGAGTATTACACATCGGTGTATGGGTAAAAAACACAACTAAAATTACAATGGGGGTAATTTTTACTGTGATTGGAGCCCTCGTCTCCCATGGGGGTTAACACAGAGTTCTTGAAGCCTAACTCTCTAGGGTGATTTACCAGGAATCACTCAGCAGAATCCAACACCATTATGGTATAACTCAACACCCAAACTGTTGGACTCTGATCACGTACATGTATGCCTGATCCCATGTAAAGCACTCAGTTTACTTTGTGCAGTAAAACTCATACCCAACAGAACTAAACAAAACATAGCCTACTGTTGGAGTGTGATAATCGGGGCCCACAAATTCATAGAGTTCCTTTAGCAGAAAATAGTGCTTAAACATTTTTTCTGCTGAGCGGAAATAAGCAAGATGCCAGTCACAGGTTGTACATGTGACATGCTCTTTTGGCTGGTAACCTGATTCTGGTAAGCATAAGTTTGTTTGTGCTGAGCTACATTTTGTGCTTTGGCAGCTCTATGAAATTAGACCAGGTGATATCAGCCACCCACGTTATGAGTTACCGTTAATTTTAAACGGCTGGAGCTAATTCTTTCATATTTTGTATATATTCTGAGACTCATAGTCAAGAGATGATTTTTATTTTATTTTTTTTTTAAATCGAATATCTGCATTGTGGATACTTGATCTTGCTTCAGTGTGTGGTCAACTAAATAAAATGCTAACAATGTTATGGAGTCGTATTTGGTGTGGTGATTCAGCGTAACACCTTTTGGTGTTTGCTTTTTGATGTTTACAATTTACCTCTTTGAATTCAGATGTAAGTCATGGCCAACATACCTCTGTCACAGTTTGACCCAATGTTTGGTTTCCTGTACACATAATGATCGTAATTAACATTACGTGAAAAGTGACCAGACTATTCCTTCCGCCCTCGGTTTGGTTTGTTTGAGTTGAATATAAGAAGATCAATATGGCTATGAATAGGGCCTTCCTGCTTGTAGCGGCGGGGTGGTGTCCCCCCTACTGTTCCAAGGTGCCCCCATGAAAACAAATCCAGATACATGAAATTCATTACAAAACATGGCCCTGCCCACCCCCACTAAAGAGCAAGAGCACCCCACCCCCGTGCCCCACAGTGAAAACAAATCTGGCTACTCCGCTACCTATATATCTGAGCTCAGCTGATATACTAGAGGTCTTCTCAAAGTATTCATTCCAATATTAATTTGTTTACACCTCTCCCTCCTCCAAGAAGCCTTTTGACTTTCAGTAAACAACTTACATTAAAGTTGAGCCCAAAATGAAGACAAAAAAAGTCTGTCGCAATTTTATTCTGACATGTAACACCTTAACAGCCTACTCACGGCTGGATTGAATTTACCGTATATAGCAATAATTGCTCAGATGTGTTAGAATTCCACCATAACCAACAACACGGACCTATGATAGAAACTAGCATCATCTAGGATGTTTGGAGTCATTTCAACCTAATACCTGCCAACACGAACAACTTATATTGCCAGCGAGTCTGTGAAAATTGGCGCAGATGTTGATGTTGTGGTCTCCGGTGAACGGCGTGCATAGTGACATAAATTGCTTGAATTGCTGCCCAACCACGGCCGCCCTGTGTGTGGCTGATGGACAGCATTAAAGTGGCATCCTATATTTTTTTCTTAATCCCTTTTTTTTTTTACTTATTCATTCATCAATTAAATTATCGTTGGGTCTTAATGTATGGGTGACGCCAGCTTAAATGAATGGCTTTGTCTCTGTGGGAAATAGTGGAGCCCACGAAACATAACTCTGGAGACGGCCCTGTACAAAAAAAAATCACCAGGGCATGCATTTTCTTATTAATTATGCATTTATGCACAATTATCTTAATACCTCTTCCGGCTACCACGAATCCTTCAGAAATGCCAATAGCTGACGAAACCTGCTGAGAGACTCGACGGCGAGGAAACTATAGCAATCTGACACATGTACAGACCCCAGTACTTTTGGCAACGCACTAATATCGGCATATTTTGCTTGAGCAGATCTCCCTCAAATTGGCACCACACGGATCCCTCGTTCATTTGATTGGCTTTACGTGTCACGAAATTAAGTTCTGCCCAATGTGGCGTTCTGGCAGACATAGGTGGAACGTGTGAAAGGGCCTTATAAATATGACTTTACTACCGTCACGAGAAAAAAAAAAAGGAACGGGTCCCTGTTACCCTCCAACTTCGCAATCCCTTTTACCCTCCACCCACCCACCCTCCCCCATCCCACTCACTCTATGTTTCTCCCAGTTTTACAAGGCAGAAAAACTAAAACAAAAACACAAATTCAACTGTTTAAATTAGTTTTGTTAATTGTTAACGGTGAACAGGTAGGCAACTTTTGAAGAAAAGTAAATAAATAAATAAAAAACTTGCCTAGCAGTTCATTTGTACTTATAGGCTTATATATATTGCCCTATTTGCAGGAGGGGCACCTAAATAAATCTTACCCCCGATTGGGTTGGGGGGGGGGAGGTTGTCACGAACGTCATAGTTCGCTAATGAACCACGCCACTCCGTAAATTCTTCTCCAGCGAGTCTGGTAAGACATTTCGTACACGAAGAAGATTAACTATCCCCACACATACCCCCTCAGCGTCTCTTGTCCCACTACGAATTCTTAAAATTTCCCCCATCTGTCACTTTTATTAAAAATCAGTTGGTGACAAACAGAAAGTTTGTTATTGCAAGAATCGCTCTGTAAATAATACTATTTCATGTTCCAAGGATACCGTTTTCCTAGAAAATAAATTAATCGCAAACTCGTGAACGTTGCAGCTCCTTGAGCTTTGCGCTAGTTCAAAATATCGCGCTGAGATTTGCCCCAAAACAACAGTGATTTATGTTCTGTATACAATGTTGTGGTCTGATTTCTTTAATAAGAAATATTGCAGTTCCTGCCGAAGGAACAGCCAGAAAGGACACGTGCTTTCCCCATAGACACCGATATTACCAACTATCACAATAGAACGCCGATAAAAGCAAAACATGCAGACAGAGCACGCTTCCTGTAATAAGCATTCGGGCCGATCTCCCGAACCAATGGGGACCAAAGAAACTAGTTCGTCATGTTGATGTTTGTTCTCCGAATGTCTCTCTGATAAGTTGGAAAGCAAAGAATCACCGATTGCCTTTGAGAGCCGAAATTTGAAATTTGTAATTAAATTAATGTTTTTTGGGTATTTTTTTAATACTTTCATGTTGTTTGATTTGTAGAGTAGACCTACATGCGTTCTGCTGTGTGTTTTACACTTGTTTCATTTCTTGAAAACATTTTATTATGGTTTTCCTAAACTTTTAAAGAAAAATCGAAACAGTTTCTTTAAGAATTTTCATATATTTCTGTCTTAATTGTGGTTATTTCAGTCTGTAATTTAATTTATGTGTTTCCCGAGGTGAATTATAAACTAATACCAACGACACTATTTGAAAATTGATCATGATTTTTTTTTTATACTTTACTATTAGCACATGTAGGCCTAATTGTTATTATAACGCCTCTTCCTCTGATTCTATCTTTTGATTGGCCGAACGTGCGTCATGTGGTGTTGTGTACTTTTACTATCACCCTGCACACCGACCAAAAGAGCTATAATCCCCGGAGCCGCCTATCTTCCCTCGGCTCCGCCTCGGGAAGATAGGCTGCTCCAGGGATTACCTCGAGTGACTAGTTTTACTACGCCACTGGAAGCTGTCAATATTTGTATACTGTAGAATATTTTTGAATTGAAAAATTGGCCTACGATACGGGGTTATAAAATCTCGGTGTCGTTTAGTTGATATTTTTCAAGATATTGTTATGCCGTAAAAAAAAAAAAAAAATAAACAACCCAACAAACAAACAACCCAACAACCCAACAAACAAAAAAACAAACAAACAAACAAACAAACAAACAAACAAACAAACAAACAAACAAACAAACAAACAAACAAACAAACAAACAAACAAACAAACAAACAAACAAACAAACAAACAAACAAACAAACAAACAAACAAACAAACAAACAAACAAACAAGCAAGCAAGCAAGCAAGCAAGCAAGCAAGCAAGCAAGCAAGCAAGCAAGCAAGCAAGCAAGCAAGCAAGCAAGCAAGCAAGCAAGCAAGCAAGCAAGCAAGCAAGCAAGCAAGCAAGCAAGCAAGCAAGCAAGCAAGCAAGCAAGAAAACAAGCAAACAAACAAACAAACAAACAAACAAACAAACAAACAAACAACCCAACAAACAAACAAACAAACAAAATAAACCCAAAACAGTCACTATTCAAGTGTTTTTGTTTTATATTTAAGAATCAAACTGATGGCATTATTGTATTTCTGTAAAAAAAGATAGATAGATAGATAGATAGATAGACAGATAGATAGATAGATAGATAGATAGATAGATAGATACATAGATAGATAGATAGATAGATAGATAGATAGATAGATAGATAGATAGATACATAGATAGATAGATAGATAGAAAAAAACCACTATAGGATACAATTTTAAAGTGCACAGTAAGATTTTTGTTGGGAGCCATAAAAACATTTCACAAAGATTGGCCTGACGTCACCTCAGCAAATATATTTCAACCCTGTGTGTTGTTTGCTACAATTAGTTTCATCATCAAAAACAGAAGAAATGTCACCCCAATTTTTATCCTCCTATGTTACTCCCATTCATTTTCTCATTTTTTCCGTACACCATTTCATTGTCGGCATACTGTACGTACGTACGTACGTATGTACGTAGTGCTTGTATATAATATTTGACCTTGTAGTGATGAATCAATGATGCGGAGTCTGGCAACTCAACGTGACGTCATCTCACTGCTTGAGATGATGGGAGAAACCACACACGAAGAGTAAACGATGCAAAAAATAAATGATAAACAGACTGGTGCCCCGTCAAGCGAGAACAGTCTCAGCTCACGGGCGTTTTGTTGTATCTGAGAGCCCCTAACCGGTTACTCGTTACCAGACTGCATAGGAAATTATTATACGGGAAGGCCGGGCATTTCCAAGTGGTTAGTGTCAGCGTTCGGATGAAACAGAGACATTTTTTTCATTCGAGATGTAACGGCGTTTCTGACGTGCTTTTACTTGATTCAACCGAAGGACGTATTAAACAAAATCATGAAGGGTGATATGCGCGGGCATGGGGGAACCTAATGGAGTCGTTATGGTGTTACACGGCGTCTAAATTGAGCAATATTTGACAAGTGAGAGCCTTGCCGACCGCCGGGGACACACTCAGGTGAACGTTGCACGGTGGATGCACCGCTGTGTGTGGTGGAGAGGAGCAGCACACGACCTGCAGTGATCGTCACGATGTCACTACTGTGTGTGTGCGGTGAGTGTTTCATGATTTTTTTTTTCGCCGGTCATCTCGGCTATTAGAAACGATGATCGTTATTGTAGTCAGTTATGACAATGTTGGGCATTGTCAACAATGTGGAATGTATAGAATAACGTTAATTATAAATGCTGGAAGTGTCCAGATGGAGACCACCTGGCCTCAATTTCATGGTCACGATTAATTGTTGTTCCCCACCCTAGTGCTAGGCCTACAATACATCAGCTTTATGACCTTCAACCCTTTGAAACCGAAAGGGACCTCTGTGTGTGTCCATTCATAAGAATTGAGAGTAAGAAGGGGAGGGGGAGTGGCATGATCTAACAGGTGTATACACTGAAGATGGATGGATTGATTTGAAATCGACCACTGACATGACTGGGTAGGGGTGTGGGGGATTTCGGGGAGGGGAGTCCAGTACTCTCAATACCTGCTGGATTGTATGTGGAGTGGATGATTGAGAGAAACTCTCTAAGTCTAACTAGGCTTAGTCTTATTTATTGCGGTGTTTCTAAAGTTACGTGAAGGGGCAGCATAGAGGGGCAGGATGGACGGGGTTTGAGAAGGGGAGAGGGAGAACACATATTAAATTGAAATCATTTTAAACAGCCTCCAAGAAAGTGTTTGGGTGTGGGAGAAGATACTATGCAATATCAGACGCATCTTAAGTGGCATAACCCGGGGAAGGGGGGGGGACTCCAGCGACCCCCCTCCACTCAGAACCCTTGCCCCCCCCCAAAAAAAAAAAAAAATGAGATCAAAAAAGTACGCAAATGAAAGGTTTGATAAATAGTCCCCCATTATGTCTTTCTCACGCTTGCAACCACCCCCCTCCCCAAAATGAAAATATCTGGTTACACCACTATGCAACTTCCCAGTGGTTCTGCTGATTTCCTCTTTTTTAATTGGTTTGTGTGACATAGAAAACTAAAGAACACTATACAAAAAAATGGTGTCCAAAGGCATTTTGTTGTTTTTGTTGTTTTTGTCTTTTTGTTTGTTTGTTTGTTTTTTGTTTGTTTGTTTTTTTATTTTTTTTTTGGGGGGGGGCAGAAAATGGGGAAGAGGTGGGGGTTAGCTGGGGGTTGGGGGATGAGGGATTTTCAAGTAAAAATACATGTATTACATAGACAATGATCTGGTAAATGGGCGAAGAAGGCAGGAGTCGGGGAGGGGATCCTAAAAAAATTGCTAACCGAGAGTTCTCCAAAGTGCTTGTGGTCGTATTAAAACTCAGTTTATGCAGAGCCCATTCAGTAAATTGTCGAAGTGCACATAAGTTCAGTTTATGGCAAACTGAACCTTGAAGGCTGCAACCTGACAATTCAACTGGACATGAAAATTTCATTAGATTTGGAATGTCATTAATATTCTGAATTTCTAAATTCGAATGAAACCCATGGGAATGAGATCTGCATGGTATTTGATGGTGTATTTTTTTAATGGAATCCAAAGGTTGGAATTTCTTCAAACTGCTTGAATGTGAACATGATGGAGGTTGTTGAATTTAATTCTACATACGAAAATTATATTCACTAGACACAACTAATCAATATTCTTGTTTGTTCACTAAGATAGAATCATTCACAGTTACGGAAAAAAAACCCAATTCTTTAATGAGTAACCTTTATGTACACTTCCATTGGCATACATAATTTACAGAAAAATTAATTATATTTAATAATTAATTTATTTTTACGTTTGGCATGCACATGTACGTGAAATACAGACCTGTATGTGTACAGTTGTACAGACAGTATCAATGAATTTAGTTCACTACACGGACTGGTGTCGTGTGTTTAATATTATCATGTTGATAATGCTGATAATATGTTCAGTGCATTGGGGTCTTGTCTTTGATGGAATGCGCCTTACAAGAGTGTTTTATTATTATAATTCTTTTACTTGTAAAACTGAAACTTAAAATGCATGATATTTCAACAGTTGTCAGTAATTCTTGGTCAAAAGACAAGAGTGTAAAAATATCTTTTTTTTTTGCAAGGGGGGGGGCAAATGACAAACTGCAACAATTTATGGAATATTGGAGTATTGGAGTATTTAAATCTACTAGAGATAATGCTGTTATGATAAGTGAACATTTCAATACATTTGTACTGTCAGGCATTTCATAACCCAGAGCATGGATAAAGGAAGATAAATATTATTGACACTATGTTTAACAAATTTGGATTTTAAGGCAAATTTCAGTTCAGAGTAAAGATTAAAAAGAGAATTGAAAAACACAATCAAAAACAAAACATTGCTTATTGCCCATTTTCAATGTATTTTGACATATGGCAACTCGGTTGTAAAACAAATGCCTTTGTTTACATGCTGCGTGACTTTTAAAGTACACAGCAACCCTTCAAGTAAACAAGATTTAAACTGAAGCAAAAAGCAAATATTTGATTATAATATTGAAGCTGTTATCTTCAAAATGGGAAAGATAAACCTTGGATAAACCAGGGTTAATTTGGACATAACTGAGTGCCATCAGCTAGCTACACACGATGCATTATGGTGACTGATAAGTGGGGTATATTTATATGCACGCCATGGCGTAATCAACTCTAATGATCTTTGCATAATAATTAGTCACCTAATGGCGTTATTGTGGAAGCTCGCTGTTGGGTGCTACATGTATACTGCTGGATGCGATAAGTGCCATCCTTAGTCATGCTTTTGTGAGTGCTCGTAGTATGTGTCGTGATAAACCGCTAGACACACTTAAAGTGCATGATCCATATTTTTCCAGTTCTAGAGATTATTCTACCTTTTCTTTAGAAACGCAGACAGCAGAGATTAACAATTATAGCCCAGAACATGAAATAGAGGCCCACTTACAGTGGGGCAGGTAGTGGAAATATTTGGGTAGGATAAAATCTGCGACTGGCCCTATAGCCAAAATATCTTTCTCATGACATACGCTGACCGTTTGCCAAATTCCATGCTTGTATCGCCACCTACCTGTCGTACTATTAAAGTTAAGATTTTGTTAAATTCTTGATGGAAAAAACTCTCCCTACAGTAGTTGAACATTACATGTATATTGTTGTCTTATATCCATCGCTGAACATACGTTTTTGTTATGCATCAGGTTTATTCTTCAGTACTCTGCAGTCATAAAAACACAAATTTAAAAACATTGAAATAAAAATGCTTTATAAATTAAATCTTTCACTCCCTTACGGACGTGCATGATCTCATGTGTACGCCTCAGATTGTCAACGAGGTCTTTCTTGGCCTTGACTTCACAACATACAAAACATAAACAATTACTATTATTTTTTTTTTTTTACCCATACACTGATGTGTGTTAAGCACTTTATACTCAGTACTATCTCGAGTCCTGTGAAAAAACATTCCATAGGCATATTACTCAGATGGGATTCGAACCCACGACCCCCGCCATTCTAGAGCAGATGTCTGACCAACTAGACTATCGAGATTGCCTGGCAGCTAGAGGCAGTTTGAATCCTATTAACAGCGGGTACTGCAACAATTAGAATAGATGTTAATGTAAAAAAAAAATACTAATAACATCTATTCTAATAAACAAAATTACATCCATAGGCGTGCAGAAATTCTGGATTCAAAGAGTTTAAAAAAATGAACATCAGTTTTCTTAGAGTATTGTGTTTTGAAATTTGTGTTTTCGGGGAGATACCAGATGGCCAAATGCTGCCTGAACACACCATTGTTCAATGGGGCGTGGAGGTGAAGGGGTTGGGGCGTCCACTTACGGAGTTCTTTTGAAATGATTGAAATGAATTTTTGAAATGAATTCATAATCGCTTGTCCATGCAAAAAACCCAAAACCATGTCATCATTAAACTGCTTGTGACCAGTTTTGGCATCTATTTCCCCCAACAAAAGAAATTGCTAGTTTGAGGAGGTTTTTTGTGTTGAAAGTCACCGTTTTGAGTGAAGGTTCTTGTATCTCTCCTAAATTCACTCCTGAACGTCTTATCATGATTACCATTATATTGTAATGCTGATCCCCTTGTTACATTTGAGTCAAAGATTCCTATCAAGTACATACTTGTGCAGAGTACATTTGTTAATGTGCTGTACACATACAATGACAAGTGTCCAATGTGGGCACAGCTTAATGAATTTGTGCAGAAAAGACATTCCTCAGGCTGTAGTCATTTTGTTTGTCTTCCAGGATTAAAAGGGAATTAATAATAATAATATATCACTGTACATTTATAATGCGCCATGTCTGTCATAAATGACACTCCTGGTGCCGAATTATCAAATCTGGTAGAGTGGAGATTGTAACGAATGATTTTATGAGACAAAGCAACCATAATACAACACCTTGAAAGGGATACAAGGTGAGGTGGCGCATATTGCTGCCAGACCATGCCAGAAACACCGGGGCAAACCCCTTCTCTTTACGATGAGTGTACTAGGCTCTTTGACGTGCATTACACAACTCACGGGATCAATGGCTTTACGTCCTATACGAAGGACGGAGCAGTAATGGTTAAGTGTCTTGCTTAAGGACACAAGTGTCACGACTGGGACACGAACCCACACTCTGCTGGTCAGAAACACCAGGGCATGAGTCCAGTGCTCTTGACCGCCTGGCAAGGACATGCCATCGTGTCTGGTTGTAGGCATATTGTCGAGTTAATTAATTGCATCCATAGAAATAGATCCTGGATACCGTTGGTCTAGATTGCCTTCTATGCATGTTGTAGACATGAGGACACCATGTGATATGAGCGTATGGCAACATTTATGGGATCAACCGCCTCAACTGATCAGGAAAGCTGAAATTTGCGCTTCTGATCAAAATGGCTGCAGCGAAATCGTACAGATAATGATGTACTCTGCATTTTCTGGGAAGATTTCTATGATTGCATCATCTCCATTTAAAAATCCAAGATTGTATACACTCCAAATGTTTGACATTATGAAGTGTTTTGGAGGGCATCCTGACTTAATCTTTGCAACTTTCTAATGACAAGTCTGTGGCTTTCTTTTCAAACTTCTGGAATGATGTGCATCTCTCATAGACTTAAACTCATAAAACAAATCACCAAAGCAGTCTGTGTGAGTGAGGTGGGTGTGTCTTATGGTGAAGTTACATAACACTTAGCACATGGCCACTACACAGCGCTGCCTCCTGTCCTGTCTACCCAGCATTGCCATTGGGGCTCCAATCAATCACAGAATTTGCCTATTAACGATCCAGTTCCATTTACATAATAATTAGTCATCTAATGGTATGAATGGTCTTCCCATTCGTGCCATCAATAATGCAATTATGCATCATCAGCACCGATTAGCATCTCACTCATGGAGTGTATAGACAAGTGCACACGGCACAGTCACATAATTTTCTAAGAAAGTTGTATTTTGTATTCAAACGATCGTTCTGAGGCCATGAGGTCACCCATTTGATTGACCGTCATGCTTTACTCACTTTCTTGCTATCTGTATCCAATCCAAGATCACGCTGAACATCAGTGAAAGCTCTTTAGCAGTCCTTCATTTTTAACGATTATGAGTGCAATCGCTCTCCTCTCTACACTTCTTCACCCTTGGCCGAGAAGTGCGAGACATTGCACTCCTTAAAATTTAATTTGAATTTTAAAAAATGTGTGAAAAATTTACAAACGAATTGTTCCAGTACAAATTTAAATTCCCCTAATAAAAGTGCCTTTTTTTTTTTACTGAGTGAAAACTACCTTGCCGTTACAACATTGACGTAGCAGGCCCGCAGTGGGTGAGTGGTGCCCAAACCAGTCGGACCACTCACACAAAATGTTAATCTGCTCCTTGGGTGTATTAACCCGCATTAATGGAGATTGTACAAAATGTCCACCAACTTAATAGGTCCCATGACCAGTGATTTGATTGTCGAGCCAATAAGCTCACAGGCAAAGAAGTCCTTGTAGTTTCTCTGGATTTTTTTCCCATACAACTACAAGTTTTCTTTTGAGATTTTCCTGTGAGTTTTTAAAGCTCGGGTTTTCTCCTTCCAAAAGGCCTGCAAGCAACTATTTTAAAACAGAAAAATAAAAACAAGAAACCCACATGGTTTGTTACATTTATTGATTGGGTGTTTGTTTTGGGATTCAGTTTGTTATAAAAGAGGATGATCTTTTCCATTTGTGTCAAGTTATGTCTGTACATCCACATTATTTCACATATAGGCTATGTTAAAAAAAACAAGTAATAAACCACAAGGGAAGCTGACTGGGTAGGCTAAATTTTAATTCAGTTTTAGGGAGACCACACCCACAGGCCAGATTGCTTTGTTCTTCAAAGGGCAAGGGCACCAAGGCATTTTCTCCATGGTAAAGGGCATCTCTATGAGGAAATTGTAAATTTCTAGTGGAGCATTTCAAGGGCACCAAGGCAATGACCAGGAGCAACAGAGACAATGAGAGACTTTTGGGCGGTCCTTTTTCGCGGTTCTCACCAGTAATACGCGCGCTCAGAACTACTTGCGCAATAATGAGCATGTGCGTGCACGCTCAGAACTGTGAAAAAGGACCGTTGTTTCTGCTGCCGCCAGCATTTAAAAAGTCTCCTATTGCCTCCATTGCCTCCTTGAAGTATCAGGCCTGCATTATAGCTGGGTAGCTCAGTTGGTAGAGAGCGCTGGCACATCATCCGGAGGTCCCAGGTTTAAATTCCGTCAGCCTAGTCAGTCACTTTTTCTTTGTTCTCCTCAAAATTGATGTAACAACAAGAAGCTGATTGAAATGAATGGGTAGAGTGCTAAACGTTTGTAGTATGGCTTTAACAGACAGCCACTAGAAAATAGGTGAATTTATTCAACGGAACATGAGAACATGCATAATGCCTGTAGTCACAGCTGGTGTTTGTAAAAGCATTGAGCTTCAACAGGTCAAGCACATTCAGCTACAGATGAAAGTTCCTGTTCATATTAGCTGGAATTGCATCTGATGCCAAGTGTGAAATGAGGGTTGTGTAACACCAGTGTGTCTAAAAAATAAACAACCTCAAGGTTTTCTTGTTTGTTTTCTCACGCAAATATTTGGACTGCAGCCAGTGTGTCGCTAATTAAATAAAGGTTATTATTTGTGTTTTTACCCATACACCAATGTGAGTTAAACACTGTATACTTTGTACTTTCCCGAGTCCTGTGAAAAAAATCCACTGGTGTAATCATGGGGTGGGATTCGAACCCACGACCCCCGCCATTCTAGAGCAGATGTCTGACCAACTAGATTACCGAGATTACCCTGTAGCTAGAGGCAGTTTGAATCCTATTAGCAGCGGGTACTGCGACCATTATAATAGATTTTAACCTTTATTTATAACAAAATATCTGTTATAAATAAAGGTTGTTCACTTTTTGGGGACTATTCTGTATATTTTAGATATGATGCTGAGTTGTAGGGAAACATATTTTTTAACCCTAATTCTCCCAAATCCATCTATATTCTCCTAGCCAAAATGATGGATTCAGAAAAAACTGAGGGCTGTAGGCCCTAATAACATGCTTATCACTGGGTCAGGCATTCCAATTTATCGGAGTCCAAACAATTTGGTGTGAAGTGACATATAGGAAAGGAAGATATTGGAGGATTGAGTTCACCTGCAGGCCAAAAAGCCTTTAATGGACATTCATATCATGCAATGGACCTTATGCATATGACGTCACTATGAGCATTTAGTGAAGGAACGGGCTGAGGTCAAAAAAGCTACAGCGCACGTTTGATGCTGCATTTGACCTCAAAGATGGCGGCGGATAAATGGTCTATTCAGTTTTATAGGTGATATTGATATCTGTTTTAATAGTAATAATTAAAAAGAAAAAATTAAAATGCCTTCAAGTATATTGAATGGTTGGAAATAAGCGTAGAAATGATGGAAGAGTTTGTAATTCAAAGCTTCGCTTTTTCTAGACAATTTGAACTGAAGCAAGATGTGTGGTCACAAATCCACAATCAGTACAACTTTTGTACTTTTGACTTTCAAGTAGTTCTTACTGTTACCCTCTATTCTGTTTTCTTGCAGTCAAAAAGGCCATTCTGGATGGACCCCCAGGTAAGGATCTGAAGCTGATATTTCTTTGCTAATTTATCAAAGACCAGGGGTGGATTTCACAAAACTAGTCCTAGCTTATGACTAGTTCTATACGTTAGGACTAGCTACTTATCCTGACTCGAGATAAGACTAGTCCTAGCGCTTTGTGAAATCCACACCAATATCTGCACTTTGCATGACCCAACTTATGAAACAATGAACCTGTAAAAGTTTAGGCTCAATCGTTGATAAGAAAAATTGTGAAAAAAAAGTCAAATATATGTTTTCACTGTTTTCAAACATTGGATTTTGGACTTGCGAGATCAAAACTAACTGTTTTACTCGTTTCTCAAAAACTTGAGCTTTTCAGGCAAAAAAATATTTATACCACGTAAGTTCGGCGCTAATCTGTGAACATTTGTGAATATTTTTAATCTTAACCAGTAATATGCACGCCCTTTAAGGCAAAAGTAACACATTGTTACACCGAGACATAAATAATTAGTCCAGCAATTTGAAAACTTTAAAGAGCAGATTGTAGCAGAACTTCACATATATTTTTATCCTCAACTGGAAATGTTTTCAACTTGAAACTATAAATTATTTTACCTACACATGTATTATGTACATGTAGATTTTTTTTTTTAGAATGACAGAAGTTGTGAATAAAATGTTTTGGTGTAATTGTATCAGTTTTCACAAAGTTCAATTAAACAGTTGCAACAAATTTGTTACGGTGAATACTTGTTTAAAAGCCCGAAAGAAATGATTTGTTCCACGACTGTTACAACCGGCTGTAGTGTGACAGGCACAGACTCATCTTTGAAGAGCCTACAAAATGTTAGTGTAAATTTTGTATGTTAAAAAGCCTAGCCACGAGGGTGGAAACCAAACCGGGTTATTTTGCAGTTTCTCTCTGTATTGTAATATGCTTTTTGGTATTCAATACATATTGCCAGTGAAATCTCATTTGTAATCTCATCCATGCATCTCTCCCTATGGATGTTTTTTTTTAATGTTTTTATTTTGTTATTATTTTTTTTTTTGGCAGTGGTTTTCTTGATGTTGCTGTCAATTTGTAATACTGTAAAGTACCCCACGTTCGAAGCTTTAAACTTGAAAAATAAAAAGGAGACTCCCTCGAGCATAGTGTAAAGTGTGAGCATGTTTTCAGCTACGGACTAAAAATATAGATGACGTTCGCATGATGGTATCCGAGCTGAGATGGCCGTGCATTTAGTGCACAGCAGAATCCTAAGTCTCTATCATGCAGGGTCAGAAGAGTTCCGAGGTACCGCTGAATCAGCGTGAGAGAAGATAATAAAAAAAATAGTGAAACTCAAGACGCTGCGCTTGTTACCAGGGCCCCCCAACACATATCATGACGTCACTCCCATAGCAACGCTTTTAATGCCCGGTCCTCAACATTGAAAAAAAAAACGTCCTGAGTGAAGACGAGCTTAAGTTGGTTCGGGGAAGAAGGGTGACATTTCATATGGGCAACGTACATGATCAAATATTGTGATCAGTGTAAAACCGCCGGACAACGGTGCCTGTTGCTGCCATAGACAATTCTTAAGTGAGAGAGCCAAGGTTTATTTTCGATATTAAGATTTGCCTAATCTTGTTTCCACCAAGGAGAGTGAGGGAGAAATCTAGAGTGAAATCCCCCACGGGCTATTTGAAGGGGAAAGCGAGGGCCCATGCTCTATTGCTATCGTGATTAACTGTAACCCGGGCCACTTGGTCAGAACTGTTTGTCTTTTTCCCCGTTGAAATTTAAGCCTGGCTATTTGCTGCACTAAAGTGTGATGCACTGTAAGTGATTAAGCCTGTCACCTTAAGCTAAGCCCCTGCACCCACCCCCCCCCCCCCTGGCTAATTTATATGTCAGATTGGGATCTCACATTGTTATCTTAACGAGTGGGCATGGGTGAATGAAGTTCAAGCCTGCCTTGTTTAATTCAGGTATTCAACTTTTTCTGCTGATCAGCTGATTTCCTTCTCTTTTTTTTAGTGCCATTCAAAACTTAAAAAAAAAACCACTGTACGAAGTTTTGTGTGCTTGTTGGTAGTGTCCTCTTTTGTTGTCGTTGCAATAAACAAAGTTGCAATTCTGATATTTGGGTTTCAGACGTTCAAACTTCAATACCCTACACAGTTGTCCACCAGAGCACAGACTAAACAGAGTCTTTCCTCGTGTTCAAACAGAGAGAATTAATATCCTTAGATATTATTAGTCTTTGCGGCCACTTCACCATGATAAGTTATTTTCTAGAAGGACACTCTATTTGAGAAAACTTAGAAAAGAGACTTCTCACCTCACATTCAAGACTGAACTCAAAACTCTTTAACCCTTTCGTTACCGAATTGATTGGACGTAAACAACCACAAAGGACCGCATTGTTTGACCACTCAAGCGTGGAACACACATTCTTACACAACAGAAAGCTTGCGTTCAAAGGCCAATTTTACAAACTCCATTATGACCTTGAAGGTGTTTTTTTTACAGTAAAATGAGTACAACAAAATTCTCACCTACTGAATTCCCTTTCTTATAATCTCAAAATTATTGAGATTGGCCAATAAATTTCCACGTTCTTGATCTATGAGTGCAGTCGACTAAAGTTGCCTATGGTAAGGAAAGTGAGATGTTTCACCTTCGGTTAATTTTTTAGATGTTTACTCAGATGTAAGAGAAGTTAAAGGGATATTTTACTGTGCCAGGAGTGTCACCATGTGACAGACATGGCGCATTACACGTCTCCATTAATTTTATTCTTATTATTTGCAGTGTTTCTTGGTCAGCATGTTTTTAGTGACTATGGGAGAGTAAGCATTCTTAATCAAACGGAAACTCCTTTATTTACAGTGTTTGTGTTGAACAGCCCTGCTCTTGTGATCTTCTTGCAAAGGGCCAACAAAAACACAGGATCCCTGAACTCTGCAAGCCGACCAAAAAGTCTTGCAGAACATGAGCAAAACACTGATCGCTCAAGCACTTTCCAAGCATTTTTCACGTCGCGCCCTTTTAAAAATTAAGTCAACACAGTTACACATTCAGCTCAGATTTTCTGCATAGATCTATGAAAGACTCGGAGACTAAAAAACCCAGCCTTCACAATCTTACTCTTAGGGCTCTGAAATCTCTCATCTAATGTCAATACTGTCATGATCGCAAACACTCACTGTGGAGAAACGCCACCACAGCGTCGCGATTGTGTACACTCGTGCACCAGACAACGGAAATGAGAGTGACACTTTTTTTTTTTTTTTTTACGCCAGGCTATGAGCGAGACAGAAAAGAAAGGCAGCATTCACCGTAAAGGATAACTCTCGATTGTTTGAGAGGTCTCAGGAACTCTAGACACGGTTAATATAAACTAAAGAAAAAGGGGGGGGGGGCAGGAGCGGCTTAGGCTGCCATCATGTGTGTATATTATATAGCAATCATGATTTTTGATTTTGTTTGTTTTGCAAAGTGAGTCCGTCCACTGGACACAAATGTCAAAAAAACATTGCAAAGCGTGTGAAGCCTTTTTAAAGAATGGAATAAGACACTTTGGTGCCGTGAATAAGATGTGTTTAAGACAGGCACACACTTATTCTAATGTTACACTGACTTACAGACACGTACATTATCCTGATTGTGAATTGAAAAATGCACAAAAAACATGATAGCGTCATATGAAAAAACAAAACCAAAAAAAAACTGAAATTGTTTACCATTTACAAGAGACGGTCTGCTTGTATTCATTTACTAAATGTTTTCAGCTTGTCCACTTTCGGGGCTTGTACATTGGCCTATTTCCCAGCGTACTTTTCCAAATGCAACTGGAGGCCAATACACTCTGGCGAGTAAGTGGGTCAAAACGTCAATACTTTGAAAGGTGTTATAGCACCCTGAAGGTTTTCCTTATTTTTTCGGACGCTATCTTCCAAATCATTCCCTTGCCTTACCTTCCGAAAGAAAATATTTGCTAAAAAGATGCAAACTTGTAAGCGTGGCTCGCCCAATTTATTATATGTACGCATTTCTGGTAGGTTCCTGTAAACCTATTAGGGACTGCTCATTAAATTTGAAGGAAATTTCCACTGCAAATACCTTCAGGCACCAGTGGGCATTGCAATCGTTCACGACCCATCGGAGCAAAACGGAGGAGAAACCGTACAGTTTGAGTATCGATTCTTGAATAATTGATTACTTTCGATAATATCCAGGGTCCTGCTTGGAGGTGGGACCCAAGGAAGATGTTGCCGAAAATAAGAAGACAAATGATTTTTGATCATGGGAGTGTACATTTTTCGACAGTTCAACTGAAATAGCTGAAGCTTTTGATCGGGGGATCTGGATTTGTAGATACGTATTTTGTAAACAAATACAATACAGCAATTGAAATGGCATGGACACGCAATGTAGAAAGTTTCAGGCATGTTGTGTTTTGAACAATGTAAATGCTTTTTGTGTTTCTGTCTGATGTATTAGCTTAAAAGTAAATCATACACCATTGAAAAAGTACTTTTTTTTTACAATCAATCTTGAAGATTTTTATTGTTGTGTTTTTAAGAGCACAATGTTTGTTTGAATGAGCTCACAATTTGAAACATGACGTCATTGGATGTCCACAATAAATGGGTCTCTACGTTCCACACAGGATGCTTGGATTGGAACCAAACATTTCTTGTACAAAATAATAATAGTAATAATAATAATAAGGAATTTGCTAAGGCGCCTTTTTCCAAGGATACAAAGCGCATACAAGAAATGAAGAAACTAATGGTTGAAAAGGTAGGTTTTAAAGTTCTTTCTGAACTGAGAAATGGAGATGGAGTTTCTGAGAGGTTGAGGTAGAGCGTTCCAGAGTTTTGGAGCCGAGGAAGAAAAGGACATCTCCCCAGCGTGCTTCTTAGTTAGTTATTGGGCGGATAAATGATATGGCAGATGATGAACGGGTAGTGTGAGTACAAAAATGTACAGACCCACGTATGTGACATCATACAGATGTTTTTGGATGTTAACAAATTTTGCACTGGAAAAAAATCCCCCTGCATTTTGTGAGAATGTTTGTTCTTCGCTTTGTTTAGTCAGGGTTTCATTGTGACAACGATAACGATACATAAAATGGCATTTTACCCATTTTAACAGGAGGTTAGAGACTTGAAAATATTTGTTCCACTTCCGTAAGGACTTTATCGATTTATTTATCTTTTTATTCATTCAATCAATTGGGCTTTAAAAAAAAAACCAATAGAATACATACAGGAGACTTTGAAGAATAATCACACCCAAAATGACGAAATGGAAAATATATAAAAAACAAACAGCTCAATTTTTTATAGAATTGACTCAAGCGCAGATCAGTAACCACCCTGACTGAAGTATTCTCATCTTTGTGAAACAAAAACTTAAAGCCAGGATTGGGTAATTATGGAGGTAGGATAGTTTCAATCTAAAAGCTTACTTAATATCAAGTCCATGCCAGTGCCAATCTTCCGGAGAAACACTTCCATCTGAAACACTGTCAAAGTTGTTTGAAAAAAACAAACATTTGAAGACCCCTTAATCACCGTTGTTTATGTTAAAACCAGAACTAACCAGACATGATTGTTCAGAAAATCCCTGAAAAAATATCAAAGGTTTTTATTTTTTCACTTAAAAGGGACCACAAGGTTTGATAAATGTTTCTTGTGTAGTTTATAAAATAATGTGTAGAACGAGAGAGTGGGAATTAATTTCCCCCCCCCCCCCAAAAAAAAAAAATATATATATATATATATAAAAATTAAAAAACCCCAAACAAACAGACAAAACATAAATAAATGAAAAATGATATGTGCTTTCCATTTAAGTTTAAAGAACCACCAAACGCCAGTGAAAGTCACCCAGTTGGCAACACTCAGTAAACACACCTGTATAAAACATTGAAACATGATTGATGTTGCATAAAATGAACACATCAAAGAAGTTGGCAGCATAATTAAGGTCCCTGCAAAATGATTTCCATGATGTTTGAAGCTTGATTAAATCTCATTTCATATCGGTTTTCAGGAAATTCAAACTCCCATTTTTACCCCTTTTCGTTATTAAAGCTTACAAGGAAGTGAATGAGAATGAAATAATACGTTGTTTATTTTATTCTGAGTAATGTTTATTGAATGTAAACAAAAAAATCTGAAAAGATTGTCATTTCCAGATCCTCAGATATCTATTTGAAATGATGTAGAAAGTCTGTAACCCTCACAAATCGCTCAGTCTGTACATTCAGTGAGGATGGTTTCCACACCAGGAGGAAATTGTTACCAAATTTCCATGATTTTGTCATTTTTAAACGACCTCGTTCATCTTAGATTCAGAGGAGAATGTTACTCACAAAGTCAGCCTTTGGAAAAAAAAAAAATCAAATTTCTAAAGAGGATTTCTAGAACATGTACTCCGAGTGATAATTTTTTTTACATTACGTGCGAGTATGTATGTAAATTTTAAAATAAAGTTTTCTTCTACATGGAATTAGAAGAGAAAAAAAAATCAAAGATATTTTCTTTTCGGTCTGCCACAGCACAGCATTGTAAATAATTTACAAGAAATGAGAAGGAGGAAAAGTGGTTTCATTTCCGTTTCTGCAAAACTACAGAAGCAAAGACGCTGAATCTTTTAATGGAATTAAGTTGTATCCAAGTGCAAGCTTTGAAAGATTGGTCGTATCTATTGCTAAACCAATGAAAGAACTCCTGAACCCTTGAAAGGACTATAATAGTTTAAATGGCACTGCACTAAAATTAAAACAATTGCCGAAGTACACGCGCTGCGAAGGCCTTCAAAGAAATCTAAATTGTATTGAGAAAAAAAACAACAAAAAGAAGCCCCATAGCAGGATTTAGAAGTGTTTGATTGTACCGACTCAAGTGTTATTTTTCATCTGTATTGGATGGAGCTGTGGAACACTGCACTCTGATGGTTCACAGTGGACACATGTACAAAGGAAGTCAACCAATGTGTTCTGACATTATTAGATTACTGGCTAAGACCCGTGGTTTGGCTACGGTTTGGTGTTGATTACCGATGCCAACTTAAGATCTGTTATTAGAGGATTCAATTCGCAGTATTTTTGACGGCATGAGGGCGTGTGTGAACCCAATTTCCGGACGTGAAACAAGTAAAACCATAAAGCGAACATCTTTTGTCATTGTTGTTATTATTGTTATTATTTATTTGGACATTGATACGAGAAAACGTACAGGCAGCCAAAATAAGATAAAACTGTAATTGATGATGCAAGGAAATTTGCCGGTGGAAACGCCCTCCGAAAAACACGGTTGCAGAGCCTGATTTTTGCGAAAATGTATTTGAAGAAAGACACTCTTGGCGTGAAATTGTGACGGACCTGATTCTTGCCACCCTCATAGCTTTTTTTTGTTTCCCCGTTTACTATGTGTCTGGCTTCATATGAGGTGCGTGTAATTTTATTCTCCATGGTGTAGCCAACATCATACGTGTAGGAGGTCTGCATACCATCATGTGATGGTCTGTGTATTTGTTATTATAGGACAGCAGGCACAGGGGAGAGGAAATGATTGTTATAATTATATGGTGTTGGATTTTTTTTTTTTTATCACCACAGACAAATCTGTTGATAAACCTAGGCTTTACATATTTGTAATTATTATTGTTATTATTATTATTATAATGGTTTATTTATTCAAAAGACAAATTAAAACATGTGGCCAAAAGGCCAGAGCTGTTTCAGTGTACAATTAAAAAGTAGAAGAGACTCTAAAAAAGGGTAAAATTACCACCAAAAATAGAGCCTATTTTACCACAAATATATTACAAATCGTTTGATAGACCCTGATAATTTGTTTATGTAAAACAGAAGTTTATTGACCAGCATCGATAAAAAATGATGCGGGGTAATTAACTGTGAAATCACAAAATTGATGGGAGAAACCAGAATTGGATTGATGGCAAGACTTCTACTTCTACGTTGTACTCGTCAATGTCCGTAAGGCGGGATAAAACGCCAAGGAAAAACTAATGTGCATGCGCAGCGAGGGCGCCATTTCATTTAATGCCAATAGACCTTTTTATTGTTGATAAACAAACCGCTCTGGTTGGCATAGACAACCAAATGCAGCAGAACATTCAAGTCTTGTTGACAGACGTTGTGACCAAATTCAACATTTTTGCAAACTTCCTATTTAAAGAAAATACAGCCCATTATTGGTTGGTTTGGTTTTCAACAAATTCCAAACAAGTTTTGTATAATTATTTGTGTAACTTTTTATGCCAACTGTGACTATCTGTTTTTGCTTTGCATTGATGGCTCCCTGTAGTTTCTCCATCTTGGGTGGCAAAATGTTGGCTGTGACGTTGCAAAAGAAAGATCTATTACATGTTTTTACAAGGTGCAAGGCAAGAGGGGATCCATTATGGACTAACTGCCACTACAACTTCCTTAAACGCCTCATAAGATGGTGAGGATAAAATGCTTCCAGGGGAACTTAGGGTGTGCCTACAGGTTATTATGATTAATTTCTGGCAATGAAACCAAGGATGCCTCAAAAGCAAACTTAATCACTGTAGCTCAGAAGCTTGAGGAAACCTAGTAGATAAGGAAGCTTGCTATCTGAAGTGCCACCCTAGAAAAAATGATGCACCCCCTTGTGCCCCCCCCCCCCCGCCCCGCCCTAAAACTATACCCTTGTTTCACTGCTGAGTGGTACTCATCGAATCCCTTCATAAATCCAAAGACATTGGAGCCCACAAGTCTAAGCCATCCTGTACAGACATAAAAAAAACAAAATAATTTTTTTCTCGCTGGAGGGACACTTCATGCTCAAACAGTTGGCTTTTTAACATAAACGAGACAATGCAATTATGTATTGATATATATATATACATTACATACATTATTCCCATTTGTAAAGTCAGGAAGCATGAAGTAAAACCAGGGGCCAATTCTGCAGAGCTGCTTTTTGCACATAAATTCAACCTGCACTGAAAAATGTTGCTTAGTCGCCAAATCAGGTCATCAGTCAACACACAGAGCCCCGATTTCATACAGCCTGTAGTGTAAACACAAAATTTGCTCATCACCTAAAGATACAACAAAACTATCTGTCTCATTACATACATTTCAAAGAAAAAAACATCATCTTATTAACATCTATTATTATAATGGTTGCGGTACCTGCTGCTAATAGGATTCAAACTGCCTCTAGCTGCTGGACAATCTCGGTAGTCTAGTTGGTAAGACCTTTGCTCTACAATGGCGAGGGTCGTGGGTTTGAATCCCACCCAAGGAATGTGCCGGCGGTTTGTTTTTTTTCACAGGACTCTGGGGAAAGTACTGAGTGCACAGTGCTCAACACTCATCTGTTTGATTTTTATTCATTAGGAATTTATCATAATATCACCTCCATTTAAAAGTGGTACTACTGGTCCCTGCTGGGGTCCTGTACCCTGTTTATTGTTTTGTTGTATTTTGTACTCCATTTTGGTCTGTCCATTGTTTAATGTTCTGTCTGTCCAATAGGGAAAACCTCAAAACCACTTAGCTTCTTTATTTCCCTACACACTGACAAGATACATTAATAAGATCTTTCTGTATAACGTAATTTATATAAATTTGTCTTCAAACAAACTTGAATCCTCACTTCTGACTGGTCGATCCATTGCAACAAGAGTGTGATATTAACCTATATTTTGTACGGTCCATATCACACCCTGTTCTAACGCGCTGTTCTAACTCGTGTATTGTGCGTCAAGTTTGCTCGAAGATAAATTCGTTATCACACACGCACTCGGGGAATACGGACAAATATAGCGCGTTTTCGTTCCATGTTGAACTCGGCCTTTGGCCTGGTTGGACAGGGTACTCAGAAGTACTATATTTTTCTCGCGCTTGTGTGATAACTTATAGTGTATTGATTCTGTAAAGTTATAATGCGGGTACCTTGTACATGTATATTCTGTTAGTGTGAACCAAATGTCAATGTCATCAACTGGCTTAGCGGAAACAGATTACCAGCTAAAATAAAGTTTACATTGTGGCGACTGGTGCCCCACTCGTTTCTTTTTTTTTTGCTTAGCAAAGAAATTTGCTAAGCAGTGATTATCTGCTTAAAAAGCTTTATGAAATTGGGCCCTGGTTCCAACCCGTCCCTTGCAAATATTTTCTGGAGACTGTGTGTAATTCAGTGAGCAATACTTTCTGCATTAAATGTCTTATTTTATATACCGCACGTACAGATCCTCGTCATTTGATTGGTGGAACAAGCGTCACGTGTCATCCTTTATTTGGAAAAAAAAATAAAACATGTTCAAATGTTAACTTTGAGTCTGATGAATATCTCTCAGTTCTGTTGAGTATCGAAGTATACTCACCCGTAGTTTTTGGTGCCTGTTGAAATAAAGACAATTTTTAGGTTCAACTGTGTAGGTTTTTTTCCTTATTCTCATTTTGATTCTGGTCCTGAAAAAAAAAACAGAATTCTGGTCCATTAAACTTTTTGAGACAAGTCCTGCGGACGGGTTTTGTGAGTTCCCCCACCCCCCCCCAACTTTAAGCCTTGTACAATATAGCAAAACAAGAGGAAAGAGTCCACAAGCCAGACAGAAAGTTTTCTTTGTTCCAGGCAATCCAATTATAAAATCTTGTTAGACAAAAAAAATCTTTTAGAATTTTCAAGTCCAAAATGAAAAAAGAGGAAAGTAACAAAATCACTGTAGAGACAGGAATTTTCTGCCAGTGGATTTGTGAGGATGGGAGTAGTTGATCTCATTTCTAGTCACAGTTTCTATACCTCTTGGTCCCATCTCTGTGGAAAGATACATGCATCATGTATTTACCAAAATGTGTTGTCGGTCATTGCATCGTAAATGGTAAATGCACATGGCAAACTGTAACACAATCACCTTTTTTCCCGAACTGGCAGATTGACTTACAAACTACAAGCGTGACTGATATCTCGGAGTGGGTGGGGGTGGGGGGGGGGGGGGGGGGTTTACTATTAATCTATCTCGCTGATCCGCAGTGGTTCAATGCAATCAATTTCCAATTCAAATTCCAATTCCCTCCAAAATAGTGACTACACGATAATTCACACAAATGCCAATAAGCTCTCTATGCGCCCACAGCCATGTCCACACACAGTCCACAAGACTGGAGCAGCCAGAACACACAAGGGCGCTGACTGCAAACCGCACGAAGCAGGTGTAGATTCATTTGGTGTCCCTCTTGGTCTGCCTCGGGACAGAATTTCACAGCGGTGTGCCCACGACACCAACTCTAATGGAAGCACAATTTGAAAATTATGTGTTATATAAGGGCTCAATATATTTCGGGCCCGCACCGTGATAGAAGTGAAATATCAAATGCAAACACACACAGTCACTGTGTACTGGGAGCCCTGCACACTGGCATATTACAATGTGCAGAAATAAATTGGATACATGTACATGGCAATGGTATTATCATGTTTCGGTAAGATGTATTGCATACGAAGCTGACGTGTGCCACATTCATGCTCGTGCATGACACACTACCGTTCCTTATTTTCAATTTGAGTACTTGACAAGATTTCCGGGAATTTGTAACGGTGTCGTCCCCCCCCCCCCCCGGCGCTCATTAATTTTGTTTTACATCCATGTGCATGTTCGTCGGGTGCATGATGTTTCTGCCACTGTCTTAGTCATGGAATATTTGGTTGAACGACTATGACTTCAAAGTGAAGATGAGTCAAATCTTCTGAATAAATTGTACACAGAGATGCTGATGATGAAATGCAGCACAGATGCACCCGCGTACATTGTATATGTACACAGGCAGCCGCCATGGTGAATGCAAATTTCCAAGTCTCCCCTCCACCCCCCCCCCCCCCCATCCTCCATCTCTCTCACATCATCCCCCCCCCCCCCCCCCCCGGGGGGAGTTTTATTCCCTCATCCTACCCATGTCACATCGGGGTCATGCTTGGTGGAGCAGATACAGGTGTCTGTAGGTGATTTGCATGGTGAGTGCAGTGGAATGTTTCCGGGGACGCCCAAGGTTCATGTGAGAATGGGAATTAAACAGCCTGTATTCTATGACTGCTTGCTCATGGGGCTCGGGTTGTTGTCTCTTACATCTTGGAGTGACTCCCTGAAGAGGAGACGATTCAAGATGTGGAGACATCGAACAAGATCGTTGTTTGCACCTCGAGTTTGGCAAATCAGATTTATTTGTACAAATGATTGATATCTATTCATCTTTTTCAGCAAGTTTTAGGACCTAATACATAATAGTTTCGTAATTTCACTAATTAGCTAAGGCAGCTTATTACCAGAATCACCATTTTGCTTCTCCACGAAGTGACATATCGCGATACATCCCTTTATTCATTTAAATGCATAGCACTGGCTATAGGTGCCGTAGCACTGGCTAGGTGCCAAACATGCGCAGTTCTGTCTCACGAAGTGACGTACTGTTGACCTATGTTTTTTCACAAAGCGATTTATCTCAACATGCCTTGGTTTGTACTAGCCCTCTATGTGCTGTTCTTGTTTTTTCCCTTTTTCACGAAGTGACGTGTGTATGTTTAGGAATTTATAACTCATTTTTGGGGTAAAAAGTAATTAAAAATTTAACAAGTCAGTTTTCCTTGTGGTTTATTGCTTGAATTTATAACTCATCAATACAGTTGCTTGATTGAAAAAAAATTGAAAGTTCTGTATGAATAAAGAAGTCAGCTTTGTTTTAGAATTTAAAAAAAGAATGACAAAAATAGTAAGCAGTCTCCTAATAACCGCCGTAAAAAAAAGAAAGAAGTTCAACCGCGATTTTTTCCAAACACTTAATTTTGGCTGTGCAGCACGATACAATAGGTACAGCCGCGATTCGTGGTACAACCGACGAGATGGACAGAACTGGGCCCAATTTCATAGAGCTGCTTAAGCACAACCAATTAGCTAAGCACAGAACAACATTGCTTACCTGAATAAAAGGTTACCAGCCAAAATGCTGCTCCACATGTACCGTCTGTGACTGGTCTCCTGATAACTTGTGCTGAGCAGAAAGTTTTCAAGGGATATTTTGGGCTTAAGCAGTTGTATGAAACTGGCCCCTGGGCCCAATTTCATAGAGTTACTTAAGCCGAAAATATTGCTTGACAAATTTCTGCGAAGCAAAAATGAACGGGATACCAGTCACAAATGGTACACATGACATGGCGTTTTGGCTGGTAACCTAACTCTGGTCAGCATAATTGATTTTGTGCTTGGCTACTTTTTATGTTAAGCAGCTCTATGAAATTGGGCCCTGCAATTTCTTAGTAGAAATGAGTTACCAGCCAGAGTGCTGTGTAGTTTACACTACTTGTACATGTAACTGGTTCCCTGCGAGCTGTATTTTTTTGCTTAGCAGCTTTCTGAATTTGGCCCCGGTAGGAATTATGTCTTAAAGATGAGATACACTTACATGTATTACACTTTGGGCATTATTGGTAAAACTGCCGCCACTAACCCACTATGCACATGTGTGGTACATTCAACACTTTTCCACAAACAATGTGTACATGAAGACATTCGTATACATCAGAGGAAAAAAATGAAGACGCGAAATACAAGTTATTGCTTGGTAGAGTAGAGCATATATCGGCAGATCATCAGGCTAACTCGTATTCATGGCCTCTGGAAAAAAAAAAAAAAAATCCTGGAGAGAAAGGACAAAGCAATAGTCAAGGTTGTAGATGCGATAGCCTGCACTGCACCCGAACAATATTGCTGTGACAATTTATAGCGAACATGTACAGAGCGTACATGTAGATCTTTTGATTGACGTAAATTTTCCGACTACTTTTTGTCAAGGGTTGCATATCACGCCTGATGTACAGTGATTTTAATATTGGCAAGACTGCTGCTACTCAGATGTGAGCTGTCTTTGAATGTGTAGCGTTTTGTATGTTGGGGAATATCTGCTACTGTCGTGGTTCACTTACTCTCTGTGAATCAAGATGATGTAGAACATTGTTAATGGTTGATGCTGTTACAATGTTCATGTAACGCTCACTCTTTTTCAGTTAGATTAACCAGTACACTTTGGGATCAGAAAAATCTTTACCGGGCCTCTGCGCAAGGTGACTTTTTCAAAATTGCCGGTGTGAATGATTTGTTTTGAGAATATCGATGTCACATTTTAACCCTGACTAAATGAAGAAAAGACAACAAAGGTTCACATAGAAAGCACTGGGACTTATAGTTCTCTTTTGAGAAAATATGAGATGCATCCAGCATGAATCACAAAAAGGTGGCCGTAAGCCACGGCCGATAGTCAGCCACATGGCCGGAATCTATGCTGGAATCTGGGTACACTCAGACTGACCTCCCATTGAGCCGTATGCATTGATAACCAATGGTGGCAGCCTATGATCTCTCGCAATCCTCTTTGTATAACAAAAGGACAATGGTCTGGAATCAGGGATTACACAATAACACCTGGAAAAGGGGAGACTTTGAGCAAGAAATCCAGTACCATCTGTCTCTCTTTGTACTTGGTGAGCGCATGCACTGTCTAAGCCACACAGTGGAATGTCCTGGCGTGTTTTGTTTCGGTATTCCGAGTTTACACAAATGCCAGTTCATATCACCTCCGCTGTGTGTTGCAAAAGAGTTCCGCCTGTTAATGGGTCCTCCGCGGCGAACTGGTAAAGGTGAATTTGTACAACATTGTTCACTCAGTGCGTTTGTTCTCTTTGAATCAAGATAATGTACATCAGTTATAATTTCACTGGAATTGTCAAAAGTGATTCACTTCTTTTTGTGTTTTTCCCCTTCGTTATGAGACAGAAAAGCATTTGTGTATCAATTGTTTAGACAACTATCATTCAATGACTAATGTTTTGTCCTAAAATTGTTTTATGCTGGAGATTATAATAATGCTTTTCGGCGAAAACAGTTTTTTCTTACTCACTTCTGTGAGCGGTCACCTTTCTGAATTTTAATTGATAAAAATCAATTCATATTTTTCATTTTCCATGGACTCTTTAAAAAACAACGACACATTTCAGAACAAAAGACAGACACCCATCAAACGCGGAAGGTGACACCGTGACTTTTTTTTTGATTAAAGTAATTACATCTGGCCTCCTATGTTGCCATGGTAACGATTCCCCAAAGCAGCCACCAGAGGGGATTTCCATGGCTACCCAACATTCAAACAAACGGTATCAGTTTTCCCTCCCTCCTAAAAAAAATGTTCCATCTGGAGCCTTGGATGACCTCCGACCCTATGAATCTCCAAGACACATTTACCCCCCTTTTCAAAGTGAATTCTTGAAACTCAGAGGAGGCAGGTGGTAATCAATATCAATTTAATTTTCCCCCTTTTTTTTGTACTTGAGTGTCATCTTTTTTTTTTTCAGCAGAAAATACCTTTGTGCGAAGCATCACTCAGAAGGACACTGCCAACAAGCGCAGTGGCTGTGTAGATTAAAGGGGTTGTATAGTATCGGATTATCATGGAAGAGGAGGCAGCCACTAGAATCCTCTAGCTGTCAGTCGAACTCCTTCATTATCTGCCCAGACCTTTCAGAAAACAACAGAAACACAATTTGTTGCTTTCTTTGCAAAAAGAAAGTGCTCTTGAAAAAAGGTGTATTCTGTCAGAAGTCATATTTTGATAAAGTGTCACCCACCTTTAAAAGTAGTTTTGCTTCGGATTTGATCTCTTTAATTTGGAGAATAAATATTGACCATCATTCTACATTTGTAAAGATACCTTGCATTCATACACTACTTACATGTATGTAGGACTCCGAATAACCAGATTCACCAGGGCGGTTTTGGATTAACTGATTTTGTGCGATTTTTTTAACTGTAAATGCTTTGGCTTACTTGCAATATGTGGGGATGGGCTATTGGTGGACGGGTCTCGGCTGGTGGCATTTCTCCATCAAGGTGTTTGTTGTTGGACTGAACTTCAATCATGTAAAAAGTTTTACTGCCTTTGAGAGTTTTTAATGAATATTGTTTTATTTGTAATACATTTTATGTCGATTGACTTTGTAATTTTCAATCTATAATGGTGTGATTGTTCCCGTCCTTTTTTTGTGTTCCTGTAGGCTTTTTTATCATTGACTTTGCCTTTAGATAGTGATTTTTTCTTCACCTTTTGGTTACCCTCAGGCTTGCCTTCTGTAGTCATATTTAAATTTTGTTCCTCTGCTGCCTGGAAATAAATCAATTCTTATCATTTATTTGCACACACTTGCAATAAAGTGAACAATTGTTTACAAGTAGAAAATTAAACAAGTTGACATTACCATACAGGTCTACTTGCAAAAACAACACAACTAAAGGATACAATTTATATACAAGTTGTCAAGGAAATATAAAAAGTCAAGAAGACTTGTGAAGTATTCCCATAAATTAAAATAAATAAATAAATAAATAGATACATTATATGCATGATTTTTTTGTTGGCTTATGCATTTATATTTATTGCGTTGCGTTGACAACAACATTTGTTTACAGGTACAGCTGCCTACACCAAGGTTGAAATGTCCTATGCTCCCAGAATAACAACCTCCTCCTGTTTTTTTTTCTCTTTAGAATGGTGAAAAAATAAAACACTAAGTTTCTATTGAAAATAATTTAATGGAAGATTTTTTTTTCAGAGTGCATCAATGGCTCCGGAAATGTTTAACAGGAAAACAGCCAAATAAAATGAAAATCTGAAAAAGCAAAACCCTAAAACAATTGTTGGTTTATCACAATGAAGCATTCTCGTTGAAGGAAGAAGCACGATTTTCAAAATAAACCCGCAATTCCTCTTTCTCCACGAGATATATTTTACACAAAGATCACCTTACACATGTACTGGATACTGTAGATGTCTTTCTGCAAAATGATTCCTCACATGCCTTCAGGCCGTGGTACTCATTCCCTGGTATATTGTCAGCAAGCTGCAATGTGATCGAAGAATAAGTCAGGTGCCTTGTCACTATTGGCTCTTTATCACCGCTTGGTTTACCTTTGGCCAGGTAAGCAACATTTTTCTGCAAACTGCAGCAGAAAATGTCTTGGAGATGCTGCTGGCATATTTCACAGGTGAAGACGGTAACTTCACGATGTGGTAGGTGGGTGCACGCATGCCTTGAAACACAAACCAGAATGAAGAATCACAAGAACTTTTTGGCGTTGGTATTGCAGTCAAAACAAATAATAATGGAGATCAGCAGCGTAAGTGAGGGAAAATTTTAGGGGGCACAAGGGTGTGCACCATTTTTTTTCTAGGGGGGCACTTGTGGCCAATTAAAACTGTAGTTTCCATCTGTATTTTTCCTTTAAAAAATCCCTTTCAGCGCTCTTGTTATGCCGTTAATACTATTTTTTAATAAAATAATGTGAGGTGGAGTAAAACAAAATACATTGTCTGTGTGTAAATAATAGAAAAATAGTTTTAAAAACATTGGAATTAATACACAGACATCAGTTGGGGGGGGGGGAGTGACACATGCCCCCCCCCCCCGTCCGTATTCTACCTTGATGGAACTGGAAGTTATGACAAATGAAACTACGCATACACTGTGCAGCTGTAAACACAGGCTTTATATAAAGATAACAACATCTCATTACATATTTTTTTTATTTATTTATTTATTTATTTATTTTTTAAAATATTCATCCAACAGTGCCAGGGCCACTAGATGGACTAATATAAACTTTGAGATGTAGAATATAACAATTACAAAGAGCTTTAAAATTACATGAACAAAATATATCAGGATAATTTAACATTAAAATTGAGATTTTTACATGGACAGACTGCATGGCTAATGTAAAGAGCTAAACTATGGAAAGGGGCTGGAGTTGGAAAGGACAGAGTTGGGAAGGCAGGGGAAACAATTCATTTGGAGGATTTTTGATGACTTGGAGCATTTGGATGATTTGGTGGATTGGGAAGTAGTTTGAGCATTTGGACGATTTAAATGATTTTGATGGATTGGAATGTTTAGAGGATTTGGGAGATTTCGAGTACATGGGGTATTTTGAGTATTTGGATGATTTGGGTAAATTTGGATGATTGGGAGTCTTTTAAGAATTTTGATAATTTGAAGGATTGGGATGATTTGGAGGATTTGGAGGATTTGGATGAGTTGAAGTATGTGGATAAAATGGGTGATTTGAAGGATTTGGATGATTCAAAGGATTTGGATGAATTTGATGATTTGGATGATTTGGATGATTTGGATGAATTGAAGTTTTTGTTTGATTTGGATGATTTGGATGATTTGGAAATGTTGATGATTTAGATGAGTTGGGTGAGGTGGATGATTTGGAGTATTTGGAGGATTTGGATGAGTTGGAGTATGTGGATAAAATGGGTGATTTGAAGGATTTGTATGATTTAAAGGATTTGGATGAATTGGATGATTTGGATGATTTGGATGATTTGGATGATTTGAAGTTTTTGTTTGATTTGGATGATTTGGATGATTTGGAAATGTTGATGATCTAGATGAGGTGGATGATTTGGAGTATTTGGAGGATTTGGATGAGTTGGAGTATGTGGATAAAATGGGTGATTTGAAGGATTTGGATGATTCAAAGGATTTGGATGAATTGGATGATTTGGAGGATTTAGATGAGTTGGGTGATTTGGAGGACAGGGAAGATTTAGAGTTTTTTGGAGGATTTGGATGATTTGTTTGATGAACTGAACGCTTTAATTAATAATCTGCAATCTGCGGCCGATCAAACCAGGAACACCGGGGCAAACCCCTTCTCTTTGCGATAAGTGCACTGGGTTCTTTTACGTGCATTACACAACACATAGGACAGCTACGGCTTTACATCCCATCCAAAGGACGCAGCAATAATGGTTAGGTGTCTTGCTTCAGGACACATGTGTCACGACCGAGACTCGAACCCACACTCTGCTGATCAGAAACACCAGAGCTTGAGTCCGCTCTTCTTATCCGCTCGGCGAAGACACGCCACAAATTAGGCCATTTGTAAAAGCAATAAAAACAAAATCTGCTATGATCATTAACTTGACTCAGTGTCTGCTTTTTTTGTCCATTCGTTATAGGCAGTGGCGTCAATAAATTAGAACCAATCTGATAAAAGATATGAGTGTTTGGAAAGTGAGGATGGTAATAAAGCAAATGATCTAGACATCCTGTGTCATTCATTCCGTAATGGTTCACTTAGCCATAGAGAATCCATCAAGTAGAATGAGACTCTATCGGTTGCGTCTTGTTGCCCTGTGCTGACTCGGCGTTGGGGATACTATGGTATCAGCATAGAGTGCAAAGACATTAGGGTGTGTAGAATATACATAATTATAAGTGGGGTTGGGTGGATGGGAAGGGAGGGGGTAAGTGTTTCAAAGTATATGGTATTAAAATTTGCCGTAAAAAGAAGGAAAAAAAGGTGTCAAAGTAAGTTGTTTGTGAGTTGGATTTGAATAATGTCTGGTACAATGTCTTGCTTAGTCACAAGTGAACACTTAATTTGAATTCCTCAGACTAGAGACAGTTGCTACAGTACATTGTGTGTCACATGGTTCTTGACAAGCTTTTGAGTAGTTTAGTAAGGGACGGTGAACACCCATACACAGTTCTAAATGAATGTATATGGCACAATCATTCCATTTTTTGCATCCTTGTGGAGACTTCTTTTGTTCTTTCCTTTGTCCCTGTAGTTAACATAGACTTTGTACACAAAATTCCTGGTGGAGCAGCCCTCTCTTTAGAATTTCCCTATGGAGACACATTGTTCCTTGCTTTCCCTTTTGTTCAGTGTCTCCATAAGGCAGCAGATATCTATCCAATGGTACCAGGGTTTGCCCATCTTGAGGTTGATATACCTAACAATACAATGACACAGGCCTGATACTTCACGGAGGCAACGGAGGCAATTGCCTCCGTTGCCCCTGGTCATTGCCTTGATGCCCTTAAAATGTTCCAATAGACATTTACAATTTCCTCATAGAGGTGCCCTTTATCAAGAAGAAAATGCCTTGGTGCTCTTGCCCTTTCAAGACTGGAGCAACCAGGCCTGTTAATGACTTGCTTTTTAGTCACAAGTGACCTGTTAAATTTGAGTTTTCTCAGCAGTGACGTTGAGCATTTAAAAACACAGTACAAAGTTTCTCTGTGCAGTCACTTTCCTTGTTTTTTTTTTCTCAGCAAACTGCAGGCATATGATATGCCTGCATGTTGATAACATTGTAGGTCACTGGAATATTGTAGGTCACCCTTTCACTTTCTCTACTGCCAACCATAAAAAGCTCAAAATCTCTTCAAGCAGTTTGTCTGATTGACATTCTCATTTCTCTGGGGAAAAAAATCGCCAGAGGTTACCCAACTGAATCAAGGGTTCTTGTCTTTTATTCTACTCATAAAAATAAAAAAAATGCTAGAAAATAATAATAGTATTTTTGGGTGAACACAGACAAATTTATAAGACCGGGATTTGAACCTGCGACCTGCAGATTAACCTGCTAGCGCTCTCCCAACTGAGCTATCTAGCCCATGATGGCGGTCTCCCTATTTTGTCAATATCTTTGTTCGGGGGTGCCAGTCAGAAGCCATTCAACCTGAAACTGCCAAATAGCCAGGGATCATACCCAAGTTTAAAATACAACATGCTTCTGCCTTTTCAAGAAAATTGTAGTTTTGTTGATTCAAGCACAAGAAAACAATTTTTTTTTAGAATCCTTTGCTGTTAAATGTCCTGAGTCTTGCATTGCCCAGTGACTTTGAACCCTCATTTCACAATTTCTTCTTGGTGACACCTCGGCTTCTATGTTGTATTTTTTTTTAATCAGTGTTCAGTTCTAGATTGCCATTATCTTAACCCTCCTACTTCAAATAAATTCACTTGTTTGAGGAGACTGTTCTTAATTTTTTTTATTATTATTTTTTTTTAAAATGAAAGTTACCTCATTGTAATATAAAACCACAACATCTTGCATTGACGCCAACTCACTTTCCCTGAATTGTTCAGGGTAAATATTTGATTGTTGAAAATGCTAGACTTTTTTTTCCTTTCTTTTCTTCATGGACCTTCACCTGTCTTTTGCGGCAGTGCTCCTTCCCAAGTTATATGAAACCACAACCCCCTTACATTAACGCCAACTCGTTTTCCTTAAACTGTTAAGAATAGATTCTGGGTTGTTGATAGCAATAGACTACGTCTTTTCTTCTTGGACCTTTACCTGTCTTTTCCGGTAATGCTCCTTTCCCAGTTATATGAAACCACAACCCCTATACATTAACGCCAACTCACTTTCCATCCATTGCAAAGAATAGATTCTTGGTTCTTAACTCATTGATAACGATAGACAGCATCTTTTCTTCTCGAAACTTTACCTGTCTTTTCCGTCAATGCTCCTTTCCCATTTAATGTGAAACTACAATCCCTTCAATTAATGTTAACAATAATAATAATAAATACTTATAAAGTGCTGGTATCTAGAAAAACTATTCACTGCGCTGGGCCTTTGAGATTAATGATAAGCTTGAGTGAAGAGGTAAATTCTTCAAAATCAAAATCTTCACAGGACTGATGTAAAAACTGTGCAGCCGCAGGGTGCTCAGTCAATATTAAAAACAACACACTTTCCCTTTTCCTGGATCTTTTCAAGACTGATGTCAGATCTTAATATTTGAGTCCCTCACCGGTAACCAGCCACTCTGTCTTTTCCTCTCCATCTGTCAGCTTTAGCATCCTAGGAATACAAGGTTGGAATCACTAGAAAGAGGCGTATAAAATAAAAAAATATGGTGTGGTTTTTTTTCTGGCAAGAAAGAGAAGTCAGAACTTCCTAACAGGCCACATGGAGGGTAGGGCATGGGGTGAGAAAAGATCTACACAAAAAAATGGGTGCAGTTGCCTCTGCATTTGAAATGTGATTGTGACGTTTGGTTTTGGTCCAAAGTGGACATTCATAAGTTCCCTACAAAGTGTAGGTGTGCATAAGGATTGTACATGATTGTTCACCTACTATGCTCTTTTCATTATTTTTTTTCCTTGGGGATGCAGGGTGGGGGGGGGGGGGGGCGGGAAGACTTGCTCCAATCTAAAAGCAAGACAACAATAACATCTTAACAAGAGTCGTCCCAATTGTAATTTTTAAACCACGCTCACTTGTGTTTACACCAACTCGCTTTCCAGATATGAATGGTTAGGGCAGATGGTGGCTTATTAATTCTGGTAAACTGTCTTTTTCGGGGGTGGGGGGTTGGGGGCACCTCCATCTATCTTTTCAAGAATTTTACTGATAATTCCGACCCACACCAGCAACAACAGCCTTTTTGTGAAAGTTAACTCCTTCATAATATTAAACCACAACCCCATACATAAACAACAACTCACTTTCCATCAATGACTGGTCGGGGCTATCGCCAATCTTTAAATTAGCCAACGCTCTTCTTCACAGAGCAGCACAGCAGTTATTTGTTTATTTAAAATGAAGTAGCACCCATAAAGTAATATTAAATCACAACCCCTCACTTTTTTTTTCAGCACAAACTCACTTTCCATCAATGAATGATTGGGACAGACTCTGTTGTTATTGATTCAAGAAGGCCTTCATTGTGGTATATTTCACGTGGGAAATATTCACAGTGCAAAGGAGCAGCCGTTACTGGGGAAAAAAAATAATACTCACTATGCCCTTGGAATCCAGGTCATGATGTAACTTTTGACATCGCATGTAGCTGTATTCAAATGATACAAAACTAAATTTTTATTAGGTGAGTGTGTGACCAAGTGGGCCAAAGCAAATATATCACATTCACTTTCTTTACAGCAGAACAGCAATAAAAAATATTATAAAAAAAAATATCTTGCTGTCAACATTATAGCCTAGTAAGTGGGAGCTGAACATTGTCAGCGCTTTTCAAAGCATGTCCTGTTTTTTTCCCAAGAAGAATTTATCGCCAGTAACCAAAAGAAGTAATAATATCAGTGGCTCATATTTCATTCCTATCCACCACCTCTGCATTCTGAATTAAAAAAAAAAAGACGTGTACAAATAAACTACAAGCTGAACACTGTACATTGAAATGTGTTTTTTTTTCATGTTTCAACTTGAGGTTGAAATATAATTGTGTAAAATGACTCTATCGATGTCCAACTTTTGGCGTATGGTGATTAACTTCTTTCAAAGACTTACAACAATTGTTACTTTTGAGGACAGCAGTTGAAATTTCGTCTGGAAGACCCAGGGGGTACTTGCTTTTAATCAAGAAAGGACCACTAGTTAGTTCAAGGGAACAACTAAACCCAAGTCTAATAGATGTTAATTTTTGCATCGGGGTTAAAGAATATTATTTGTAATTTTTACCCGTACACTGTTGTGTGTCAAGAAATGTATAGTCGGTGAAAACAAACTCACAGGCATTTTTCTTTGTGTGGGATTCGAACCCATGACCCCCGCCATTTTGTCTTACCAACTAGACTACCGAGACTGCACGGTAGCTGAACCCAAGTCTCTGTTGAGCATACTGATCAAAACGTTGAGTTGTTACACCTACTGGTTCTTTTCAGAACCACCACAACTCACGGAGAGATTATAACATGGTGGTACCGCAAACCTTACTAGAAAACAGAGCACTTCAATAGCTACAAAAACTGTCCCCATGTAAATCTCTAAACTACATTGAGAAATCGTACTGACGTCAGCACAGTTGCTCCACAATACGAGACCTAAAGAAAACCAAGTCCATCAAGTAACCTCTTGACCCTGAGGACTGCGTCTCTATTTCAACGTCTTATTGACAGTGACAGAATTCTCGAAGAATGTTTAGTCCGCCCCACTTTTTATCCCCGTGCCTCGTGCACCATTCATGTTTCACCGTGAACAGAAAGCGGATATAAAGTCAACACTGTGATTTTTTTTTTCCCCTCCCCGCCCCTCACCCTCGTCTCTCTTCATTTTAAATCACTGTTTTCCAAGCCGGCGGCTCTCCGACTGGGGATTGATCTGAGTGCAATGAAATCCTGCGATAGTACATTTTGATATCTGAGAGAAAAAGTGTTATTAAGCAACACGGGGGGACACGTCTTTCACACGGCAAATCCAATAGCGGCCTTTCAGGGAAGATGTCCCCAGACGGTCGTAAGTCTCAAAAGTCTTAAATGCGATATGCACGGGTCTCTTGTCCCAAAGAGAAAGCCCCGGCATCGGAGAGAGAGAGAGGGGGAGAGAGAGAGGTGATGAAGAACGGGTCCTGTAGCTACCTACGTATAGAATCAGTACTCCAGGCGATATTTGAGAAATCCAATTTCACAAAGACAGCCCTACACTGTAACCACTCCAATATCTGTATAAAGCTCTTGCTTTCGTAACACCCTCCCCCCTCCCTCCCTTCCCCCCTTCCCTACTGACACGCAAACGTCTTGTTTCATTAACAAGTTGGAATAAGATTCGACCTCTAAGTGCAACTGCAGTCATATTAAGCCATTAAACCCACTTCGTTGATTTCGCCGAATGAACTGAAATTCAATTGTCACCGCTTCAATTGGGAAACCTTTGGGAATTTCTGCCTTTGTATAAATATTTACCGGTTGACCTGACCCTTTTCTATTAACAAATTGTCCCATACACCAATTCCATTTAATATTTTGTGCCCTCAAGTCGTTTGTATTAGCGCTGAAATTTAAAGGGTCTTTTGTCAGTAGAAGAATAACGGAACAACAAAAACTGTGTATTTAAGTTTTATTAATGCATTGTTCAAGATGCTAAATATGACATTACAGAAACTTCAGTTGAAGATAGGTGAAGGCACAGTTTTAGTATAATGAACGTAGGGAATTATCGCAAGAGGAAATGTAAAGATCAAGTACTTAGTATAAAGCTTTCCCGTCACATGACGTCACTGCAGTGGGGCGTCCTCTTGTAGCGTCAAAATGAGGGTTTCCTAATGGCCCATCCTTTGCGTTTTGCATACGTAGTCATGTGTTTTCCATTGTTCATCGTTGTTTTACCTCTAAGATGGTGTTGGGACAGCATCAATGCATAAGGTCCATACTGGGGGAGGGGTGTGGGGGAAATACTCTTTCAAGTAAAATCAAGGAGTTGTGGCTTGTTGCAAAGACATTGCTTGCCATATGGAGGACAGAATGTGTTGCAGACACTCTGCCTCGACTTTGCACATTTTCTTTTACACCGTATAAATATGAGTCTACAACAACTTGGACACCCTCTCTCCAATATCTTGTCAAGCCCTCCATGCCACAAATTATTTTTTTGAAAAACATCGTAGAAACATTGAAACAGAGTCCCATTTCACAGAGCTCCGTAAGCAGCAAATGTTGCTTAAGATTTTTCTGCTAAGCAGAAATAAGCAGGAAACCAGCTGAAGACAATAGATGTGACATAGTATTTTGGTTGGTAACCTTAATCTGGTAAGCAAAAATGTCTTGTGCTTAGGTGCTTTTTATACTTAAGCAGCTCTATGAAATTTGGCCTGTTGTTTAATAAAGCATAATTTTGCTTTGTTTTTACCTCATTTTTCATTTTTTTTTTATAATGGTTTTTTAAAAATTAATATCATCTGATGCCTTGGAATTAAGTTAACATTCATAGAACTCCCCCAACCATATAACATCTGTGTTCCATGGGAACTTACATAAATTAGATTGAAATGAAGTTCATTTGCCATTGTGCAAGTAATTTCCCCCTTAAATCGGGGTGTGTCTGCCGTTTGTAGTTCACCAACACATTTGTGGTCGTTGTGTTTACACTGTCCCCGATGCAGTGTTTACTTTTTCTCAGGCTAATGTTGACAAATTAATGAACATCATTCCGGTATGATACATATACTTCGCTCTTGCAAGGGGCGAGGCAGTTTTTCCCGCCCCCAGGGGCATCTCTTTGAGGGAAATTGATGAACTTCTGCTGGAACATTTCAAGGGGCACCAAGGCATTGTTCAGAGAGATGGAGGGCATCTCCTCTGTTGCCTCCGTGACGGATCAGGCCTGATTATCGATTAGTTTTTTATAGAATTGTTTTTTTTGACGCAGATATTAGTTTCAATACCAATTTGAAACACTACCTTCTCCGGACTATTTGATCAAAAAGCTTGCTCAAATTTATTGGCCAGTACAACGTTGGTTTAGCTGACAGAGTTTATTCATTTAAACCACAGATCGTTGTGTGCCCAGCAAAAGGGCGTAAGGCCTTACAACCCTTTTGCCAGGAGCATAAAGTAGTTTGTCCCAGTAACAAAAGGACGTAAACAACAAAATGGCTTCCTGACATGAAAAAATATATCATTTTTGTTAGTTTTTTTTTGCTAGAATTACCCTGAAGACATGTTTCCCCATTCCCCATGCAGAATTTAACCTTTCTAGAATGACTTTTGCATGGCAACATGTTTACCAAACTTTCCCGCTCATAATTCTTGAAACACAAATTTCAACAAAAATTGCTTGCGTCCTTTTGCCGGGAACTTTCCCTTACGTCCTTTTGCTGGGCACACGACGAGATCTAGTTTTCTGGAAAGCATCATAAATTGTGAAACGTTTATGGAAATTGGTGATCGAGTTTTCTAGGAAACAGGATGTGGTTGTCATGGTTATATAAACATCTGTTGTGAAGGTGTTTTCCCTTTCCTTTTACCTAGATTATAGTAATTCAGACCGAAATAGTTCCCTGGATGATTGGCACTAGTACCAACTTAATAGACCGTTCTATTGTTGAAAACAAACCGGGCGCTGGTTGGCATGGACAGCCAAATGTAGCAAAACATTCACATCTTGTTGACAGACATTGTGATTAAATTCAACATTATTTGCAAACTGTTCTATTTGAAGAAAACACATCCCATGATTGGTTGGTTTGTGTCCAAACAAATCCTAAACAAGTTTTTGAACATTTGTGTAACACTTTTGCAAACTGTGATTATCTGTTTTTGCTTTGCATCGATGGCTGCCCGTAGTTTCTCCATCTTGGTTGGCAAAAACTCGGGCTGCGACGTTGCAAAAGAAAGGTCTATACCCAGTTTATGGCACTATGGCCCCTTTGTGAAACTATAGCATTGGCTTTGGCTCTGTCAGTTATTTTGAAAACATTTGCTTTTGGTACAGTGCTTCAAAAACATGGATGGGAGCCTAAGCCGGAGCAAAAACCAAAAGCCATGGTTTTGAATAAGTTTGACCTAATAGACCTTTATCATGCTGCCACCATCTTGGTCATGTTCCCTGTATCCAATAACAGTAATAGATGCTAATATTCATTGCACAAAAAGGAACCAGACTATTTGCCCTTCCAGCCTCGGTTTGGTTACATTGGTTTGAATGGGAGAAAATCAAGATGGCCGCACCATGATATAGGTCTATTCCACTGTAAGCCACGCTCACTGCGCACACACTGGCTCCACACTGATTTGCCAGAAGCCCAAAGGAGTTGCATTGAGCTAGTTTTTTTTTTCTTTGATGATTTATGCAAAACAAAATTTTATAATAGGAGACTTTTAGACGGTCCTTTTTCACGGTTCTCACTAGTAGTACGCGTGCTCAGAACCTTGCACGCAGTACTGAGCATGTGTGTGTGCTCACAACTGTCAAAAAGGACCATTGTGTCCGCTGTCGCCAACGGCTCAAAAGTCTCGACTTGGCTTTTAAGTACACTCTTCAAAGACTAAAGCCAAGGTCTTCTCAGAATTTTCTATCATAAGTTTCTATCATAAGAAATGCCTTTGACTGATGAAATGGGTGATTTTTGGTCAAATTTCACACAAAAGTGTGTCCGCTTTGGAGCCGGAAGCAGTGGAAACTTCCGCCGTGCAGCAGATACGCACCCGTGTGACGCAATGAATTACCAACAGGATAGCAGGCCAGGCGTCATAACATTGTGTTTGTTTTCTGTTAACCTTTCAAACTTCACTGTGTCTTTCAAAAACCATCTTGCTCCCGTTCCCTTTACAAGGTTTCTTGTTTATACGGGAGTAAAGTAGTCCCTAAAAAAAAAAAAAAAACTAGGGGATAATTTCTAAGATGGCAAATCAACCAGATGTATCCAAAGCATCTGTGCCGACGGAAACCTTGGAACATGACAATAATTGGGCCAGCTTCTGAACAGGACAAAAACATGCTAATTTTATTACCTTTCTCGAAATGCGTACTGCCACAGAAAAACAAGTTAATTAACTTCTTAAAGGAAGAGAAGAGACAAAAAGCCAACTGACTGTATCTTATTGATTTAGAAATGTTTTTCCGATGTCCAGGCACAAGCAGGATATGGGCTGCCTGACACTTTCAGTTCTTCGGTTTGCGTCACATCAACATGTCCCCCCTGATGCCCTGGTGTTTGTTCTATTTTGTCAGTTACTTTTTGTCTACTTTTTTTTTTCTGACGAAAGACTTCGCAGACCCTCCGTTTTTTTTTTATTGACTGGGTATTATTAGAAAATTGATTTTCTGTACGAGCATGTAAGTTAAAAAAAAGAAGTATTTTTCTGTCTAATTGGAAATGTCAGGGGTGCCACAACTTTTGACTGTTCATGTTGTATGTACGTTTCGAAATGTGCCCGGTAATAGGACGTAAGGACAAGTTCCTGGTAAAAGGGCGTAAGCAAATGGTGTGAAATTTTGTGTTTTAAGAAAACTGAGCGGGAAGGTTTGATCTGTTTTTTTGCCATGCAAAAGTTATTATAGGAAGGTTAAATTCTGTTTGGGAATGGGAAAACATGTCTTTGGAATAATTCTAGCAACAAAAATGTTACAATAATGCTACATTTTTCATGCCAGGGGTTATTTTATTGCTTACGTCCTTTTATGTGCCAGGTAAAAGGGCGTAAGGCCTTAACGCCCTTTTACCGGGCACATGACGAAAGGTGTGGGTTAACAGGCCTGGAATATCATTTTTGCAGAGCAAGGTCTTTACCCAAGAAAAGAGGACTTACTGGGAAAATAAGAATGTGTAAAAAGGGAAGGGTCACCCTTCGACCACTTTTAGAAACCATGGCTGCTATTGATTCATTCCAGATCTCATCAGGGGCAACATTGGTTAGGAAAAGGATAGGGACCATGATAATATTCAGGTTTATATAATATCACTTACACAGATAGTCACCATTTTCACGAAAGTGACGAATGTTTCAAAAATTGCAAACAATTTGTCAAATCAGTTTTTGTACAAATTCTTGACAACCTCATTGCTGTTGACATTTGTCAGCAAATTTCAGTACCTAAGACGTAATAGTTTCGTGTGAATCACACTAATTACCATGACTGGTGAACCACAAGATTTGCCATTTTGCAAGTTTCGCTAAGTTGACGAATCAAGATTCGCCACTTCACCCATTGAAATACACAGCGCTGGTGCAGTGTTCATGGTCATTTTGTATTCAGATTTCTTTTGACTGCTGTGAAGCTCCTTGTCGACAGCAGGCATCCTCAAAATTCCGTTCAAACAGCTCCCTAATCTCCACAGAGTGTTTGCAGTAGTCAGCATCTTTAGTTAATGCAGAGAGTGCACACACACATTTGAGCAAATACCATCTAAGTACCCAGTTGTGTAATGAGTGCCCTGCCACAGGTTGTGCCAGTTTTCTATCTCTCTCTCTCTCTAGTCAAAAGAAGTCGGAATTATGTCGAGATTTTCCCATTCGTGTCTATCCCTCATCAAGTTAGGAAGGTCAGTTCGAAGCATCCCATAATGACCCTAGCAACAGTTATTGCTTACCATTTCAGTTTTAATTTGTTCCAGCTAGCTTGTTATTTGTTTTGTGATGTTTTGTCTGTCCTGTCTCTATTTTCCTGTCTGTCTCTGTGTGATTAGAGTAAGTTTTGCTTTGTTCACTGTATTGTGTACAGGCATTTCTAAACAAGACTTTTTGTCTCCTGAATATGCCTCCATAATTGCCTCTTGTTTTTTTTGTATCATTACACCCGCTTATTTATTATTGTTGCTTTCTTTAAATGGTTTTTGTCGTAATGACCTTCTGCAGTGATTATTTGTTGTACATTTTGCAATTTGGAAATAAATGTTGAGATGAAATTAAATGAAACAACATCTATATAGCTGAGCTTTTGCCTTCCCCTATTTCTCCTTCCATGTCTTGATGACCGGATGATAAGTTGAGAGACTGGTTCTTTGGTGTTCCTGTATATAAGTGCCCTGCTAGTTTGAGATGACGTTGTTGTATCTTACGGGACAGTTTTGGTTCCTTGCCATACAGTTCACTATTTGTCATATGTTGACTCTAATGTACATTTAAACATTTCCATAAAAGTCTCGTCTAGCTCCCGTCAAGTTTTGCTTCCAATTCCCAGTTTTAACTTTCCCTCAAGCTAAGCTTTGAAATTTAGTCAGTGTCCACTTTGCAGTCGGGTGTGGACAAAATTCTTCCTCGATCATTAAAGAACCTCAATTTAATTGACTCGAACAGGATTTGAACCTGTGACCTTCAGGTTTACGTGACAGGCCTCTACCGACTGGTCTCCCTATTTTGTCAATATCTTTGTTCGGGAGGCGCCGGTCAGAAATCATGCAACCCAAGACTGCCGTATAGCCAGGCATCACTTTTTGCGACTATAGCCCTGTTTGCTTCACTGTACAACACACCAAACAGAATTGGACTGATTTGAATTAAACAGTTTTGCCGACATGTACTTTTACACGCACTTGTACTTCAAGAATATTTGGTAAATTCAAATTGTAGGTAATGGTTTCAAGCAGTATAAATCAGTCAACCTTTTCATTTCTTCAGGTATTTGCAAGTAAAACTTTTGTTCTGATTTGTGTACAAATTGCACGTCTAAATTTCTGTCTTCCTCAAGTAACGAATAACGTGCATGAATACGTTTTCATTACTTATATTGTACTTGTACATGACACTTGAGTTGGGGGTTATCATGACATTCATTATGCAGAAAACAATTCATAGCCGTACACGAACATGTACAGCATGTATTGAACCTCAAAAGCTTCTGAAATCCGTCCAATTTATCCCGCCTGGAGGCAATTACAGAATAAATATTTATAAGGACAAAAAACAGAGCTCAAGAGGACACAAAAATGCACCAGGCACATGACGTCTACATAGTATAACACAGACCCCAACTTAACAATAATGACAGTCCCGGATGACATCATAGTCAAAACTGGATCTCATAATCTACACACAGCTGCTTTTATAAAGCCTGAACGGCATCTGGTCATCAGAAGCTTTTTGTGTTTTGCCTCTCTTCGGACAAGGCTATTTATAGACCATTTGTAAAACTAGAAGCGATCAATGCTGCTATAGCCTCCATTATACACGTATGTAGGAATCAAATAACACTGCGGAGCATCCCTGAAGACCATGGGTTCTGAGCAAGGAAAGCTTTTATTGACAAAACAAAACCTGACCATGGAGCACTGAAGGAACATAATTGAGGTTTGTATTCAATCTCCCCTTGGCAGCTGCGGAACTAACTTGGGATCTTTTTGATCATGTCCCACCCCCACCACCTGTCCACCTCCCAGCTAAACCAGACCCTCCCAATTTCCTGGAGGTCACACCAGGTGGCAGCAGACTTACCAGATAACTCCATTGTTCTCGGAAATGTGCGCACGCTCAGAACTACGTCAACAATGAAAGTTTACCTGGTAAGTCTGCTGCCACCTAGCTTTCCAAAGTCTCCCATTAACAGCCCAAGATTGATTTCCAGCCATATAAGGGGTTGTCCAAAGTTGTTAAGGATGTACAGATAGTACTACAGTTTAAAGCCCCCCAAACCCAAGATGGTACTTACATGTCTCAACATTCTTTTCTGCATGACAATATGAGTGTGCATCTCATAGTAACACCCCCACCGTACCCAACACAGCATAATCAACATGATTGCTTGCTAGAGTTTTAAGTAATTCTCTTTTTCCCTTTGTTGACTCCACTGCAGAAATATCAACATCTGAAAACACGTGTTAAAATTGTGCACAGACTCTGTCGTACTTTTTGTGTGACCGTGAAAGTGTTGAAAACTTTGGACGTCCCCGAGTAAATACATTGTTCGGTCAATGCTAGTCACGTTACCAGAGACTTACTGTAGTATTTACAGAGAGGAACAAACCCCTTCCTCTACTTGTTCTGATCCTGTTGATCCAGATCACTCCCCTCCTTCTTAGAGGTCACAGTTGTTAACAGCCCAAATGCTAGCCAAGTAGAGTCTCACCAAGGGATTTTCAGAGATGAACCTCTTCCCCTACTTGTTCTGATCCTGTTGATCCAGAACACCTCCCTTCTTCCTAGAGGTCACAGTTGTTAACAGCCCAATGCTAGCCAAGTAGAGACTCACCATGGGATTTTCAGAGATGACCCGCTTCCCCTACTTGTTCTGATCCTGTTGATCCAGAACACCTCCCTTCTTCCAAGAGGTCACAGTTGTTAACAGCCCAATGCTAGCCAAGTAGAGTGTCACCATGGGATTTTCAGAGATGAACCTCTTCCCCTACTTGTTCTGATCCTGTTGATCCAGAACACCTCCCTTCTTCCAAGAGGTCACAGTTGTTAACAGCCCAATGCTAGCCAAGTAGAGTCTCACCATGGGATTTTCAGAGATGAACCTCTTCCCCTACTTGTTCTGATCCTGTTGATCCAGAACACCTCCCTTCTTCCAAGAGGTCACAGTTGTTAACAGCCCAATGCTAGCCAAGTAGAGTGTCACCATGGGATTTTCAGAGATGAACCTCTTCCCCTACTTGTTCTGATCCTGTTGATCCAGAACACCTCCCTTCTTCCTAGAGGTCACAGTTTTTAACAGCCCAATGCTAGCCAAGTAGAGTCTCACCATGGGATTTTCAGAGATGAACCTCTTCCCTACTTGTTCTGATCCTGTTGATCCAGAACACCTCCCTTCTTCCAAGAGGTCACAGTTTTTAACAGCCCAATGCTAGCCAAGTAGAGTCTCACCATGGGATTTTCAGAGATGACCCGCTTCCCCTACTTGTTCTGATCCTGTTGATCCAGAACACCTCCCTTCTTCCTAGAGGTCACATTTGTTAACAGCCCAATGCTAGCCAAGTAGAGTCTCACCATGGGATTTTCAGAGATGAACCTCTTCCCCTACTTGTTCTGATCCTGTTGATCCAGAACACCTCCCTTCTTCCAAGAGGTCACAGTTGTTAACAGCCCAATGCTAGCCAAGTAGAGTCTCACCATGGGATTTTCAGAGATGAACCTCTTCCCCTACTTGTTCTGATCCTGTTGATCCAGAACACCTCCCTTCTTCCTAGAGGTCACATTTGTTAACAGCCCAATGCTAGCCAAGTAGAGTCTCACCATGGGATTTTCAGAGATGAACCTCTTCCCCTACTTGTTCTGATCTTGTTGATCCAGAACGCCTCCCTTCTTCCTAGAGGTCACAGTTTTTAACAGCCCAATACTAGCCATGGTTCCAGATACTTGCCAAGTTTTTGTTTTTATAGTGAGTGTGGAAAGAAGAAGGATTATCGGAGTGAGTGAGATGTGAATCTCGATGTACTTGATTCTCCTCCCGGATCATGGTCCATGTGGCAATTACCGAGCTCAGTGTGATTTCAGAGAATCTTGGTATTGAGCAAACTGTCTGTTTACGAAGCACTCGTTGGGCCAGCTAGAGTTATGTGCAGCTCAGTCCTGTCTGTTATCGAAAGATCTAATCTAGCCTGAAATGCTTACAGAACCAGACATGTATTTGGTGTCGTGAGGCGTTTAATGACGATGATATCAAACTTGGATTGTTGTTTTCATCTCTTTCTGTACAATTCAAGAAAGGTGATCTGAGCTAGATTTAATCGGGGAAAGAAATGCTCTAAACTAAACAGGGATCCAGCCACAAAAAACATACATTTTTTTCTTGCGTCTGATTTTTGCTAACCAATGTTTTTCATTGCTTAGTAAATTTAGGGGGCGGGGCACTTGATAAAACAGTTTGGATGCCATGTCATTTTGGCCGGTAACCCATTTCTGCTCGGCAAGACATTTCTGTTCTAATGAAAATCTTGTGGTTACTGGCTTTCATGAAATTTGACCCTGGCCCATGAAATTGGCTCTGCCTATGAAATTGACCCCTGGTCGTTTTTTTTTTTTTTTACGTCAAACCATGACTGGCAAAAATATGTAATTCCTAAATATAGTCTACATGTAGCCTGTGCTCTGATAGGTTTCAGACACCAGCATCGATCACCCCAACCCCAATTTGCTGAAAAATAGATCGGTCTGAAACTTCATTTCAGACCAATTTTCCGCATTGAATGGCAGCTGGATGCAGAATTACCCATTAGTGGCATAATTACGGAGCCACTTCTTTTGATGTACGGAGAAATTTTAAACGCGACCCTCCTTTTGCAAACCATTTTACCCTAGTCTTAGCAAGTTAAAGATGTATTCATAAATATTCCATTCAGAATGTACTCTTCATTCACAATGTTTGAAAAATATAAGTCAACATCGGATTTTGGAAAAGAACATTCAAATAGTTTTCAGAAATATATTTTAGTGTTAACTATTGGAAATTTATTTGATGCTAAATTTGCATCGGGGATAAAAAATATTATTTGTGTTTCACCCATTTACCGATGTGAGTCAGTACTTCCCTGAGTCCCGTAAAAAAAGGGCCATGGGCATATTACTTGGGTGGGATTCGAATCCACAACCTCTAGAATGGCAAAGGTCATGGATTTGAATCCCACCCGAGTAATATGCCTGTGTTTTTTTTTCACAGGACTTGAGAAAGTACTGAGTACACAGTGCTTAACACACAGCATATGGGTAAAACACAAATATTCTTTATCACCGATGCAAATTTAACATAGTTGGGGTACCTGCTGCTAAAACATAGGATTCGAACTGCATCTATGTAGAAACCTGAGTAGTTTACCTGTGTTTTTTTGTTTGTTTTTTTTTTTTTTTCACATGCAAGTTGAGTGTAGGCAATATGGGAGATGGTGTATTGTATTGAGCGATTGGAGAAGGGAAAAACCCAGAAAACCACCCAGACCTGCAGAAAGTTAAAAAGAAGGATGCTAAAGCAACGTTATTTATTTTTTACCTGGCCTAAGTTTCCTTATAATTTTAGATATGTTTTCTATGCCATGTACAACTCAATTAGGAAATACATTTTGAGTCTTATACAATTTTTTTTTCTGAAAGAAGACAGGCATTTCAGGAATATTGGAACTCAGGATGAGTGACACCAGTACACAGTTAAAAATAATACCCAGCATGCCCAGTAACCATGTAGATAATCCAGAGCTAACGATTTCGTCCAGCAGCTTTCCGTAGCAAACTCTACCTAGACTGAACAATATTTTCAGCACCCTGAACGCTATAACATTGAGTAGGAAATGATGATTCTTGAGTAACAACTGATTCATTTTTTGGCGCCCCGTTTTGCTATAGCCACACAGGGGAAATTGTCCACGGAAATCATCAAACTTGATTACGTACAAAGTCAGTTACACAAATATCACACTCAGGAGGTTCGGGCGACCACATTTGCTACACTTGATGGAGAACTAACCGAATTTTTTAGTACAGTTATTGCCAAAACGCGCCCCGAGTAAAATTGTTATTTGGTACAGCGAAGCACATTACAGTGACAATAAAAATGGTAAAAATGTACACATGATGAGGACTAGAGTCTGCACTTAAAAACGAGAGATCCTTTCTAATTTCTTCTGGGATAAAAAACTTGTCCTCACTGAATAGACTCCATTGAGATCTCCAAGTGTGTAGACAATGCAGTAGAAAGCTCTGGCCCTGTCAGTGTGATTGGATCTCGGATGAGTCTTTTTCTCCAAGTGCAATTTGTTTTAATTTCATTTGGAGCCACGCACAAAGTACTTTCCAGTTCTGTGCATTGCTTTTTTTCGGAATTTGAAGTAATTCCGTAGTTTAGTGCTCCGCTCAACCGACAACGAGGGAAAATGAAACGGCGCACACATCCACCCTTTAAATTTGATTTGAATTTGTTTTCACTTCAGTGTGTGGCAAGGTCCGTTTTATTACAGGGAGAGCAGGAGATTTGACGACTGTGTATTTAGTTCAAGAACCGTCATATAGTCAACATATATAGGCAATTGTATTACTTGTGTGTCTTGTTGGTAAGTGTGACGTAGTTCCACTGTACGACACGCCCACTTCACACAAACTGGCTCCATCGATTGCCAGAAGCCCGTAGAAAATGCATTGAACTTTGTGCCTTTGGTGCTTTATGTAAGAACAACATAATTTCTGGGCTTGCTATTCACGTGTGTCTTGCACAGACTCAAGGTCTTATCAGCAATATCGGTTTCTTTCATAAGAAACGTTTCCGAATGAAGGAATGAGTGTTTTTCGGTAAACTACCACAGTAACGTATGCCAACTTCGGAACTAGAAGTACTGAAAACTTTGGGCATGCAGCAGATGCACATGCTCATGACGCACTGACTAACCAACAGGATAGACGAATGAAAGGGTTTGAAATTTCATCATACATGAAATATAATTTGTTGATTTCAACCTAAAACCGAACTTCAGTAGACTGTTATCACTCTATGACTGTCTTTGTCAGTAATAGTGAAGGCTCTAAATATATCATCAGTTTTCAGAAAGGAACCAGAACATTCATTTCAGCCTTTGGTTACATAACATTGGAAGTAAGTGGGGAAAAGATGGCTGTTCCGTGAAACTTAACATGTTATAAGGTGTATGTGGGCCTGATATAAGGGCATTAAGGGGCAAGGCAGTTTTTTTCTGAGGAAGGGGCAAACGAAACATAAATTTGTACTGGAACATTTCAAGCGGCATGGATGAAATTGCCTCCGTTTCCTTCACAATTTTTATTGACTGTTGTCTTTGCAATCAACACTTTGTGTCTGAAGATGTGCCTGTGTAACAAAATTCCTTTGGAATAATTTTGCTATCTGTTTATGGCATTATTTATTGGTTTATTTTCACTCACTTTGCAATTTTTTCGTTTCTTGATAAAAGATAACAGATATGTCAACTAGTAAACATCAACATAGTTTTTTGAAGAATGCAATTTAAGCACAGAATGCTGCCTTTGATATAGGTTATGCATTCAACCAAGCCATCCGGTGACAGGGAAAACCCGGTTGATGTCAAATTTGTCATCTCATGTTGAGACTATTTCCGGTTAGAAACCAAATATAGATATTTTTCTGAGAAACTGAGGCTGTGTATTGGGGTGTGTCCCACATTGTGGTTTATATGATATTTCCTCTGCGGTTGCTGAACAGGATGTGTATAAGTATGAATATTTTATTATGTGTACTGGACCATGGATGTATTAGGTGCCCGCAATGAAAAATTGTACGTACATACGTACTCGTACGTACGTACATGTACGTACATTCTTCTTTTAATACTTCAGCAATCAGGGACAAATATCATTGAAGAAGCAATACAATAAGTAGGGTCCGCCCCAGGATTGTTGAAAACTGTGGGACTTAAAGCCCCAGCTCAACATTGGTAAATTGACCTTAAATGCTTCCATTGTTTGCACATATCAAGACACTTGTAGTAAAACCAACCTGTGAAAATGTCAGCTCATTTCGTTGTTTCGTTTGCAAGAAAACTCTTAAAAAGCGCATTCTGCATTTTTGTACGCATTACTATAGGCAGAGTTTTCGTCTCATTGAGACGATCTTATTTCTTTTATTATTTGAAAACGATAACACTTCTGGCAGAAAAATGTTTGAAGGGAATTTTATTACCATTATTATCTTTATACCGTTATCTTATATTATGTAAGGTATATGTAAATCTGTGAACATTTATGTTTTTCTTCTCACCAATGTTGAGCTAGGGCTTCAAGAGGGTTACTGTTTAAACATGCGAGCACGAAGCACAAAGTCCTTCTCCGGATGGCCCCGAGAAATGTTGACGTTTCAGATACTCAAGTCATCATTTTTATGAAAAAGTATGTATTCACTTAACACCTCAAGACCATTCTAGAATATTTTACAAAAAAGGGAAATGTTATACAGGATCTTAGTCCTCATTCCCAGGTGGCCTCCTGGGACTCTTGCACGAAAACAAATGGCAATTTTTCTCAAAGTGATCAATCAGAAAAAGTAGATTTACTCGTAATGCAAGCTTCAAGTTTGCTTTTAAAAGAGTATGCATATATAAATGCTCACAGATTTGCAAACAACTTACATGGTATAAAGATGGTCATGGTGGAAAACCTTCCCTTCAAATGTTGTCGCTTGAAATGCCACAGTTTTTGAGAAATTAGTCAAATAATTAGTTTGGATCTCATGAATCCAAAACGGAAAAATAACCGCAGCGAAAACACAGGTTTTTTTTCTCTCTCACTTATTCTTCATGACTCCGATGACCGATTGAGCTTAAACTTTCACAGGTTTGTTATTTCATGTTGGTTCACATAAAATGCGGATACTGGTCAAGGACCAGTGTTGTCCACATGTTTAAATACATGTATTCTTTCTTTGTGGTGTTTCATCCAATATTTATTACCACATACGACAAGGAGACAATTTGTTTGCACTGAGTGGCCTGAGCAGCCTTTTAATTTAAACTCAATACTCAAAAACATAGTCTTAATACGGATCTCTGGTCGTTAGTATACCACGAGACCAAGAACATCAACATGAATGCAACCAAAAAAAGTGAAGTGATTTCATCCTGCGAAGCAGCTGAACAGACCATGCGGACCTGCCGATGACAACCCAGAATAAGTCAATTGACGGGGCTGAGACCGGTGGTAATAAACTTGAGCCAACTTCCGACCAGGTCGCGATTTACTGACCTACGCTCCGACCAACCCCGCCAGACTGTCTAGTGGCAAGAAAATTATTTCAAGCTCAAAGTAATGGCCTCAAATCAAATATATATGGGTCATTCCATGAAGATGGGACCTATTTTGTGACATTTTTCAATATTATCATTTTTGTTTGAAAAAAATGTTGATTCTAATTTATGTTTATCAATCATCACCTTTTATTTTGGGTTTGAAAGTGTTTCAGAGAGTTTCATATCCTTTCCACACCATCTTACCTGATATTCTTGCTAATATTGTTAAAAATTCAAGGTAACGATGTAACAGGGACACCATGCTTGTAACACATATTTTTCAATATTATGGAAGTAATAAACAAATTTACAAGGTTCAACAGAAACTTGATGCCAAATCCATAAGAAAAATAACTGCCTTCATGGGTATTAAAATACACATGGCTGAGAAAATTAAGGATATATGTCACGATGTAACGGGGACACCAAATGTCACACCTATGGTGTCCCTGTTACACCAGTGCAGGCACTGTATCACGTTTATTTTACACCACAGTAATCAAGTAAATCCTTTTTATGATTCACGCTTGGTGTTATTTATGCTATGTAAAGCAAGATTGACAAAGTAGACTAGTGAAGTAGTGAAAAAGCATCATAGGTGGTAACGATGTAACGGTGTCCCTATGGTTCCACCTTCATGGAATGACCCATATATAAAAAGCTGGCTCTGTGGTTGTATCGTATAGTGGGGTGTGATCCCTGGCTTAAATGGCTTGTGACTGGTACCCCCTTGAACAAAGATATTGACAAAATAGGGAGACCACTAATATTAGGACTGTATAGCTTAGTTGGTAGAGCGTCTGTATGTTAAGCCGGTGGTCGCAGGTTCAAATCCGGCTCCAGTCAATTTTTCTTTGTTCACCCCAAAATTGATATTAAAAAAAAGAAATAAACATGAAAATGAAAGAGTTAAAAGGGTGTTGTGGTTCCTCTTGAATCTATTCCTCAGTGTGGCAAAACCACAAAATACAGACTGCAGTTTATTCATCGGGTGCAAGCAGGGCTTATTCCTCAGTATGGAATTCGGGGGGAAAAAAAGAAGAAAAAAAAAGCAAATCCTAGTGGGGCACAATTTGTCAATACAGGTAGCTTATTCATCAGTATGAAACAAAACCGAAAGCCTGCATATACGGGCCTTTTTGTTAATGAAGATATGCCATTACACGAACAGTATACATATAGCTCTCTGATTTCTCAAATCTTCTTGAAGGTGTTTACCGGTGGCAAATATTGAATTCGTGAAATAAGAGGCACTGTGAAAATGTAGGTCATGCCCCTCTTATTAATTTTTCTGTGAATTCCATTAATAGCATCAAATTGCTGGTGCAGGTGAGAGACTACTGTATGCACAGAGTTCTGGTGATTTTCATTAAAAAATTGTTTTGAAAGTACTGAGTATACATCAGTGTATGGGTAAAAACACATATAATATTCTTTATCCCCGGTGCAATAATTTACATCTATTATAATGGTTGCAGTACCTGCTGCTAATAGGATTCAAACTGCCTCTAGCTGCCGGGCAATCTCGGTTGTCTAGTTGGTAAGACCTTTGCTCTAGAATGGCGGGGGTCGTGGGTTTGAATCCCACCCAAGGAATATGCCTGTTGATTTTTTGTTCACAGGACTCGGGGGAAAGTACTGAGTATACAGTGCTTAATCGGCTAGTGCTTAACACAGGTGTTTGGGTAAAACACAAATAAAATTCTTTATCCCCGTTGCAAAAATTAACATCTCTTATAAAATCTTTACATTGCTGTTATATTTTTTATTCATCTTCCAGTAGAAGCTAATCCTCCAATCAGATTGCTCGAACGGGAGTATTATAATAAATCATAGCATTCTCCCAGTTTTATATTGCACTCGTCACAGTGAAAAAAATGTGAAGATTTCGAACATGTGATAATTTGTGACGGTTCATTTACACACATTTGATTGTGACTCTCTTAAGTATACAAGTGTTTAGTGAAATGTTCATTGCAAGATGAAATCGAACCAATAAGAAACCTGTATATTCAATGGTTAATTCTTGTTTCGTTTTAAAACCTAAGCTTGTCTTTAAGACTTCTCTATTGGAAGCTCGGTGGTTTCTGCTAAAACATCTGCTCTAGGTTGGCAAAGGTTGTGGGTTCAAATCCCACCCGAGTAACATGCCTGATGGATTTTTTTTCACAGGACTCGGGAAAGTACTGAGTAAACAGTGCTTAACACACATCAGTGGATGAGTACAGACAAAAATATCCCTGATGCAAGTTTAATATCTGTTATAAGATGAACTTAATTTAACCCTGTTGATTTACGATAGATGTTTCTTTACTTTCGTGCATGTAAGGAATATTTTGGCTAAGTTACCCATAGAGCATGGTTATACACATGTATAAAATCATCATTGGCTACAGTTCGGTGCTAAGCTAAAATGAGCAGGATACCAGTCACAGACAGTACATGTGACATGGTAATTTGGCTGGTTACCTTAATTCTGGTAAGCAGAATTTGGTTGTGCTTAGCTACTTAAAGCAGCTGCTTGAAATTGGGGCCAGGACTAGCCGGTAAAACTAAAACCAATGATTAAAATCCTAATTGATGCAGCATGTGAGATGACGCATCGTTTTGCACAGGCACGACACAAATACACGTTGATTGAACCAACTCAACCTGATTTCAAAACCTCACGAGTAGAAAAAGGAAACGGAGCACGCACGACACAAACTGAACATTGTGTCTGTGTGTCTACATGTCCGCCATGATGAATCTTGGTAGTATGGTACGAGGACTCTGGGTGTTGACAAGAGAATGAGTGATGCAGCTGCAGAAAGTGATGAAGCATGATGGGCAAAAGAATAATTGTACCAATTATTTAGAGATAACTGATAACATTAATAAGAACAGGATCAATGTTAACAATGATAAAAATAGGCAATATTGGGGCGCTTTTAAATCAGTTATCAAAGTTTTGTTCACTTTGAATTGAAGAAAGGTAAATCTTGCCGATTTGTTTGGCAGCTCTGTTCTGTAAAGGGTTTAACCTAAACAATGATATAAGACAACACTGCAACTTTCACTGGTCCATTTTACCATTCTTGATTAAAGGCGCTGTTCGTGTTTAGTAAGGAAAACATCATTGTTCCTTTTCAGTCTGAAAACTTACTGTTTATGAAGTTCATACCAGAACCAATTTTTCTGTGAAACATTTCTCTCTGAAATGCTGTCATGTTTGAAAAAAACTGAATCTGAAAACCTAAAAAAAATATTTAAAAAAACGCCATAGCTGATTTCGGTTGCAGCAACCGAAATTAAGGAAGAATGTGTTTACATGCTGAAAAGTGTACACGGTTTTTCACTATTTTGAGTCCAGACTCAGACGACGGCTTGAGCCCAAATTTTCGTAGTTTTTTTTCTTCTTTCAAGTATATGTTGAATCAGACAAAATAAGAACACTGCTCTATCAGCTTCTCTAATCGTGTACAGTGCCTTTAACAACTACATGCTATATACCCTTCTGATGAATTATTCTTGATTCTCCTTGATCCCTACATAACGACGACGCTCTAACGGCACACCTTGTTTCTAGTCTGGTGTGGCACGCTCTAAATTATGCATTAAATGTCAACAAATACAGTTCAACATTACAAGCTGCAAGCAGTGGGGGAGGGGCAAGCTGTAAACCACGATGATCACTGTTCCAATTCCCCCAGAGGTCCCCCCCCCCCTTCTCTTTTCCCCCCTGGAAACATGGCGTCCTACATAAGCCGATCAGTTTGACAGTAATTAAATTGGGTGCGAGGTATTAGCAGGTAATTTTTACTTCTCCGTTTCCTTTCTTTATTTATCCCCCCCCCCCCCCCTTCGTGGTGGACACAGCGATGGGGAATGTCTCATGGACGGATAAATCATCCCTTTTTGCTTGGCCGGGCACGATATATTGGCGCGATGAATGGCGGTGGAGCATTCACTGAACGTGCTTGTGTGCGTAATTCATTCCCGCAATCCCTCTCCTTCATCGCAGGCCAACCTGAGAGGAGATTAGCCGTCGTATTATGCCAGGGTTGAGAATGATGATCAGAGAAGCCTCATAATCAGTTAGTTACTAGGCAATCAATGCTGTGTTGTGACAAGGCTGGATTGAGTCCCTAATGTGATAAATGAAAATGAAAGCTTTCTATGGAAGTTGGGTGGGGGAATGGGGGAGGGTAGTGGTATATTAAAATTTAACATCGGCTTTCTAAATTCACCTTGGATAATAGTTATAATATTTGTAACAAATTGTCAAATGGTTGTCAAATGAAAAATGGAAGTTTTCAGCAAAAGGGGAGGGAGAGAGGGAGCCGGTATGAATTCAAATTTAATGTCTGTTTTTACAATTTACTCTGGATACAAAATCTTGATGAAAAGAAATTTATTTGATGAAGTGAAACGCAGTGATTTATAATGCTATGGAAAAGCTTTGCTGCAAACTTAACGCCAAAAACACAGTTCAGTTGAATTTAAATTCACACACAGCCCACAGTACAAAACATCGGTCTACAGTCATTGTGCATTTCTTCACAGATCACACACATGCTTTCAACACTGCCATTTTGATGATAACCTCTCCATAAGAAAAGCACACGAGGTACATGTTTAAAAGATTTGAGTAAGGTTTTTGTAATTGTTTCCGAAAACTGCAAACTGTTATGTGTCACTTAATGTATCTACATACCAAGCTTAACTTTTATAGTGAAGATTTTTGTATTTCGAGTTTATAAACACAAGATTTTATGTGGTAAAATTACACCAAATTTATCAACACAGGTGTCAGCCTGAAGCGCAGGAACCGTACGTTCATAATTAAGCGTAACGCAGAAGATATTTCTCCGCAGTGATTGACTTGCGTCACGCACCGGATAATTGTAACAGTTGCACGTGACTCAAATACGCGCTGGTGATCACCAAAATTATTCCAATCAGTTGGTGACGTCACGTGCACAAGGTCTAAAGGCTACAAAAAAAACAATTTAGAGTAAAAAACTGGCGAGGTCCATGGTAAACAAGGGCATGTTGCAGTGTTCCCCCTTGATCATAATGAAAGTGAACGTGATTAATTACACTGATGAATGCAATCAAGAGACAGAAACAGAAGCTATTAATTGGCGAGACAGAACGTGAACCATAAACAAACGTCGCAAAGATACACAAACAGCTTGTGATTAATTTACACCTGAACATCGATAGTAGAAGCCAAAGATTTTAGAGCGCCGAAGGCGCAAGATGGGGAACTGGAGCTCTATCTATTGGTGGAACGTGAAATAGGCATGGGTGCCATTTCAGCAAGTGAATGTTTTGTTACACCATTGATGGCAATGGTCATTGTCAGCACTGATCTGCACTGATCTATTGTTTTAGTAAAAGAGTTACTTGCTGGAATGGCGTCCAGTGGGATTTCACATTTCAGGCCGAGTTCCCCATCTTCGGCGCTTGATCATCTTTGGTAGAATCTGTGATTACTACTTGTGTACTGGGTATCTGGATGCATAGGAATCGGACCAGACTACAGTAAATATTGGCTGGTCATCTCCGGCTGAAAATAAAACCCCACTGGACTGTTGATGAGCAGGAATCCCGTGGGTGGACACATTGTACACGACTGCACATGTGGTCTGGCTGTCTACTCTTTAAATTAAAGTGCTCCCCGGTGCTCTTGAGTCTTGAGATGAGTGTGTTCCGGTGGCGGTTTTCCTGGCTGTTGATTTTAGATGTTGCTGGACATGGATTTAATTATTGTGACTAGAAACGAAACTTAATTGAATTGTCAGGTGCTTCTTTGCAATTACCCTTTCTGTTGTTGTTATTTTGCGAATGACTTCAAAAGAAGGTGTTTCAAATAGACCAAGATGCAAAAGCTATACGGAGGGTTGGGCGAAAATAACCTAACTGAATTGGTCTACATGATGGGAGAGTATAAAAAAAGAAGTTTAAACTCAAGAATTTCCTCTTTTTTGAGAGTTACAACAGACACAGTCTGATAGAATTCAGAATGTCTTTGGAAATATTTTCAAGGGGCAACAAGGTCATTATGTCTAAGATAACATCAGGCCTGATACTTCATGGAGGCAATTGCCTCCGTTGCCTCAATTGCCTCCAATTGCCTCTGGCCCATTGCCTTGGTGCCCTTGAAATGTTCCCATAGAAATTGACAATTTCCTCATAGAGGTGCCCATTACCAAGGAGAAAATGCCTTGGTGCCCTTGCCCTTTCAAGAACGAAGCATACAGACATGGCCTATCTGTGCTTTATTTCCAGTACCTAGGTTATGTCCTGTTGCAAACAGCATTTGTGTATAATAATAATAATAATAATAATAAGAATAATAATAATATAATACTTATAACGCACACAAATCCACCTAATTTAGGCGCTCGAGGCGCGACATTAAAGAACAAATAAAAATTAAAAAGCCATTGGTAGGACTGGGGGAGGGCAAAAACGCCCATTGACAGCGGCAGGCGCCACCACTCACAAGGAGCACTGTCGCAGGGAAATCTATGCCCCCTCCCCCTCAACACCCGGACAGTGTTAAATATACTGACAATTTCCTCATAGAGGTGCCCATTACCAAGAAGAAAATGCCTTGGTGCCCTTGCCCTTTCAAGAACGAAGCATACAATATAATAAGCACTTCCAACAAACTGAGAGAAAAATATTGTAACAAAATTTGTTTCGAAGCTACTATTTGAACTTGTATCTTCTAAGCTGTTTTTGTAGTGATATCTTTTATTTTATTATATATTTTTTTTTAAACCGCAGACCAAGTTCACAGAGCTGTTCATGAAACATATTTGTTGAGCAGAAGTTAGGTCACCAGCCAAAATACCATGCCATGCGTGTTGTTTCTGACTGGTTTGCTCCTACTTTTTCACTCAGCGCATAGATTTTGTCAAGCTGTATTTTCAGCTCATGAAACAGCTCCACGAAATCAGACCAGAGCTTTGAATATTGTGACGAAGATTGACAGAAAAGAATACTCCTGTGTCCTGCAATTAATCCCCTGTTCTTGTTTATCGTAAATGTGACCCATCCATTACCGTGGCTCCCCCCAGAACAGACACGTCTGTCTTCTTCATTGTAGACCCTGTAACTGTAGGGGATTTCATCAATAAGACAAGGAGACCCCTCCAATGGGATCTTTGTTACCGCGCGGTCTTGCACAATGCACTGCACATGCACTCCCCTTCAAATTGATCCCTGGACGGATGCGAATGCATGTACAGTCTGTACTCTGTGGTCGTAATGCCTCTTTCTCGTGTACTAACCGTCATCTCACATTTTCCGCTCGACAGATAAATTCAACTCCTACGTGACCCTTAAGCTCCAGAATGTGAAGTCGACCACGGTGGCCGTTAAAGGAAGCCGCCCCTCGTGGGAGCAGGATTTCATGTTGTAAGTACACACTCAAACCTTTGCTTCTTGTTCCGTTGTATACATGTACATCGCAAGTACGGTGTGTGGTGTGGTACAGTTTTCTGCCAGAGTTGCTCAGTGGCAGAAAACTGCGCATTTTTAATGATACACACTGCCAGTTTTTTTTCTGGTTTGGTGTCATGACAATAAAGGAGCAGGTGGTGAAATAACCAATGTGTCTTTAACAGCACTACTACTCTTATACTGGAGTTGTATGGCATTCTATACCATGCCTAATATGTGGCAGGTTTAGTCCCCGCCCCTTCCCCCAAATGTTCCCATAATAGTAATAGTAATAATACGCAGTTTTTATATAGCGCTTTATCACACCCTATGGGGCCTCTCAGAGCGCTTAGTATTTTTTCCTGCAAGGTATGATGAGTTACTTTTGAAGTATGAGACCTGTTCCTTTACATAGCACCATGTAACGGTTTACAAGGTGCTGTGGCGCAATCTGCAGCCGATCAAACCAGGAACACCGGGGCGAACCCCTTCTCTTTGCAATAAGTGTCACTGGGTTCTTTTACGTGCATTAAGACAACACACGGGACCAACGGCTTTACGTCCCATCCGAAGGACGAAGCAATAATGGTTAAGTGTCTTGCTTAAGGACACAAGTGTCACGACCGGGACTCGAACCCACACTCTGCTGATCAGAAACACCAGAGCTTGAGTCCGGTGTTCTTATCCGCTCGGCCACGACACGCCACACGCCATACTCTAACACACTCTTCCCCTCTTGTACAGAAGTATCCCTTCCCCTAAAATCCTCAAAAGAATTCCTGAGATTCCCAGAACACAATGAAAACACAATAGGAGGGGAGGTACACCCTGCCACATATCGAGCACCAAATGTGGCATTTAATACTTGTATTTAATACAGGGCAATGCTAGGGTTAAGTATTACGGGACCCATCCTGGGAGAATGATAATTCCACTTATTATTAGTTAAGTGAATGGTCAGAGACTTTTTAACTGTGTTGAAAATCATTGTGACCAGTTCCCTGTGTGGTCTCCCGGGTGTTGCACAACCGCTGTTTCATGCCCGTTCTGGGTTAGGTATTTATAGTTTATAGGGAACATAGCATGAAACAGTTAAGATAATTATGTGGAACTAGTCAAAAACCAAAAAATGTATAGGGGGTGGGGTTCTGTAAGTATTTTCTGTGACCGCTACATTTTCATGAGGGATTTGAATGAAAATTGAGCAGTCAGATCATATCAATTCGTTAGCGCTCCTTTTCAAGCGTACGCAAAGTCACTGATTTTTCCACCATGAGAATTGCCAGTCAAAAACTGCGCCTCGATGTCAATTTTTGTACACCATTAAACATAGCAACAATGCTTTGACCTGTTAAAAAGGTATAAATGAAGACAAAAACATTCTACATCCCAGTGATATAAATATCAAATTTTTATGACAAATAAAGTCCATACTTTTATTGCTAAAAAGGTTGCTTGAGCAGAATTTATCACCATTTTGTATGCAAATTGTGGTTTTCAGTGGACTGAGCTCTTTAAATCACCGCAATAATACAAAACAGCGCCACCGTGTGACCTTCTTAAAAAAAGTGTTGTTAGGGGAGGTCCTGGTCTAAATACTTCTGCATAAATTATTTTGATTGGACCTTGTTAAGGCCCGTACTTCTGGGATTAAAGAAACTTTTCGCCAATCACAATCTCGCTTAAACCGTGCTTTCGCTCACCAAAGCACAATAGTACACACATCACTTGTACACAGGCTTGTGTGTGCCTTGTGTGTGCCTGGTTATGTGAATTGTATTACATTTTGATACATTCGTGGCACTCTCCATATTGAGTAAAATCGAGAAAAACAAATTGATATGGTCGTCCTCTCAGCCCAGGAATTTTTTCCTTTTCCTTTTCTGTTCACCACAAATCAAGTTTACATGTACCAAATCTACATGAAGTCATACTTTATGTACTAGTGTCTAAGATGTAGATGGCTAAAACAAGCTGAATTCTGTTCAACCCAATCCTGAAATCGTAGGCCGTCGTCTGATCTTCAAGCTCTTGAGATTGAAGATGTTGTCCACTTGTTTTCAGGAAGACACCGATTTACATGAATCGCCCGAGGAACGCATACGAAAAAACTTGACTTGATTCCGTGAACAGTGTCGGTCGTGGGGACGGGAACAAAAAAAAAGTCATGTCTTTAGCATCATGTTTCAAATGCCTTCTGGTGTATCGAGAACTCCTGTATTTGTTTTAGATGTTATCAATACAAAAATAACCGAATTTGACAAAACTTGTGAGATGCTCCCAAAACAAAAGAAGAGTACATGTGGCACGTTGATGAGACTCATAACAACCGCAGGGGTTCTTGGCTTCATGCTTTTTTTTTTTGGAGTTCACCAGGAAAAGAACAGTATACTGAAAACTTCTAATGGCCCGAAGTGGTTTTGTAATTAAGCTGTCAAACCTTGTTTTAAAACCACATTGTTGAACCTTGTTGTAACTATTGAAAAGGTCTGTGTACAGTGGGATCACAGGTAGCTTGTGGAGAGTTTCTTTGGAGTACCGGACTTGTTTGCATATTTTTATCTATCATAGGTTTAAAAAACATAAATATATATTTTGAGGGGTCACTTCAGGTGTCCTGCTTGAAACTAAAATCAGCATGGAAGTACAAGCTGTAAACTGGCCAGCTTACGGTTTTTCGCAGTAATTTTATGGTGTTACCCTGACGCCAAGGGTAAAACCAAAATAATAATAATGCTCTTTAGCACAGCGCAGTTATTATTCACTCTAAAATTGTTTACATGTTTACACTCTACTCTGAGCAGTTTGCGAACATGGTGTCCATAAAGTTGGGAATATAGGAATATTGGAGTTTAACATACACAGACAACATCGATGGTTGTCAGGCCCGTTTCAAAAGTCGCACTCTTGCCGTGTCAAATTCAAATATTCTGATTTTTTTTTCGATTCAACACGGCAGGAGCGCGACGTTTGAAACCACTTTTTGGAATTCGGCGCAGTAGAGACTTAGCTCGACCATGGCTCGACAGGCCCCGCCGTGCTATTGGCAAAGTTCGGCAGAAGTAAGACGTTTGAAACCACGGCCGCGCCAATGCCACGCTATTGCCAAACTCAAATTATTTAAATTCGACACGGCAAAGAACGTGACATTTGAAACGGGACTCAGAGACCAGTATCAACACTTCATGTGACCCAACATATACATGAAATAACAAACATGTGAAAGTTTCAGCTCAATCAGTCATCGGAGTCACAAGAAAATAGTGGGAAAAAAAGTGTAATTACTCTGTTTTCCAAACATCGGGTTTTAGACTCGGGAGATCAAAACTAATTGTTTTACTCATTTCTCAAAAACTATCAAATTTCAAGCAAAAATATTACAAGGAAAATATTCCACCATGACCATCTGTATACCATTGTAAGTTTTGTGCAAATCTGTGAACATTTATGTTTTCATTCTGACCAATGTTGTGCACACCTTCAACCGTAAAAGTTACTTAAAAGTTGTTCATCATTTTCAGAATTTGATTCGATTCGATTTGAGACTTTATTTATCCCAGATTAGGCAGTCACATTAGATAGGACAGCTCCATATTAAAAAAATGATAACAAACAATAACAGCTTATGGCTAACTAGAGGAACCACTTACAACTTTAGTCACCCATAAAATAAAAACACATAAAAAAGGTCTTTATAAAAGTCTTTCAAAATGTTACGCTTTAACCACTTCCTCTAGTTGGGAAGGGCTCCAGTGCCGTTGGATCAAACTTACTTCTCAGCTGGTCAGCGAGTTAAACATAATTTCAAAAGATGTGTTAGAAAAACACCACTGAGTGTGATGTGCCTGGCAGTTTCCTTTTTGTATTTCTGCAATTAAAGAGATGCATAATGGCTCTGAGTTTAAGAAAACACAGAAGAGTAGAACTTGAAGAAAGAGACTGCTGGCAGGGGTCCCAAATTGGCTCCTGTCCAGCAGTACATCTAGGCCACGTCCCCAAGAGGCCTTTTAAATTTTTGTTTTTGCAGAAATGAATTGGATCGTAGTTCCCCCGATAGACTGCGTGGAATTGACCACCTCCACACGGCAGACTTGCCCACCGATATTACAAAGATGTCTGGGTTTCTGCCTCCCAGTGATGTTGGGAGGGGGTGGTATTTGATTGCAAAGTGAAAAGTTGTTGTGAGGTTTCAACTTTGGATGAAAGTCAAGTCTATAAGGAACATTGAGATGATATTGGGTCATTTTTCATACCTTTTGTGAGTCAGTACAGGTTTTGGCTTTCATTCAATTATGCACTTAAAAACATGTTACCCTACCTAAGGTTTGTTTCAAATGTCGCGCTCTTGCCGTGTCGAACTCAAATATTCTGATTTCTTTTTTGACTCGACACGGCAGGAGCACAAGGTTTGAAACCACTTTTGGAATTTGGGGCAGCAGAGGCTTAGCTTGACCATGACTCGAAAGGCCCTCTACTGTACTATTGGCAAAGTTCGGCAGAAGCACAACATTTGAAACCACTTCCGTGCCAATTCCGCGCTATTGCCGAACTCAGATGAGTTGAAGTCGACATGGCAAGGGCGCGACGTTTGAAACGGGCCTAAGTACATGTTACCTGTTTCTGGTGAGCAAAATTGTTTTGTGCTTAGCTGTTTGTGTGTTTTTAAAGAGCCCTATCTGTCCAATTGGGTTTCACCCCATGCAGGTCAGCACAAAACATTGCTAAGACATGAAAATCTTGCTGAGCAGAAACGAGTAGTACCAGCCATAATGGTAGGTTTCACATTATTGAGGCTGCTACCCTTTGCTTAGCAAACAAATGCAACCAGCAGCATTTTCTGCTTCAAACAGTTGACCTCCCCCTCAAAAATGTAAAAAAAAAAAAAAACATGCATGAAGTCCTCTCTTTAAAGTGCAGTATGAAGCTGCGATCACACTCGACAAAGATGGTGTATTGATTTGTCTTGAACTCTTTCTCTGGATCTCCCGATAATACCCGACTAAGCTTGTCTGCCATCTTCATATCCCTTCAGATTTATTTCCCTCGTTCCCGGACACATAGGATGTTGTCGATTGAGGTTTTAAATGCACAGAGGTGGATTAAGTGTGACGAGCTGGAAACTGTAGCTTTCTGAACCCTCCGTTATTTTCATTGCTGAACGACTGTACGCACATCAGTGATCATTTAACGCTCCCAATCCATACATGTCCTAAATTATACACCGTAAAGCAGAACAAAGTGAACTTTTCCCCCTCTATCTTTTTAACCTTTATGATATTATTTGTAGTTTACCCGACACCAATGTGTGGGAAGCACGGTAAACTCAGTACTTTCCACTCGGGGGAAAGTACTGAGTGTACAGTACTTACCACGCATGGAGGTTTAGGGTAAAATACAAATAATATTCCTCATCCCCGATGCAAATTTATCATCGATTAAAAAAGTTGTTTGGTAATTTGTGACTTTATTGTGTTCCCCTGCGGATTCTCCCCATTAAATTTTTTTAATTTTAAACTTTTGTGCAAAATTGTTGCTTCTGTCCCAACTCTCATCCTAAGTTTTTTCTTTCCAGATCTTTTGATCTTTTTCCCTTCCCATAAAACAGATAGATCGACAATGGCCGGCATTTTTTGCAGGGGGGCAGTTGTGGGGGCACAGATATTTGTAGAGGGTGCAATTTCAGTTAAGTTTGAGTCTACAGTTGCCTGATTATAGCAAATTTCACTGTGTCCAGTGGCTGATGGGGGAGGGGGAAGGGCTAGCAGTAGCAGGGGGTAAGATGTTCCACAGGGGAGGCAGCTGCCCCCCCCCCTTGCACCCCCAGGCTATGTCACCGATAACGGCATCTGTTTCAAACATCCTGACAACCCCATCATCTTCTTTTTTTTTCCCTCCCTGCTTCTGTGCATCATTACATCTCATCTTTATTACCAGTCTGTTTGACTACTATTATTTCCTTCTCCTCTACCACTATTGTTTCCTTCGGTTCTACTTTCCTGGCTTCCTTTTTTTTCCTTTTTTTTTCAGAGCGTTCTCTTATTTCCCTCGTCCTTTCCTGCCTCCCCTTTTATGCTTTCTCTTACTTCCTGTCACCCCCAGTTCCCTCTGGCCTTTCTGCATATTTCTTTTTCCCATATGACATCCCATTTGTTTTTTTCATGCACCTTTGGTTCCATTTTTCTTCACCCTCACCTTTTTTTGTTTTGGATAGATTCTAAAAGTCATCCCAAAATTTTAGCGTCAGCTTTGCTGGTGAGTGGCATTCATTTTTCTTCAGGCAATTAATAAGTTGGGAATAACAAATCTAGAGCAAAGTGCTCGAAAATGAAATGCCAAGCTGGAAACCAGTTGAAAACAGCATACAATTCATTTCATTGTGGCCGGTAACCTTTTTTTATTCTGCCATAAGCAACCCTTTCCTGGTACTCAACATATTTTTGTGCTGATAACAATCGACGGCAGCGGTTCCTGAAGCGTGTTTGATGTAAACCGCCGACGCACAAGGTGTTTCTCTAAATTGTTCTTGAGATTTATGAACAAAGCAGTACCCTTGAACACAAAAAAAAAGAAAAGGTATTTCCAACAATCTTGATGCAAGCCCTTTGTTGCAGGATTACGGAATGTAATTCATTGTGTAAATATAGACACAAATAGTAATGAACATTTATGTAAGATATATATATAGAATCAACCGCGATTGTAAACAAACCAGATATGGCACGTGTACGTACTCAGTATCTCTTCTCATCAAGATAATTGTTGAACAAATGTTTATAAATAGAAGTAGATGATTAACTGATTGTTTAGTACAAATGACGTCAATCTGTTTGCATCTGTAAATATCTGCACAGTATTATTTCTTTTGTTTAGGGGATCGTTTTTTAATAACTGTCTATCTAGAAAAAAGTTTGATGGTTGTGAGTGCCAGCATAAATCTAAATCCTGTATAATTTTACTCAATATAGCCAGCTTTCAAAGAGCATGAGTGTATAATATATTAATACATTTGGAATAAAAAAAGATCTTGCCCAGCCCCTTTCAACATAATTATCCAGAATTGCACAGGTAGAGTCCGACAGCTGTACGTGTATGTGTATATCTAAAGACATGGCGTGTCGTGACTGAGCAGTCCAGTGCATTAGACTCAAGCTTCAGTGTCTTCTGATCAGCAGAGTGTGGGTTCGAGTCCCGGTCTGGACACTTGTGTGACACTTAACCATTATTGCTTCGTCCTTTGGATGGGATGTAAAGCCGTAGGTCCCTTGTGTTGTGTAGTGCACGTAAAAGAACCCAAGTTACACTTGTCGAATTTCTGGTAGTGGCTGCCGAATGCTTCACTGCACCTTGTAAACCTTTATAAGGTGCTATATAAATCATAAATCATAAATCATAAAATCATAAAATCATAAAATCATAAAATCATAAAATCATAAATCAAAAACCTGTCTTGTGGCCTCGTGGGATACGGGACACAGAAGCACTACATTTTTCCCGTATTCCATTCGCGCTTGTGTGATAAATTTATAATAGTGATGGTTTGAAATAGGGGCAAAAGCTTGGGAATTTCTTCATTTCCGTACTTTATTTTTTATTGACATCCTTCAAGAAGAAATGTGGAGAGCCTTATTATGTGACAATTTGTTTGGGTTGTGAGTTTGTCTTAGTGTTTGCCTGGAGTTCGTCAAAGTGAACACATCGTCATGTGCCCAGAGGGACATGACGAGAGTGTGACCGGCGAAAGGTCGTAAGCACATATTGTCCAAAATTGTGTTTCCAGAAAACGGAGTGTGAATGTCTGGTCGTTTTTTTTGTCCTGCCATTTGTAAGTCATTGCATGAAAGTTAAATTCGGCACGGGAGTGGGTGTTATTCTAGCGACAACTATACAACAGTCATGCCCTACTTTGTTTTCAAAAGGGCCATGTTATTGCTTGTGGCCTTCTCTTGGGATGTTAAAAAGTTGTACTTTGTGTGTCCACAAAAAGGTCGTACAGCCTTCCTGCAGGCACATATTCAAAAAATGTGTGATTTTTAGCTAGTGATGGGAAGGGGGGGGGGGGGGGAGGAGATTCGATTAAAAAAGCTAAATATAAATGCTGAAACAACAGCTTCAGATGAATATAGACCTTTCTTTTGCAACGTCACAGCCCGAGTTTTTGCCAACTAAGATGGAAAAACTACGGAGCCATCAACGTCAACGCAAAACAAAAACAGATAATCACAGTTTGCAAAAATGTTCAAAATTTGTTGGAAACAAACCAACCAATAATGGGATGTATTTTTCTTTCAATAGAAAGAATAGAATTTTCTTTTCAATAGAAATTTGGTCACAACGTCTGACAACAAGACGTGAATGTTTTGCTACATTTGGCCGTCCATGCCAACCAGCAGGGTTTGTTTATCAACAATGGAAAGGTCTATTGTAGGTCAGTAGAGATTACCATTTTTCAGTTTTACAGCAACCTGTGAAAAACCCATGGTCATTTTTAATGCTTTTTTATTTTTTCATTCTACACACACACCCTGTGTTGAGTTGATCGATGTATAAAATGTGAGAAAACGACAATCCGGATGTCTTCATTGTATTGAGTCTTCAGCGTGACAATGGCGGGGAAGAAATTGGACATCAGCCAAGTCATTCTCGCATAAACAGGTGGGCGGGGCTGGTGGCATTGACACACACACTAAGCAAATTGCAAGCCCACTTTTGAACACATGACTACATTTCTGATCCACTTTTTTAATTGTTAATTTTATGTGCCGTCGGTAATTGTGTCGGCGGTACAACGCATGCATCTTTCAGTGAGCAGGAATTGCCAATTTTCCGCTGGATTTCACCCAGAATTCAACACGCTGGAAGGACTGGAAATAAATTATTTACATAAGAAACTGCATTCTGATGGGGGTAGATGGCAGACGATTGCGATTCTTCAACTCTGCAGTCTTTTGTTTGGGAGTTTATAGCTGCTGCGAAAGAGACAAAACCTAAAAATCCCCAATTATATCTTGTGATAATTGCTTTACTGTTGGTGCACCTTTTCACTGAGTGCATCCTCCAAAATCTTCCTTGGTCTTTCACAAACTGTATTCGGTATTGATGTATAAGGTAGGATACATTAATTTTTGTTTTTAGATTTTGTTTTTGAAAGAGTACATTCAGTCCTTTCCTTGAGATTTTAATTAGTAATAACAACAAGCCAAGTTGTGAAAAAGTCATCTAAATAATATTGTGCTTTTAAAAAAGACTAAATTCCAAAAGCGGGGCCCAATTTCTTAAGAGTTGCTTAAGCAGAACATGTAGCTTAGCAAAGCACAGCAAAATTATGCTTACCAGATTAAGGTTACCAGCCAAAATACCACGTCACATGTACCATAGCTGTGGCTGGTATCCTGCCCATTCTTGCTTAGCAGAATATTGTTAGGTAATAGTTTCTGCTTAAACAGTTCACTGAAATTGAGCCCAGGGTTCAATTTCGTGGAGCTGCTTAAGCACTAAAAGTAGCTAAGCACAATAAAATGTTGCTTACCAGAATAAGGTTACCAGCCAAGATACCATGTCACATGTACCATCTGCGACTGGTGTCCCGCTTATTTTTGCTTAGCAGAATTATCGTTATACCATAATTCCTGCTGAGGCAGCTCTATGAATTTGGGCCCAGGGCCCAATTTTTTGTAATAGACCTTATGCGACTGACGTCATGAGTCCAAAAAGATGTGTACAACAGCGCCCTCAATGAGGTCATAAGGGGCCATAAGTTTACTGTAGGAAAAGACAGTGCTCATCCTCTATGCCTTCAGATGTTTTATGCTTGCACAGAGTGATCCTTAGCCCAGTTTCAATTTTATAAACACTTCTGACTGTCAGACTGTAAGCAAAGCAAAAAGAACTCTGGCTTGCTGGCGGTTCTTGCAAGCAGAGGACTGACGCAGCCATGCAAATCCATTGTTAACGCGCACGAGCGCTGTCAAGTGTTCTCGATCACACTTTTACGTACGAGAGTAAACACAAAAAATATGCTACCCGTAAACAGCTTTAGGAAGTTTGGACCTGGTAAGTATGAACATCCGTAAAGCAAAAAAATATATTGTGTTTAAAAGTAGAAATGTGTCATCAGCTGAAATGCCACTGGTAAATATTGCTGTGAATGGTGCCCTGCTCCATTCTGCTTATCAGTTTTATAACGTTGGAACCCTGATCATCCAGACATTATGATGATTAAATATCCCAGATGGTCAGGTAAGACAATGCCCTCTTTGATCACAGCCAAAATCCTCTTCATAATTCACCCCCCCCCCCCCCCCGGCGACTCGTAGAGTGTTAACCCCCGGATGTCAAAGAGCATTAACGGAGGGATTTCATATTCAATTGAATTCTCTGGAGTTTTGTAAATGAATGCGCATTTTAAAGAGGAAACGCTGTATAATACCGGTTGATCGTGTTGGAATAACCTCTGATAAAAAGGTGCAAACTTTGTTTGAATTGAGATCTGAAGTACGTGGTGCATGTTTTACCAGTTGTGACAAAAACGGTGTGATAATTCATTCAGTTTAACACTTGGCCTTTTTTTAAAAAAGCCATTTACACAAAGTTAACTGTTTATCTTTTTTTTTTAAGTAATTTTTTTTTTTTTTTAATGAATAACAAAACCTCCACGTGAACTAACAAAGTAATTTTTTTTAAATAGTCCTCGATTTAAATTTTTTCCCCCCTGATAATGTAAATCAATTTTTTTTTTCTCAGGGTCGACAAACCTTCAGCCTAGGAATTCCAGGAAGAGGGAAAAAAATGCTGTATGCTTTTAATTTGGTTATTTTGATTCCTCTCTTTTTTTTCCCCCCATTACCGGGACTTTACCTTCACATGCAGTCAGTTAATTGAATTGTAATAAGGTGAAATCCTTGATGTTGTAGCTCTGGGCAAGGCTATATTGGTACCGGAGTATGAATGCATTTCGGTACATTATTGGTGCGTGCACACGCATGCAAGCCGACTGTACATTTATGTTTTCTATTCGCATAATCCAAATGTGAGGAAGAGGCTTCTTCGTCTCAGTAATCTAAGAGTTTCAATATTGTATAGCGCTCAATACAGCAGAAGCTGTCAGGGATCGGCCATCTTGTTTTCTTACATTTTTAAAACAATATAACCAAATTGAGTAAAACAAAATCTCTCCTACTATAAATGGACTGTTGTTTATTGTTTATGTTGTGTTTAGTTATTATTTTGTTGTCAGTGTGATTGTTCCTCCCCCCCCCCCCCCCCCCCGTAAATTGTGGAATTTTTAGGTCGGATACATGTACCTGTCAGAGGCAATGGAGGCGTCCATGTCCCTGGTCATTGCCTCCATGCCCTTTGTCATTGCTTCCATGCCCTTGGTCATTGCCTCCACGCCCTTGAAATGGTGCAATTGAAATTTATATTTCCTTCATTGAGGTGCCCTTTTTTTGAGGGAAATTGCCTTGCCCTTACAACAACGAAGTATCAAGCCTGAATTCTGATTGAAAAAAATAACCACCCCCCCCCCCACTTGATTTTTGAGTGAGTTTGTCATGCCACTGGCTGCGCCAGTATTTTTTGACCAAAATGTGAGCTCTTTAAAATTTTCAAATTTTCCTTTTTTTCGAAGAAAATTTTCTTATTTTCTTTGTTTCCTCCCAAAGTTAAATGAACTTACATCGGCAAGAAAATACATCAGCAAATAAATCTTAACGTTGGGAAACCTTTGGATGCCTGACTGGAGAGACAAACAGACCAAAAGTTTTATTCTGCCAATAAAACCTAAAATAAACCTATCAATTTGTACAATATAAACATATAACAATTAAATGACCAGCACAATTTCACTAAAGCACCCAGTAACTTTCCCAATACCCTGCATAAATGAAAGGACATACCTCATAAAACAAATGTTTGAAGCATTTTATGCTCTTTTAAAATAAAAGTGTTTCAAGCAGTTAAAAACCTTATGGACAAATTGCTGTGTAAGTAAAAATTGTATCAGAAACCATCAACTACATTTAATAATAGTGTACATTTATGATGCGCCTTGTCTGTCATAAATGACACTCCTGGCGCCGAATTATCAAATCTGGTGGAGATTGTTACAAATGATTTTATGAGACGAAGCAACCATAATACAACACCTTGAAAGGGATACAAGGTGAGGTGGTGCATATTGCTGCCAGACCATGCCAGAAACACTGGGGCAAACCCCTTCTCTTTACGATAAGTGTACTGGGCTCTTTGACGTGCATTACACAACTCACGGGACCAACGGCTTTACGTCCCATACGAAGGATGAAGCAATAATGGTTAGGTGTCTTGCTTAAGGACACAAGTGTCACGACCGGGACTCGAACCCACACTCTGCTGATCAGAAACACCAGAGCTTGAGTTCGGTGCTCTTAACCGCTCAGCCATGACAAACCACCGCATCAACCCAGGCAAGCTGATCGAACGCACGTTTAGACAGTTTAGCATCTAAAGCACCAGCACAACCATTGGTTACTGTCAAAGACCCAGGTTGACCCAGAGCATTCAAATAGCTTTGACGTCATTGTTGTGGCTCACTCGCAGGTTACTGGGGGGTGACCTGGTGCATGACATCACGACAAAAAATTTTTCTCAATGGCTGTCATTTTTTTTGTTGATCAGCGGGACACTTTGGAGAAATTTGACACACATTTTCACCCTAAAACAGTGACTTTGTTAGCATTTTGTAATTTTTGTAATCGTAGATGAGTACTGTTGTTTTAAGCTGGGCTTGTAAAATAGTTTAGTGTTGCAGTTTCACGGTGAGAACAATTATTTTAGGATAGTTTTTCGTGAATCACGACGAGTTTCGGACGTAATGCTAATAATGAAAGTAGTTCCGGTCAGCTGTCCCAAGATGCATTGGTATGAATGCTGAGGGAAGTTGGCGTTCGGTTAGCTCTTGTTTGTTGCTCGCCCGGATGAGCAAAACCGGAACGACCCAGGCAAGCTAATCGAACGCACCAATAATATACATGAAACATCAAACCTGTGAAAGTTTACGCTCAATCTGTCACTGTGTTCATGAGCAAATAGTGCGAACCGAAAAAGTTTTACGTTTCACTGTTTTCAAACATGGAGGTTTTGGACTCGCGAGATCAAAATTAGCTGCTGTACTCATTTCTTGAAAACTCTAGCATTTCGGGCAAAAACATTTCAAGGGGAGTCTTCCCTCCGTGACCATCTTTATACTCTGCAAGTTGTGTGCAAATCTGTGAACATTTGTGTCGTCACTCTTGCCAATGTTGTGCGCACCCTTTAAGGAAAAGACTAAACTCAAAAAGGTGTTCACGCAGTCATAGCCATTTATTTGTTATTCCAAAAGAACATGACTTACTGCTGTTTTACCGACTGAAGAACCTCTGCTTTACAAGCAGAATACCATGTCAGTGAAATGAATCCTTTTAAGCTGAAATAGAACCCCCCAAATGCCACGTAAAACACGCCATTTTGTTTTAGTGTTCTTTTTAATAGAGTCTTTGAATGTGTCATTTGCATTTTACACAGCATTGAACCTCTCATTACCAACTTGTTTTGACATAAACAACTGCTGGTGACGGCTTTGCTTGACCAATCAAGCGTGAAGCAGACGTTCTTACACAACAGATAGCTTGTATTCAGAGACTAATTTTACAAACTCTATTACAACCTTTAAGATATTGTTTTACAGCAAAATATGGAATAAGAAATGTCTTATTTACCGAATTCCCTTTCATATAATCTAAAAATCATTGAGATCGGCCGATAAATGTCCAAGCTCTTGGTCTTTGTTTCCACAGTGTGATCTGTAAACTCCAAACACTTTTTTTTTTTACACAACCATATGGCGCTCAGTAGGTGTTTTGCATTTTGGATCTTTCCACTTCAATTTAAAGCGATTGCATAATAGCAACCTTGTTTTATTTTACCATCATTGGAAAGATCTGATCTTTCTCTTTCCAACCACAGCAAGCTTGGGTTTTTAAACCACAGGCAATACACCTTCTAATGATTAGTTGTTGCCATTTTTGATTTAAAAAAAAAACATATAAAGGTATCTGGAGTAGCTTTCTTGATATACAATTCGAAAATAAAACCATAAATCCCAAGCACATGACAACTAACTAGAGGAATGTAATCTTAAGGGCAGTATACAGGATTGGTAAGGATAAAAAACATTAATGTTTAGTTTCAGTCTGAAAGCTTACTGTTTATGAAGTTAATTCTAGAACCCATTTTTCTGTGAAATATTTCCCTCTGAAGTGCTGTCATATTCGAGACAACTGAATCTGAAAACCTAAAAAAGGCAACAGCTGAGTTTGGTTTGAATAACCGAAATTAAGGACAATGTGTTTACATGGTGAAAAGTGTACACGGTTTTTCACTATTTTCTCCTGACTCAGATGACAGATTGTTTTTCATGTATATATTGATTTTTGGGTGAACAAAGAAAAATTGACTGGAACGGGATTTGAACCTGCGACCACCAGTTTAACGTACCGACGCTCTACCAACTGAGCTATCCAGCCCTAATTTTGTCAATATCTTTGTTCGGGGGGTGCTATTCATAAGCCTTTCAACTGGTCACTGCCGTGTAGTCAAGGATCACACCCCACAATATACGATACAACCATAGAGCTAGCTGTATGGATATAACCTGGGAAGCGGCAGCACGGGGATCTACATGTACCTTAAGGGTGATGCGACTTTTTGTTTTAAATATCAAGCAATAAACCACAAGGGAAACTGACTGGGTAAATTTTAAATCAATTTATGTATATATTGAATCAGACAAAGTAAGAACACTGCACTATCAGCTTTGTCATTCCTTTAAAGTGCCTTAAAAAAAAAAAAAAACCCAAAACAAACAAACACCCAATGTCTTAGAAAATAATTCCTTATTTTTTAAATTAAATAAGTTGGAACTGTTTTAACTACCATATTTGGTTATTGTTTTTACTCTGTTGTTTTTAACATTGTAATGCACATCTGAACATATATTTTCCATGCAACTTGTGCATTAAAAAATGAATAAACTGTTATTATCAAATAAATAAAACAAATTAAAGTTATATATGCTGTTTTCTCCAAACCACTAATAGTCAATAAATTATGACAAAATGCACAGGTCAGTTAAAAAAACATATGTATACATTTCTTAATACCACAGGATGGGAATGAACAACTCTCACACAAATCAAAAATCTGTACAATTGCCTTAAGTCTTTACTTCTTGTACGTGGTAACTACAATGTACATTTTTATATCTGCAGACAAGTTATGGTGTTAAAGCATTTTTTTTTTTATACACCTGAAATCTAGTTTCCTAAGGGGCCCCCCCCCCCTTCATTTCCTCACGCACTAGCCAGCTGTCTGTTAACACGGCTGATGTGCGGTCTCACTTTTCATTCACTCAAGAGAAGATATTACCACTTTGGTCACAATGTCAGCTGACACCACCGAGGAGAGAACATCACAGCGAGAGCTGTGATGGATAGCCGTCCGAATACTAATGAGCCATGACTCTCATATATATGCAAATTAGGAAGTAACAGAAAGAAAAAAATGCCGGATTAGTCGTACGTGTATATATTGGATTATACCCATGACCTTTGGTCATAGATCAAAGGGAAATGTATTTTGAAAATGATGTAATTGTAAAGATTTCATTTTATAGGTGGGTAAGGGGTCATTGCTAGGGGATAGGGTGGAGTTCGCGCTGGCAATGCCTTGCCAGCCACACTACTGACAAATGTGGTAACGGTCGTCTGTAGTGCAAATAACAAATGGAAGGATGCCCTGCATAATGATAGAGCAAACATTGGTGGAATGGTTCTCGCCTCATTGCCACAATACAAACTGATGGGTTTTTTTTTTTTGTTTTTTTTTTGAGAGGAGGATGATTTTTTTTCAATCAGCCATTGGCATGTAATTCCACTCGCAACAATGGGACTTCAGAGTGCAATTATATTGGTTTTTCTATTTATTCAGTTTGAAAGGAGGAGTTGAAAGAAAGAAAAAAACAAAACCATGAAACAATCTTACATTGTTTAAAAATCTTTTTTTTTTGGTTATTATTTTAACAACACAGTTTCAAAGCATTTTGCTAGAAGAGATTAAAAGCAATTAGATTAATTAGACAAGTAACAGAAATTCAAAGGCATATAGGCATATGGGGGACTTCTTGGTTAAAGGGGACAGAGGGATTGATTTGCCGGAAATTTACACAGATAAAAACACAACTACTGTAATGATAAGTATTTTTTTTTTCTTCTTGCTTTGCCTGAATTATCATTTTACCCACTGTTTTGCCGACTTTGGGAAGGGGGGGGATGCAGTTGCTTCCCTACTCCCCCGGGTTTCAAGGCGTGTAGTAACTGGGTTATTTCATTTGCTTCTAGAATCATGACCACACAGCCCCTTTAAGTGATTCATATTATAATAATACTTTTTGACATTTGTAGAGCGCCCTCTCTGTTGGAAGGCACAAAATACAATAAAAAAAATTCCATACACATTCAAGTAAAACATAAAATTTGAATAATTCAGTTAAGCCAAAAAAAAATATAATAATACATACATAGTATGTAAAAAGTGCCTCAAAGAGTCATAACTTCTAAAAGAAGAAAAAAATTGTTACATATTATACAAATACTGGATGCATATGAGTACATTGTCTGCAGAATATAATCATATGGTGACATCTGGACCATTCCATGTCACCAGGCCAAGCCCAGTGAAATGGAAAAGCCAGATTTCAACGAGTGATTATATTCTGTGACAATGAACGGAATGCATTCAATATTTGATTTATACTAACTTACACATAATTGCACATTATTCCTTGTTATTTGATTTTTATTTTTATTTTTTTTTACAATAAGCACAAATTAGACACGAAAGCTTGTCCACCCGCACTGAAAATTCTTTGAAAAAAAAACCTTCTAAACCACGTGGATGACTCCATGTAGACAAACGGGCAGGGACTGATTAGTTTGAAAACGACGCTGCGAAGCGTCCAATAATTATCCTTATTGGACGAACACCTGTCCAATAATAAATTTTGACCGTCGCGGCAGTATAACACATAGCAAAATAATGGATGACATGTGACGCGTGTTCCACCAATCAAATGACAAGGATCTGTTTGTGTGGTATACAAATATAATTGAATTCAAACAAAAGGAACAACTATCAAATACCAGGAGATGAATAAATAATCATTTTTGGAGTGATTTCATCTGGTCCACCATATGCCTGTCGTCCTAACGATTGGTTGTTGATTGATCAGCTGATTAAAAAAGGATCACCCGATTGGGTAGTTTGAAAAATGATACTTGTCTGGAGTTAGAATAAACCTAATAAATGAGATTTTTGTTTATTATTTATTTTCATTTTTTTTGTGCGGCGGTGACCCTACATTCCCTGCAAATGTTTAAGATGGCTAAATCCTGTCTTCATTCAATACGTACATGGATACCAACCACCCCAACCCCCCGCCCCCCAAAAAATGTAAATAAATAAATAAATAAATAAACAAATAAAAATAGAGGAAGAAGAGAACGGAAACTACAGACTCTGCGATTTTCTAAATTTTATTGTTCATATCTCCATCTGAAAAGAACACCTGTATCCACCTGTATCAACACTAAAAACTGCATATTTTATAAACATAGGTTTTCAAAATCATTCAGAATTTTGGCCTAGCATTCGTTTTTCGGGAGCAGTTGACATATGGTCATGAATTGTAAACGTAGTTCATAAATTATAAATTGATCGAATAGACCAATATTTACGTTCAAAAGGGTGGTTAAAATAATGTCAGTGTTTTGGCCTTGATTTGTTTTCTTCAGTTTGCTAGTAACCTTTTATTATATATTGTTTTGTTAGAATAATATATTATTATGTTTTTATTTTGAATAACACTGAGATAACATTGGCAGGACAAAAGCTGTGTTCGACAGCTCTATGAAATTGGGCCCCAATAGTGCCCTAGTGTTATGTCCACTACTCCGGCTTATGGCCTGGCTTATGGCCGGATTGATAAAAAGTCCTCATCGGCAATGCATAGCCATAGCCAAAGTCGCTTGAGTCAGACACAGCTGTACTGTCGTCACATTTTAACAAAAACTCAGTAACGAATTATGTTGACAAATTGACACACTCAGCCAAAATTGTCAGAAATTAGTGGTCACAAACACCATCATTATACCAGCATCGGAAGGCATTGCAAATTTTCAACAAAACAAACTAAAATCAAACAGAAAGGAATAAACCTTTGACTATCATATCTTTGACAAAACTACATACTTTCTAATATTGTGAAGACAAGACTGCAGTGGAAGGGGGGGGGATTTATGGTTGATGCATTCAAGACAGACTGACCATTAACACATAGTTCCTGATCTGATTCGCAATGATTCAGCCCTGAATAGTTTCCAAGTCCCTTGGAATTTGAGACGGGGCCGAAAAAAAGAAGAAAAAAATTCTGAAGATTCATCAGGAGATTTTGATTATTTTTTTTGTTTTTTTTTTGTGCCGAGCTGCGAAAAGTCACAGAGGTTATGGAGAGATTTAGAATGAAAAATTTAAGGTAATGCCTTCAGCTCTGAATTTGTGCGACTGCTATCTCATAAATTATGGAGCGTCCAGCCTATTTCTTGTGAGTTTGGCCGACAGCCAACCTGGTTGTCTTCCGATTGCTATTGCTCTCTCTATTATAATGCTGTGACCATATTGGTGAGGTTTCCTGTATTAGCAGTGAAAACATGAGTTCTTTTCCTCGTTTAATGAAAGGGGACCAGGCCATTTTTTTTCCTTCCGACTCGCCTCGCCCCCGGTTTGTTATACAAAGAAATCCTGATTAAGGTCCATGATATTATTTGCGTTTTTGCCCATACACCGATGTGTGTTTAAGTGCTGTATAACTCAGTACTTTCCCAAGTTTGAAAAAAAAAAATAATAATGAAAAATACTGAGTATACAGTGCTTAACACACATCGGTGTATGGGCAAAAGACACAAATAATTGTCTTTATCCCCGATGCAAACAATTAAGCATCTATCATAAATGTCCATAATGCTGGTACGTTTTGCAATAAATAATAATAAATCAAGCCCTTGACTTGTCAGGATGTGATTTGTTATTTTTTTTTTTTTTTACGCTACACCAATGTGTGATGAGCACTGTGTACTCAGTGCTTTCCCCAAGTCCTCAGTGTGTTCCCTGCAGACAAAAATTTACAGGCATACTTCTCGGGTGGGATATGAACCCACAAACCAGCCCCGTAACTAGGGTAAAATTTTAGGGGGGCACCCTTTTTCCTAGGGGGGAGGGCACTTTTGGCCAATTAAAACTGTAGTTTCCGATTGTATTTTTTTTCTTCGAAACAAGCCCCTTTTCAGCGCTCTTCTGACGTGTTGAGGTGAATCAAAATACATTCTGCGTGTAAATAATTAAAAAAAATAGTTTTATAAACATTGAAATTGCTGCATAAAAGCTCATAAAATGTAACATTTAGTTCTGGTAGTTTTTTAATCTAAAAAGTCCAGATTTCAAATAGGTGAGGGGGGGGGCACGGACATCAGTTGGGGGGGGGGCAGGGGGGGAAGGGGGGGCACGTGCCCCCGTGCCCCCGTGCCCCCCTCCCCCCCCCCTAGTTACGCCACTGCCACAAACCCTTGCCATTCTAGAGCAGATGTCTTACCACTAGACCACCAATCATGCCCGGTGACAAGAACACTTTGAGTCCTATAATGACCAGCGTGTACCGCAACGATTTAACAGATATAATAATTGCATTGGGGATAAAGAGTTAGGTTTTTATCCTACACCGATGTGTGATAAGCACAGTATATACTCAGTACTTTCCCTCTTTCTGTGGAAACAAGTATTCACAGATATAATACTCAGGTATTTTTCTTGATATCAGGATTTTGCTCATGTCCCCCTGGGGCCTTGGAAAGTGTTCAGCTTACGTTGGTTTGTTCTTTGTTTTGAAATTTTGCCTCCAACATATTTCAAAGAAGCAAAATATTTTAAGATACGCCTAACAAATTAAATACTGGGGTATTCACCAACATATTATATGTTCATAGTCTTGAATGTCACAAACATAATTATGCGTTACTGTGGGTACTAGAATTTTGATTGTCACAAACATATTACGTTTTACTGTGGGTCATAGAATTTTGATTGTCACAAACATATTACGTTTTACTGTGAGTCATAGAATCTTGATTGTCACAAACATATTACAGGTTACTGTGAGTCATAGAATTTTGATTGTCACAAACATATTACTTGTTACTTTGGGTCACAGAATTTTAACTGTCACAAACATTACGTGTTACTTTGGGTCACAGAATTTTGATTGTCACAAACATTATGTGTTACTGTGGGTCACAGAAATTTGATTGTCACAAATGTATTTTGTGTTACTGTGGGTCATAGAATCTTGATTGTAACAAGTATATATGTTAAACTGTGAATCAAATATTTTGATTATCACTACCATATTATTTGTTTAACTGTCGGTACAAATTGAATACTTGGGTAGTCACCAATATAATGTATGTTCATAATCTTGATTGTCACAAACATATTATGTATTACTGTGGGTCATAGAATCTTGGTTATCACAAACATACTGTTAGACACTTGATTGTCACAAACATATGTTTAACTGTTGATCCCAAAATCTTGATTGTCACAAACATTATGTTATACTGTCAGTTATAGATTTGCAATAGTCACAAATCATATTATCACTCGAGAGAGGAAACAAAGACTCTCGGTGCTATGAAGAGAAATCTTCGCTCGCTTGGCTTTGTCAAGTCAATGGTTTCTTTGTGCAAGCGGTACTCTTAAAGAAAAACGATCCCGGCGCTTCCGAGAAAATAATCCTGTCAGGCTGGATGGGAAAAAATTGAAGATACCCGATGGCAAATGGTCTAGGGGTGTTTTTTTTTTTTTTTTTTTTTAAATCCATCCAAATATGCTGCTTATACATGTAACAGCTCAGCTTAAAAAAAAAACAAAAAAAAAAAACAACAAAAACAAGTGGGAAGAAATTATGCAGAAGTATTACACACTCGTACAGAAAGATAGCTTTCAGTGGTCAATCCATGTGCATATTGCATTAAATCATGCCAATTGCATTATTGTTGACACTAATGGCGATAACCACTGGAGCAACGCTTGTCTGGATAGCATTTGCACGAATTAACAATTGCCACAACTGTCACAAATGATGACCTGCTGTCAGACTACTTGTCTCTTTTCCCAGATTGACTCATATCAGAGGTGATTATTCCTTCGTGTTTGTTTGTTTGTTTGTTGTTTTTTTCCCTCGTCATCTGCGGGGAATACATGTGAGTCTTACAAGATCATTAGTGCTAATTAGTGTACATGTCATACTAAAATTGTTACGTTTGACGATGTGAAACTTTGGGAAAGTGTTGATGTAACTGAAATATATCAAATGTGTGAAAGCACACATTTGCAAAATTGAAGATTGAAGATGTAAAACCGAGCCTCATTGCGAACCAGATCAGCTGATTTTGTTAGTACATATGTAGGGATCCATTTGAAACTAGGGCAAGTATTTCATTTACAGAAACATGAAAATTTTAAGTTGGGCACTGATTTTGAAAAAAAAAAAAAAAAAAACAATATTAAAAACAGCAATACACAGAACTTATAAATAGGAAGTGGCAAAAGTTCTTTTTGTGAAAACAATTTGAAATTTTAAAGAAGGAGTATGAAAAGAGTTATTTTAATATAAAAGGACACCTGTGTCAGAGACACACAATGCGCCGTGGAACAATTTACAGCTGCCAAGTTTTAGAAACAGTCTTGCCAAAGTACTTTGTCGTTAAGGGGCTGACAATAGAATGCATTTGACTTCTCAATTATACGCCACGCAAAAGTACTTTAATGCATGTGGTATGGGTCAGTCTGTCATATAGTGTACATAGAGTGGGAACTGCACTACACAGCAGGTTATGTCAGGACTGCGGTATCGCTTTGCACAGCACTTTGACACTTCACAGCCCCAGCTCAACATTGGTAAGAATGAAAACAGAAATGTTCACAGATTTACACATACCGTACATGGTATAAAGATTTGATGGTAGAAAACTTTCCTTAAAGTATTTCTGCCTGAAATATTATCGTTTTTTAAATAATAAATGAAATAAAATCCAAGATTAGTTTTCGTCTCAGTGAGACGAAAACTCTGCCTATAGGAATGCGTAGAAAAGTGATAAGTGCATTTTTAACGTTTTCTCGCAAATGAAACAACGAAATGAGCTGACATTTTCACAGGTTGGTTTCATTACAAATGTATTGATTTGTGCAAAGAATGGAATCGTTTACACTTGAGTTTACCAATGTTGAGCTGGGGCTTTAAACACCTACCAAAGAGGGCACTGTCCATAATAGTGCTGTCAGTACATGGGTGCACCTAGCCAGTCTCCGTTGCACTGCAACGGAGGAGTCCAACCTGGGCTAGGGTGCACCAGACTAAGCTCTCCATCTTAACCAATGCTGAACGCTAAATATTCAAAAAAACTCAACAAATATTTAAAAGTCTCTCGCCCTCTTGATATAAACTGAGATATACTTGCCGACAACTAAAGTTTTTGCTTTTCAATTTTCAAAAGGTTTGCCCTGAAATGTTTGAGCTATGCTCATCCAAAATTAAAACACCCCTGACCAAGTAGACTGGCCAGACTCCATCTTGGAAAAACAGCCCTACACTTTGTCAGCCGAAAATGGCAATTTGCTGAACTTTTTGTAGTATGCATATTACTTGCTTAGGGCTCAAAGGCCTACTTATTTGAATTTCCGAAAACAAATCTCCAGATTTTGAAGTTTCTTGGAAAGGTGGTATAAGGCGTAATAATAATAATAATAATAATATTGATAATAAAGTAGGTATTTTTCAAGCCTAGTAGGCCCCTAAAATTGCCTTACAATATTGTTACCCATGTTCATCAGGCCCTAATAATTCCTTAAATCATCTCAACTCCTTAGGAGTATGCAGCACCAGCTGTCAAATGTGCACACAGGTTGCTAATCATTCAGACAAATAATGTCCAACCTCACAGGTACCCGTTTAAATCTGGGTGGTGAGAAGCAATTATAGTTAAGTGTCTTACGTAAGCCCACAAGTGTTACGACCGGGATTCGAACCCCACCCAGCCACCAGCACTTAGGTTCGATGTGCTAGTTCACTCGGCCATGACACGTCACTGGTCATTCATTTTTCCCAAGTACTTTTTGTGTTGTTTTCCCCTTAATTCATTTAGTGAATTCATTTTGCCTGCATGAAGGACCAGTGATCAGTAGATTATACGGTCTGTAGGCAAAGCGTAAGGGAAGAAAGATGGACATGTAGCCACTATTGAGGTGCTTGTGTACTAATTGAAAACTCACTTTCTTTTGCCACCTTAGGCCAAAACTGCCTCACACTGTGGTAGACTGATCAAAAAGGTCATGAGTACCGGTACTCTACAATATGAGTGGAGTGATGATTGAATATTTCCATCCAAAGCAATCAAAACAGAGATATCAAGTAGATAAAATGAACAATTTAGATTGGTATACATCAACAAAATTGTTTTGTTAGTATCAGTCTGAAAGCTTACTGATTGTGAAGTTCACACTAGTACCGGTTTTTCATAGAAATGTTTCTGTCTGAAAAACTGTCAAAGTTGAGAAAATAGAATTTGAAGACCCCAATTTTAATTTGGGTTGTAACAATGCAAATTAAGGACAAAATGTTTACATGCTGGAAAGTGTGCACGGTTTTTCACTATTGAGCCCAAACTTTCGCAGGTTCGTCTTTTTCATGTATATACTGAAACACACCAAGTAAGAGCACTGCACTATCAGCTTCACCAATCCTATATTCTACCTTTAAGTAATAATGATATAACTACGCATTTAATCAGACGTGTACACCGATGTGAACTACATCAATCCTGGTCGTTTCCCCTCCCCCCCCACCACCCTCCTCCCAAGCTAAGCAATTTCTCACATTGACCCCCGACCTTTTCCTGCAATATCTACCCAATTTATTCATCCGGAATCGTTCATTTTTCTTCATTTGTTCTGTTACCGAGAGGCTCGTAATTGTCAATCCATCTGAAAATGATCCCCTGACATTACCGTCCCAAAGCAGCCACTTTGACGTGATGGATCAGGCAAATTATTGCCAAAGACGACCACCAAATGACAGAGAGAGAGAGAGAGAGAGAGAGTGAGAGAGACTGATGGAGAGAGAAGAGGGGAGGGGAAAAAAAGGAAGAAAAACGGGACTGTACCAGGATTTAGTACTCCCAAACGTCTGGCGGTTAGCAATGGTTTACGAACCGAACAATATGAACTAGGCGGCATTAATAAAAAAAATATGACAGGGCATATAACAAAATGGGTTCCTCAGCTACAATGTTTATGAGAGGGATTTAATATTTATTCGCAAATCACTGTGTTGAAATTGAACAAATTCATTCATCCACTACAGAAGTTTGTGGTTTCATTTGTCAACTATCTATTATCACAACCCTGATTTAAAGCAACAAAGGTGGTTAAAAACTGTCAAAATGCTTTTTTTAAATAAATAGTTTAAAGCTACATACTGACATATCAAAAAAGTATTGTGACAAATTTTCCAACAAAATTTTTAAAGGGGAATTTTTTTATATTTTTTTATCCCTAAACCAGACAGTATTATTAAAGTTCAATGTACTTTTCAGGCACTTTCATTCATGAGTGTGCTTGGTATGTGTTTGAAAATGTAATAGCCACAGCATAATCAATAGAGGGTATGCACAGCCGTATTCCTACGGTAAACTTACGGCCGTTTTGACCTCAGTGAGGGCGCTGCTTGTGCATATCTCTATGGGACTCATGACGTCAGACGCATAAGGTCTATATCTATCAGATGTTATATCTTTCTGGTTATAAAAAAAAAAACCAAGGAACCCTCAAAAGTGCCTTGCACTGTATTATATAACCAGTTAACTTGAATGCTCTGAGACGATAACGATACTCACGCTGACACGAGATCGATGCTTGAAAATACTTTTAATGTGCTCCTTATGACGGAGGCTCTCACTGTCCTCAACATGAAATGACAAGGGTTTGTATGTGATGGAGCAAGACACTTTCTTACTGAAAGTCTAACCATATAAGGGATTGTTTCATACTTCATTAATAGGTCGTTTGAATAATTGTACAACACAAGAACATGTTTGGATGGATTAAGAAAAGGGGTTGTACTAAACAAATGAGTGGGGGGCGATTGACCCATATTTGGACTTGGCTTTATCCTGTCCAGTACTTCCTGTCATTGCTCAGGAATGTGTAAGGTGGTAGAGATAGCCCTGCTGAATTTGCCTCATACACAACTCCATTGTAACGACTAAGAACAATGGAATGCTTGTGAGATATATATACAGTGTTGTGCAATGTATTAAACAGTAATACTTTCATCCGAAATATTAATAGTTTTCATTAAGTTTTAAGGTTGTCACCCGGTGACAGTATCCTGAACAGCTTACCTGTGAAGAGAAGATGATGAGGAATTGTCAGTTGTAGATTTGAGAGGAAAACCCCAACTAGGGGAAAACCCACACAATCAGATACTGAAAACCCAAGTCCACATGATGCTAGGCTCAGGTCCGAAGTGGGATTCAAACCGGGGTTTACAGAGGTAAAAGCAGGGAAGATACCACTAAACCAACCGGAATGCCTCATTTACATTGTTTTAAAATCATTTTCTGGCTTCAGCCACGGAAAGACCTACACAAATATTGCACTTATAACTACATTTTTTTTCTGAACAACAATTTGTGGTAAATGCGAAAAAAAAAAAAAAATTAAAAGAGGAACACATGTATTTCCACATGATAATCTCTTCCTAACAAATTTTATGACAATAAATGCTTTCAAAACATTATTTCTGTAGAGTTTATTTCAAGCTCGTATTGAGCTGAATATATTCAAGAATCCACCATGGTTTTTTTACCAAGGGTGTAACTAAGAAATTTTGGGGTGCAACTACCCCCTCTTGCCCTCCTGGCTCGTGCGCCTATGGCAGTGGTATGAGATTGGTGATGTATTGTGGAGCAAGTCCATCGATGGCTTTGCAATTAGGAGGCATTTGAAATGAGTTCAATAATGAACTGGCAAACAGTGATATATCCTTCAATGCCACTTACAAATTTAAGTGAGTAGGAAAACTTGAAAAGCAATTCGGTTGAAAAAATTTTCCCCCACCTTGCATAAGATATTCCATTTTACCAGTAATGGCAAAAAAAAAAAAAAAAAATACAGCTTGGTGTAATTTTGTCTCCTGGCTACAGTGTGTTAATAAATCCTGTCTAATGAAGCATCGAGTCACAGTGACTGGGACTATGGCAGCCAAACAATTATTCCTCAATGCAACCACCACCACCACGGTGTCCTTTCAGTAGCAGCCTTCAAATGAAGAATAAATTATTGATTGACGTCTCCCTTTCTTAAATGTTTTTATTCATCACCGTTTATTAAAGGGAGTTTGTCGTCGGAGGTTTCCGTCGCCTGTTGTTGGAAATGGTCACACTGTTGTTCTAATATTCAACAAGTGTTTTGTGTGGAAACAACTGGCTGGACGGAGAATGGAGTAATAAATTTGGAACAGTGCGGTATCGTCGTATTTAATGTTGATGTTAATATTGATGACTCTGTGAGGATAGTCTCAAATGCCCCTCTGTGACAAAAGGAGGACTTCTCCAAGTGTTTTAGTTTCCGTTTTTGGACTTGGGTGGATTATCATTCAAATAATAAATGTTTACGAGTGCATTGGTGAAAATATTTTCTTGAGTTGAAGTATGGACTGTTCTATTCCATGTGGCAAAGCTGAGGTGAATGGAACATTTCATCTATTGATTAAAAAAGTTCTCTCCAATGCACGAATGCAAAACATTCCACCTGATTTTCCTCACTTGTTGTCAGTAGTAAGCAGAACAAAGTAACACTGAGCCCTCCTTCTTAAGTGACACAGATTATAATCCCATAATCTAGATTACTCTCGTGTTCTTAAATATCGTCTGTCAGTATAATCTGGGGTGCCACCAGCATCCCAGATTATACTGACTGACGTTATTTAAGAACACAAGAGTAATCTAGTTTATGGGATTATAATCTGTGTCGCTTATGAAAATGGGCTCATTGTTCCTCCGTTTCGCTTACTACTGACACAAATGAAGAGTATCGGGATGCACCTTCAGTAGATCTTTGTCATTTGATTGGAGGATAAAAGTACATTCTTATTCTTATTCTTTATTTGGCCAGAATCAAACAAAACATGAAAGAACACATTAAAGCAAAGGTGAAGATAACAAACTGATGAAAGTAAAATATAACCCTATGCGGCAAACGGGAAGGCTTGTTGAATTATTCACAAAGGAAGACAAAATTAATAAAATAAATACATAAATAAATTAATGTCATATTATAGAAAAAGGAATCAATAAATAAATAGATAAATAAATATAAGACAAAAATAAAAAATGCCAAACAAATTAAATATAAACAACTTATAATAATAAACAATAAAAAGGGGATTAAAGACTTTGGATAGAGTCAGAAAAGACAATAACAATACACAACTTTCAATACAACCCTATATTATGTGATGGCCAGGATCAACAAAAGTATACTTAAACACTGTAGCCCGAAAGCCTGTCGATCCACTCACAAAAGAAGACATAAACACAAACTGTTCGAGATTGTACTCTGGTATCTGCACCATGAGGGCGCTTTGTCCTGCTGTGTACAACGCACACTGTGTATAACGCTTGGTGTGGTCTAGTGCGCAATAGTAAAAAAAGAAGGTATGAAAATGCAGGATAAATAGTACCAAAGTGCAGGGTTTATATAGGCCATGTTATTGTTTGATTAATAAATGCTGCGTGACTACAATCAAATGACAAGGATCTACTTATTTAATTATTTAATTGTTATTTAATTATTATATTGAAGCCTTGCACGCACATCACACATGACGACTGTGCCACGGTCACCATTTTGGAAGGCAATAGGCATAGGTGTAAATGCCCTGTTGCCTAAAAAGTGGAATACACTGCTTGACGCACACGGACATTGACTTACAAAATGGCGCAACCAAGAGAATTGGGTCAATACTATGTAGAATTTTTTGCACCAGGAGCACTGGAGGACTGACTTGCATCGTTGCACTTACAGTGTTTCCAGGGTTGACCGTGTGAACACAGAGCCATTCCAGATGTTCCATGCAGCTCCTTACTCTTGTTTGAATTTGAGGTATTCATACTGTAGAGCACCACCAATAGTTTGCTCTGGAGAAGGTCATACGGAAGGACACAGCCGACCGAGGCTGTTTCTGAATTAGCGACTGTGGCTACGGCTTGATCACCATGTCAACATGCATGGAAGTATAGGTTGCCCCTAGCAACAGCCGCAGCCGCTGCTTCCGACACAGCCTCACATTAATCACAGTTCATGCTGAAGTTTGAGTTTCATGCTGATGCATTTTGAAGCCTCTCTCCAACAGAGAAAACTACTGACATACTAAAATTTTCCCATGATCCCATACTCGTTTTGTTTTTTTTGCTCAGAAAATAATTATCTGTAACACTTTTAAGAGAGTAGTTGATGACAGATAATAAAATTAATGTATTACACGACCATCCATATTTACTTACATGAAAGTGACATATGTGTTTACTTTGTGAAGGAAACTTTTTTTTTCCACAGTCCTACTCATGTTTTTATAAATATAATTCTCTGCAGAGCAGATGATGTCAAACAATAGAATTGTCGTCGGACAAATATTGACATACATTTTTTTAAGTTATTAGAAATGGATAAAAATAGTGTACATTTATGTATACGCACGTGTTCATTGGTCAAACGATTTGCAGTTCTACTTCTGATTCGCTCCGGCAAACAATTTATTCATGGCTGTTACTGGCAAAGGATACACACATTATATGTACACACAGTCGTGAATCACCATTATGTCCGTGGACTTCTATTGTGAATTCTATTGTTCCTGTACTGAAGCAATCTCCATTGGTTTTGTACACAAATGGCGTCCGAGGACCCATGAAGACAAAGAACTGACTAGTGAGGACCTATTGTCCCTATTGTAAAATGTCCTCGGAGCATATGGTCAAACATGCCCATGTGTGCATGGATCGGTGGCAGTAGTTGAATTACACGTACGGATGTCCTGAACCCGTAGCTGTATCTTGCCAAACATCTTCTAGACTTCGGAGACACTAAGTCTTTTTCTATTAATGGACCTGCTTTGGTATCAGCTGCGTCTGTACTGGAGATACCTGTAAGCCTTAAGTGATCATTGTGGCGTCAAGTCTTTTTTTTTTTTTTTTTTTTTTTTAAGGGGATGATACTTCTGATTTTTTTTCTAGATTTGAAGAACCATGGCATAAAAACAAACCTTTTAAAGGGCCCGTGAAGAGTTTTTTTGTCATGGAATATATTTGTGGCTTAATATATGGTTTGAAATTAAAAAACATAGTATTGACTATTTTGATGTGTCTGTTATGCGTTAATACACTTTAACTGAGCCCCGAAAATGTGCGCCATCTGATTGCGCAATGATCCATGACGTAGGCTGTGGTAAAACATTTCAAAGACGGCTCTGGTGCCGAGTGGTCAACAATGCATTGTATGTTATTGTCACACACATGGCCCTGGTCAGCCGTTCCACTGTCTACGTCACAGATTTTATGTTAATGAGGAGGGGTGGGCGGAGCACGGCAACCCCCTAATTTTAGAAATCGTTATTTCTACGATTAATACGCATGTAAAAAACGTTAAAAGAAGTAAAGATATACTATAATAGGCATACTTATTTTTTTAACCAATAAAAAAAAATAATTCATGGAACCTTTAAACTTTCGGCCTTTCATCACGTTTGTAAAACCAGCATTGAATAGTCACAGGTACATCATACCTCTTTACTTTTTTATGAAGGCGAGGAATATGTGGAGAGGGTTGTATTCTTGGCATAATTGAACATAGCTTTTTAACTAAGTTAAATTTTGCAATTAAACAAAAAATATATAGTATAATAATAATCATAATATTTGAGGGTTTGAAAATGTTAAAACACCACATTCATTCATTGCACATACATGTTTCGCTGTTGGACTCTTATCGAGGCATATTCACCAGACCACAAACCCTGCTTCTGGGATTTTGCCTGCACTCCAATATTTGCATTGAGATATTATACTATGGATAAAACACAGGTAATATTCTTTATCCTATAAAGCGAATTTTAACCCGCTGCTTAAAAAAAAAGGATTTGAACTGCCTCTAGCTACCGGGCAATCTCGGTGGTCTAGTGATAGGAAATCTGCTCTAGATTGGTAGAGGTTCGAATCCCTAGTGATGTTCCTGTGGATTTTTTTTTTTTACAGCACTCGGGGAAAGTACTGAGTATACAGTGCTTTGCACACATCAGTGTTTGGGGTAAAACACAAATGATATTGCATTAGTTGCTTAAATTTGACCTCGAATTGAGTTGAACAGAATGTACATTGTATGAAGCTATTTAAGAAAATCACTATTGGGCACTATGTTTTCCCTTGAAATGTAGTCTGCTTCGATGATATGTTTAGTTTTGAGTTTTGAGTCTAATTTTATCTTATTTGTTTTGAATTTGGTGATTTTAAGAAGTTATAAACAAAAAAGATAGCCTATAAAAATGAGAACTTGTTGAAATTTGTTTTCTGTCTTGACCTTACAGTAAGCGTATTTGCCTTCTATATATAGGAACCTGAGTATGGGGAGAAAACCTTGCATGACAATGACATGACGATGTACATACATGCCATCTATAGTCCTTTCTATCGTTGATAAACAAACCGCCCTGCGTTGGCATGAACGTTGACAGACGTTGTGACCAAATTCAACATTTTTGCAAACTTTCTACTTGAAGAAAATACAGCCCATTATTGGTCGGTTTGTTGCCAACAAATTCTAAACGATTTTTTTACTATATTTTGTGTAACATTTGTGCAAACTGTGAATATCTGTTTTTGCTTTGCACTGATGGCTCCCCGTAGTTTCTCCACCTTGGTCGGCAAAAACTTGGTTGGCTGTGACGTTGCAAAAGAAAGGTCTATAGTTGCGTATTCACTGCATGCACAATTTGCTGCCAGTCTAGTGTGGTGTGTCCAGTGTGGTGACAGAAAACGCGTGTTCATTCGATTCTTGAGAAGAGACCACCAAGGTGTGCAGTACGCCCACTCCTCTATCTGTATCTAGATCAAGATCATGCCATTCATGGTTCAGCTAGTAATGTCTGACGCGTATCAGGGAAAACCAAAAAATAATGGCTCCAAATTTCCCGGTCAGCAAGGCTGTACTGAAGGGTGTATGCTTACATGTAGATGTAGTTGTAGTCATTGATTGCATGATGTCTAAGGATGGGAACATCGTTGTGGAAGTGGGCTGAAGAGTCACTCATCAGGAAATGATCTTGTACACATAATTTGTTTTGGCAAAGGTCCAGAATATTGTGGAGGCCATGTCTTCTGTTGCCCTGGTCTTGGTCTTGGTACCCCTTTAAAAGTTTCACATAGGCTTTTAGATTTTGCAATGGAAGAAAAAAAAAAAAAAAAAAAAAAAAATAGCCTATCTTGCTCCTCTACAGATGAAATTCCAGGCTTTTAGATCCATGCGGAAATACAGTGTACATGGAATTAGGGACATACTTGTACATTAAGCTTGTATTGATTTTGTTTGTTTGAAGTGATCTTTATTTGTTTACTTTATGTTCACGGCATGGACATTTAATACTACTACTGTACTATTCACAGTTCTTATGTAGCACTTTTTTACATCTGAAGGACGTCCCAAAGCGCTCATTATTATTTTTGTTTGTACAGGCATGCAGAGCTCTGTTTGAAATTTAAGACCCATTTTACATGTATATTTATACAGCACCTTGTAACAGTTTACAAAGTGCTGTAGCGCAAACTTAATGCAGCCTTACCATGCCAGAAACACCGGGGCGAACCCCTTGTCTTAACAAGTGTAATGGGTTCTTTTATTGGTATTGATCAATTCAGGAGAATCTTGGGTATAACCACAGCATCTTTGCCAGGCAACCCCCCCCCCTTCCACAAACACAGGATTTACACCCATGCTGCTATTATGAACACCAAACCATTTCTGTGGCCTGACATCAGTGAAGTTAACCCAATGGACCGATCCATTAAGCCCCCGCCCTTGCTGAATTGACCAATCACAGACGTGATTGCACAACCGAAAGTCCGACAAAAGTCCGACAAGCACATTCATGCATTGATGGCTCGCGTGCACAGTGGGCAGGGCTAAATGGATCAGTCTATTGGAAACCTGGACCGAAACAAAGTTTCACAATTTGTAAAGATCTTTGTACAGTAGTTCTTGTACATGAGAGCCTTTCTGTCAACCAATTATCCTTTAACTATTTCGGTAAATCACACCTAGCATTAATGAGAAATCCCCATGTGAGGTGCTGCAAATCTCGAACCATTGCTATGCAAGGTTGCCAATTTTGCAATCTTGCCTAGCGTTGTTTTCTCTTGCAGAATCAGTATAGCTTTCATGCTAGCATGAGCAGGAAGGTTGTTGAAGACCCAACCCCGGCCCCATACGTAACCTTTAAAGGCAAGCTCAAAAAGTCTTCTGAACCTTCTAGCCCCCAAGAAACCTAATAGATAATGTTGATATGACAGTCACATTTTGGAAAGAACATGGTGTAGGGGTTTAGTTTTTTGATCATGGTTTTACATGTCCTGGTGTTAGCATTTGCAAGCAAAATAAGAGTGGGATTGAAAAATGGTTTGCTACAAATGTAACCTTTCAAGATTACGAATCATGAATTTCTAATTCGGATAGTCTCAGTACTGTAGCTTGCCTGCAAGAGGGAGGGCTCCATATGTCACAGGCTTTTCGTACGTAAATACTTGAGGAGCGTTATTTCGTTAGGCTCAGGGAAAAGAACGTTAGATTAATCTTCAATGCACTACTCGGTTTCGTGATGACAAGCTCTCGGACGTCTTGACTCTCCCGTTGATGTCCTTGGCGTGGCTAATCAGATCTCCCTAAATTGGCCTTTTTTTGCATGAGAAACCCTGCGAGGAATGTTTTACATGCGGAATGATAAAGCCGGCCCACCTCAGATTTGGGAGTGAAGCGTGTGTCAGTCAGTGGGCAGGGCTGCTAGTTTGTGCTGTGTTAATTTGCGTGTGGAACCTCTTGGAGATATATCAGGAGGGGTCATACTGCAAGAAGGATAATGTCGCTAGTTGGTGGCGCCGTCTGCGTTGCGTATGAGTCACATGAAATGTGCACAGAGCAGAGCGGTACTTTTAGACCTTACAAAGGGCAAAACAAAAGGTGGTTAATCTTCCTCAACGACACATAAAGGTCTGCTGTAAGATATTAATGATTCAAAACACTCCACGCGATTTTCCGGCTGACTTGTCGTCTTTTGTAAGTGCAAAACGTCAAAAGGTACAGTGCATGCTCTGTCTGCCGTACGATATACACAATCCTGTTCAAGCTGATCCCCTGTGTAGAATTCTGTAGTAAAAATAGAGACATCTATTTGCCCCCAAAACATCCAACCAAAACAAGAATACAGTCACAAGTGTTTCTCAACCAGGTGGCATACTTCTTTGACCTAATTCAGGACTTTTCCCGTGGAGTATTGATTTTTTTTTTTTTTTTTTTTTTATACAGACAAATAAACAGACACACTTGAAAAAAAAAATTCAAATATCCTGTTCTTATTTAGCTTCCCTGGAGGAGGTGCGTGAGCCGAAGCGACGGTTCAAGTGCCCGGGAAGTGTGATCTGCCAGGGCAATACTCTTAACTCAAGTCAGACAAATTCGTTGTGACATTCTGCTCCCGGGGCCGCATCAAGGGATGTTAAACAACATCCCTTGCCACTAAACAAAAAAAAAGGGGGGGAAAATCACCAGGAGCAGATAGAAATGCACTAAAAGTACAACTGCGGGGTAGCGCTGTTTAAGCTCACGATGATTTAAGATTTGAAACTTTGCTAGGTGGGAATGCAACTCAGAAAGGGTTGTACTCCCTTGCTGAGACAAAAAAGGGGGGGAAATCACTAGGAGTAGATAAAAATGCACTAAAAGTACAACTGCTCAACAAGGTTTGGAAGGGTATTGCTTAGGGTACCTGTGGTTTCTAACGTTACAAACTGGAAGGAGTTTGGCAGGACGGAGATGCGGGGTAGCACTGTTTAAGTTCATAATGATTTAGGATTTGAAAACTTTGCAAGGTGGGAATGCAACTCAGAAAGGGTTGTACTATACTCACACCTTGGAAATGAATTGTGATGGTTCTAAAAGGAAACTGTAGTGGGGTAAACCACTGGTTGTCCCTCTGGTTCTGTGTACCGTGAAAATCTCAAGAGAGGGCTAGCTTCCAAAATAGTATCTATATGGATTCCAGCATGGGACGGTTTTTTTGTGTGGGCTACAAGAGGTGCGTTCCACTCATGCGATTATTTGCGCCACCGTTTATAAAATGTGCGTCATGTTTGTAAAATGTGCGTCATGTTTGGAGCGGAACGCGCTGTGTTCAAAAGCTATGCGCACAATTGCTTCATTCTGTCGAACCAATCGTCTTTAAGCATTTTCCTTCTATTTATGTTCAACACAATTGTGAACAAGTACAATCTAAATTATGAATGAAAACACTTAACTACAAACAATCTGATTTGTTTGAGGTAAGGTTTAGGTCAGATTAGTCCAATTTTCATGGACTTGTTAATGCTTTTGTCATTTTTTTTTTAAAGTTGGCAATCATACGCTAACACCTCTCCTAGACCGTTTGCCGAATTTCTCAACTGTTGCAGATGCTTTTTGTGCTCAACGCGTTCCAGTTTGAAAACGCAAGTTGGCTAACATTTTCGTTGTTTGCCTGAGTGGAACTCACCCCTGGCTTCACTTCACTCCGCCCACCCCTTAGACTTGTGTACAAGTCTTGAAATGTTTGTCGTGGTGATAGTGTAACCGCTCTCAAAGACTATACTGCTCTTTCACAAGGGGCAAGTTCACGCAGCAACCATCGTCAACCAATGGTTGGTTTGTGTCTAACAGTGCGTATGCGCTTTGATATTAAAGTGCAAGCGACTCTAGTTGAACTAGCGTGAGCTATTTTTGTGTAATGTCAACGTGGCGGCCTCCAGTAATATGTTTGCATTGTTATAAACATAGGCCTACTCACATCTTCTTCTCCTCCGACGATTCTGCCATTTTTTTTTTTTTTTGGTCATGGTTCCCATGCAGTTTGTCATAGTTAAGAACAAACAAATCCTGTGATAACCAGTAAAGCAACCATTGAGCGACCACCCTCAGTAGGCTGGTTCCAAATAGTTGACTGGCGTTGAGGAAACAATAGGTAACTAGACAGCGTTTGAGTGAAGTTAGTTGAACAATAGTTGACAATTGTCCTTGCGTGAACTTGCCCAAGACTGTTGGCTCCCAGCCGACTATTGTAGTCATGAGAGCACGAGTCTCGCGGTGGCAGCAGGCATAGCAAGTCCAGCAGCAGTATCGTCAGCGTCGCGTGAGAGCTGTAACACTGCCACCGTGACAAACATTTGACAACTTGTCCACAAGTCTACCTGCCCTTCCACACCAATAGCATGAGGCTAGTACAATAATCTAGTTGACTAGATGTAAACTCGTTCAAAACCTTAAAAGGTACTTTCTAATCTGTAGTGTTCAAGTTCAAGTTCAGTTATGACATCAATTTGCATTTGTGTACGTATGTGTGTTTGTGGCCATTAAAGGCCCTAGGCCAGTGATTTTAGCATCAGGCCAGTAAGCTCTTGTGGTTTTCAATTGATTAATATAGAAATTAACACTGGACCACAGGCCCGAGGCCAGTGATTTTAGCATCAGGCCAGTAAGCTCTTGTGGTTTTCAATTGATTAATATAGAAATTAACACTGGACCACAGGCTCGAGACCAGTGATTTTAGCATCAGGCCAGTAAGCTCTTGTGGTTTTCAATTGATTAATATTATAGAAATTAACACTGGACCACAGGCCCGAGGCCAGTGATTTTAGCATCAGGCCAGTAAGCTCTTGTGGTTTTCAATTGATTAATATTATAGAAATTAACACTGGACCACAGGCCCGAGGCCAGTGATTTTAGCATCAGGCCAGTAAGCTCTTGTGGTTTTCAATTGATTAATATAGAAATTAACACTGGACCACAGGCTCGAGGCCAGTGATTTTAGCGTCGTGCCAGTGAGCTCAAGACTGGACAAGCCCGGCAGTCCTGTGTTTTTCTAATCCATTAATGATACCTCGCTGTGTAATATCTTTAAAAAAAAAATAGATAAATAATTATGTTCAAAATGTTAATTTTTTAGTCTTTCTTCTAATTCTGTTGAGTATAAAAATATACTCGCCTACAGTACAAATGAGAGAAATCGTCTCGTATTACTTGTTGAAATAAAAATAGTTTTCACGTGAAGTTGGAAGATTTTTTCTTCTTATCATTTTGATTCTGGTCCCGTAATAAGAATTCTGGTCCATTAACTATTTTTAGCTTCAAGCTCTGCGGTTTTGTGGATTCCCCCCCCCCCCACCAATTCAAGACCTGCAACGGCTGTCCACATATCAACAGTGTAGTACATGAAGACATTTCAGGAATTTGTCTGTTATTCAATTAATATTTTGTATTTTGGGGTTGGTGGGGGGGGGGGACTGTGGATGGCGAGACAAAAAGTGCATAAGATTTCTAAGCCACGGCTCTGATGAGACACAATCACCTGCTATAGTCCGATCGCCATCACCGCATCCACAATCTCGTCTCTATAGGGACGGGTATGTCCTTGGGTGGAAAATGAGATTAGAAAAATAAAATTGGCTCGTTCGAAGAGAGACGCGCTTGAAAGAACTTGATGTATACATTGCAGATGCAGAAAGATGAATTTCACCCTCACCGTTGTTTTGTGGAACGACTGCTGGCTATTGAAATGACAATTTATTATGGCTGTATAGTCCGAGGCCGAAATACAATCTGTAGATTTTTACTTAGTACATGTGGGTTGTTGTTTCTTGTAACATATGGGATGGTCAGGTAAACAGTTTATATAGCGTAATCACAAATTAAAACATTTTGGTGAACTTTTGCTGTTTTTTTGTTTTTTTGTCTTTTTTTTGTTTTTTTTCCCCTCTTTTCTCGTGGCCGATGAACTCAGCAAGGTGTTTATTGTAGCAGTTGTGACTGAAACCCCATGAACTGATAATTGATACACATTGACCTCTATCAACTCAACAAATAAGTCATCCAAAGGTCATGTTCTAAATTCCCCATGTTTCTGATGTTATCATTCTATCTACTTTCTCTTATTTTCTTTTTTTTTCACCCTTATGTAATGACCATTTTTATGGAAATCGTGCAGTTCAAATCTCTAGTTTTATGCTATTGTTATCTAAGTAAAAAAAAATAATATTTTAATCATTTTTCTTGATATTCTCTGCTGGCACGTCTCTTTTTTTGTGTTCACAAAGCGACGAATTTGTTCAGGAATTAATAACTCGTATTAAGCAATAAATCTCAAGGAAAAGTGGGTAAATTTTACTTCAATTATAGAGTAAACAAAGAAAAAACAGTTGCAAGATTGAAAACATATTGGCAATTCTGAATGAATGAAGAAGTCAGCTTTATTTTGGCTGTAAAATTTGAAAGAACAAATCGTAAGCAGTCTCCGAAACAGCAGTTTGAAAACTAGTTCAACTTCAAACAAGTTTTTTTCTCCGAACAGTGCAGACTCACCACTTTGTGAAAACAGTGACGAATTGATTGTTTAGCCATATCATCGTTTGTATACCAGCGATAGGCGAAGAAGATTGTGATGAAAAGTTCAGATAGAGTAACATTTCCAACAGAGTTCCGTTACTGTGTGGCAATGATGAGCGTATAAAGACATACATGTATTAATCTAAGCAATAGACAATGATAATGGGATTCTTAAGTCTCTCAATGGGGCTTTAATGGAATTAGCCGCATGGAACAATTTTAAAATACCTGACGTTGTGCCAGTTGTTGAGGACGTGTTGGTCCAGTTCGACATGGCGGTCATTTTATCAGCAGTTGTTGAGGTAAATGTATTATGCATAGCAAATAACAAGAAATCAGGAGGTATTTTGTAAGGTACCATTAACCCAAGGAATACACCTTTGGGAACGCTGGCGGTAATTGCATTCATAGGCCTATGTCACACGGAGCAACGTACAGGCAACCAGTTCCAGGCAATCTCCCAAGAAGAAAGGGCATTCACATTTCAATTTTCCCATAATTTTCTGGAGGATCGTAATACATCATTAGAAAAAGGAACTCCTGTTCTACCAAAGTGCTCCTTTTGCGTGCAGTGCAGTTGGTTGCCTCTAAGTTGCCAGTAAAAATTGCCCAGTGTGACAAGACCCATGCATCAAAAGAATCGGTATTGGGAAGTAGCTACAATTTAATCTTGTAAAGAAAGTGTGCATCATGTAACCTATTTTTTTTTTAAAGGTCCCTTCTCATTTATGGTCTGTTTGAAATCAGGGAACACTTGTTCAATTTCCTTATGCCTCAAAACAAAGTGGAATTGCATCAATGGCTGGGTGATCGATATAAGCGAGAAATCGGATGTGATTTTGCTTTTGAGGAATCATAATGACTCCTTTCAAATTATAATAGATGTTAATTTTTGCACCGGGGATAAAGAATTATTTATTACTTTTTTTTACCCATACACCAATGTGTGTTTAGCACTTTATACTCAGTACTTTCCTGAGGACTGTGTACAACAAAACAAATCCACAGGCATATTCCTCGGATGGGATTCGAACCCACAACCCTGTCCACACTGACGGACATCGACAGTGAAACTCAATGAAAGTTTTGGTTTGTTCTGCCGATGACAGTTCTATGTTCCGGCGCCCTCCTCCCCTATGTTCGGACAACCCTATGTTCCGATAACAACTTGTAATCAACACACTAGGCTTAGGGTTAGGGTTGGAGTTAGGATTAGGAAAATACATGGAAGGGTTGTCGGAACAGAAGGGTGTCAAAACATAGGTGTGTAACCGCTCTGCCAACCTTGGCCCGACAAAGAGAATGTTAAGATTTTCAAGCTGTCATGTGGAACTCTTGTTGTCAAATAAATCCTTTTGAAGGTTCACATCTTTTGAAGATACACATCTTAAATACTGATTCGACCTCTAAGGCAACTCATACTAAAATCAACAAAATGTGATTTAGTTCTAGTTGATTTGATAATTTGGCACTATGCACGTTCTGCACAAAGCAATCGGTCAGCTGGAATTGCAATTCTACCCCCCCCCCCCCCCCCCACCCTCCCCCCTTCAAACACACACCCGGACAAGAACAACAATCTTAAAACAAAACCCCCCAAAAATAAACTAGAACAAAACGATAAACCAAGTAACCTGAGGAAATGAGGAGCAGCCGTTTAACGACCTGAAACCAGAGAGGTGATATTTCCAAATTAATGCGCCATTCAATCCCGTTATAAAACATCTTCACAGACGCTGAAACATCTCAGCGACGGATGGAATTATTGATTGACCCAGTAATAATGGAGGGGGAAAAAAATAACGATCGTGCTTCGTTGCCGTTGTGGGCTGGACAGCAGACAGCATTATAAGACGGCCCAAAGCCGGGAGGAGCTGCCTGCAAAGTCTTGCATTTGTCTGGGGGTTCTCCATTGTTTAAATCTGAGTCAAGGGTAATGAATGAGGTCACCTGTGTTGATGGCTTTTCTCCACGTAACAAGGACGTTGTTGAATAAATTGACAAATGTGGGGGCTGTCAACAGCATTTCGGATGACCACGCATTGAAGTATCTGCCAAGGTTTTGGCCTGTAAATTTATTTGCGTACCTAAATTGAGCCGTGGATCTCACTGCCTGTGGGCATGTTGGGTTTGATTGGCTGCTTTAGAATGTCTAAAAGTCATGCTGGTTTAGTTTCACAATGGTAGGCAATTTTTTGCTGCGGGGCAGCAGACTACCTCTTTGAAATGTTTCGTGTTGGGGTATATTTTTGTAACACGCTACTGAAAGGTCATTGTTGCGCTGAGCACCAGTCTAGATCGAAATTTATTTGAAAGAGGTATGATATTGAAACCTTTACTGCAGGACTTGGTGGACTGAATGTTGACAAGTTTGAGCATTATGAACTAAATTTATTGGTTACTAAATTGCGACCTTTACAAAAAACCAAGGAGAAGATAAATTATAAGTTTCCATTTTCCCTTCAGATTTAAAGTACTACATGTACACCAAATAGCACTCCGCACTAATGATGTCATTTTTGCTCAAAATACCCAGATGTCAGACAAACTTTCTGCCACTCACACGATCACCCCAATGCAATCGGCACGACAAACCACACTGTACATGCACGTAAACACAAAACACTGACAGTGTCTACGTCTTTGAAAGTTGACACATTGTCTTAGATTCAGGTACTTTTAGTAGTGGAGAATGCTATATTGCATTCATTACTAAGCCGACAACAGTGTCATTTTAAACGTTATTTTTGAACAAAATTCCTTGAAATGCATGTACATGTAAAATAATTATCATTTCTTGATCAATCCACTACTATCTGGCTCAAATCTGCAAGACAACCATGACCCTCTTTTTTTCTGGGATTTTATTTCAATTTTGACCCCCAAAAATAAGCAACAGTGATTTTGGGGTCTTCAAATGCAAATTTCTGTACCTTAAAATGAACTTTAAATAGGAAATTTCATTGGAGGATTGGTACTGGTATGAACTTTCAGAATGAAACAAACCCTTGTTTTATTTGGTTGATAATTTCCGACCCATGTACTAAGTCGCCAATGTGTGGGATCCCATTACGGATGCACTGCCTTGCTTCAAAAGGTACAATATTATCTGTGTTTATGCTCTGAATAATTGATCTGTCTATGGTAATAGCTCCCTCTGTTGACAAACAGCACTGTGGCTGTGTACGATTCCCACCAATGTGACCCCCACTGACATGATTTGCAATCCTGGTCATATCTCGTTTACTGTCACGTAGCCCAAGCATTTTGGCCAGGAATGTGTAACTGATCGTCCAGGCATGCACATGTACACAGAGAACAATGAGCTATTTGTATGCTTATCGCTTCATAAATTCATCTATATGTAGAAGTTTGCAACTAAAAAAAAATACATAAAAAAAATCATACCAGCATTTTTTCGTCAGTGGAATACCTTCCGTCTGTTTATCAAAAAAAGAGTACCTTACCTAATTGACAGTATTTCGACCTAATTTGACTTAATTGGCGCTTTCAATGGTGAATTTCCTTGCATCACTATTACAGTTTTATATTTGTTTGACTGCCAGTGCCTGTTTGTTGTTTTCTTGTATCAATGGCCAAATAAATATATAACAATGGAAAAATCAGTTCGGTTTGACTGGTTTTGCATCACGTAAATTTGGTTCACACATGCCCCTTCAGCGGTAAAAAAAACACTGCAAATTTACAATTTATGAGGCCGTGACCTATATTCCATTAACCTGAATACACATTCAACAGTCTTTTTTAAACTTTAGAAACATGTGATGAGATTAATTTATCATTGGTTGAATGAACTTTTCAATCATCTAAAAAAAAAGAAAAAAGAATTGTCAATTTTTTGTAAGTTTCTCAGGCAAGTTGTGTAATCGGGGGCCCAAGTTCATATAGCTGATTAGTAGAAATTGTTGCTGAACAAATGTAATTGCTAAGCGTAAAAATTAACAGAGATCCAGCCAATAGCAATGTACTTTAAGTAGTATTTTGGCTGGTAACCCGAATGCTGAACAAGTTTTTTGTGTGTGTTTATTTTAATGTTGTGTTGCATAAATACTTCTTTTTATTGCTGTGTTTATAATCCACTAAGCCATTATCTGTCGGGTTTTTTTACTTACGTTTTTAAATTTACTTTTTTTTTTTAAATGTGTGCTTCACGCTTGAGTAGTCAAACAATGTGGTTCTCAGCAGTTGTTTATGTCAAAACAATTCGGTAACAAAAGGGTTAATATAATTATCGGTACCATACAAATGAAATGATTTGAACATGATTTGCGAGTTGGAGTGTCGTGGCCGAGGAGTCCAGTCCACCGGACTCAAGTTCCGGTCTGGTCAGAGTGTGGGTTCGGGGTCAAGGTCGGGGCACTTGTGTCCTTGAGCGAGACACTGAACCACAATCATGACAATTGTTTGTTGATTCTCTACAAATCAAAATGAGCTCTTCATCCAAAGGGTTAAGGACAAAGATCATACATGAGCTAAAATGTCACTTGTTCTTAGCTTCCTTTCTGGCGAATCTTTGCGGCAAGGGCGGTGATATTCCTGAAAATTTGAGAGGTTATTCTAAAAGTAGTAGAGGGGGGGGGACTGCCTCAAGTTTGACTGCAAAAGAAAACACTGGTCAACAGGGTTTAGAAGCTGCAAACATAGACCTAACCAGGAGCTGTCAATGTCCCCTTCATAAGTTGGGTCCATTCTACCATCCAGTCCCACCTGGAATAACCCCATGTCATGCAAGATGAAGCGCCAAAGTCTAGGGATTTGCTGCGTAGATTGGTTAATTGGTGAAAGTACAGTCTACCCTTGTCTCGATCCAAACTGCGCTTTATTGAAACACGGAACCCAATCAAAACACTTTGCTGTCATGCAAATATGCCTGTGTCCGGCCCAGAGAGAATTTTTAACAGTCTACTTGACAGTCAGATGTCTCTACTTGAACCTTTTTATGTCAAGGAAATTTTTCATTTTAATATATATATTTTTTTTATTCCGGAGTATTGTTATGTATCCGGAAGTGCCGTGGGTATTTTCTATTAAGCTAGTAGATGTATGAAATAGGCTAGTAAAATATTTGTTGTTCTAATATTGTACAGGTTAACTCCCATACAGCTTTTAATAAGAGGAACATGTTGTGAATAATATTTATTATAACAACCTTGTAAATAGATTCTGCCTTGTGATTGGTTTAGAGCGCATCACATGATGTGTCTTATTTTTACTAGAAAGTCAAGCGGATGCGATGAATAATAGCGACCACTGTACTATACACATAGCAACCAATGTACTCTACCCATAGCAACCAATGTGCTATACCCATAGCAACTAGTGTACTATACCCATCGTAACCAATGTACTCTACCAAAAGCAACCAATGTGCTATACCTATAGCAACTAGTGTACTATACCCATAGTAACCAATGAACTCTACCCATAGCAACCAATGTGCTATACCCATAGCAACCAATGTACTCTACCCATAGCAACCAATGTGCTATACCCATAGCAACTAGTGTACTATACCCATTAGTAACCAATGTACTCTACCCATAGCAACCAGTGTGCTATACCCATAGCAACCAGTGTACTATACCCGTAGCAACGGTAGCTTCTTGGTACCTAGACGTCTATCGTATGGTGTGTTTTAAAAGAAATATTGACTGATTTTAGTTTGGGTTTCTTTTCTTTGGGTTTCTTTGTACCAGCGGTACCCTCAAAAAAAAAAAAAAAAGATTCCAGCAATTCCATCAAAAGAATCCCGCCAGCGGGACATAAAAAAAAAAAAAAAAAAAAAAAAAAAGAATCCCAGTGGCAATTGTTAAAGAACTTTGGTTGGAATGTCGACAGTGCCTACATACATCATCATGATCTACGTTGGTAATACTGACGTAATTTGCTACATGCAAACAACAATGTACATGTGATATATATACCAAATATATCCCACTGTCCACTGTCCACACTAAATGCCCCCCTTTTTTTTGTACCGAGTGGTGTGTATTAGTGGACAATGTTGTGGTAGGACGGCCCTCTAGAGGTGCTGGTCACCTGTTCTGCCTTGCCACGCTCTGGCTTGTTTTGGGGTTTTTTGTTGTTGTATCATTTTCTTTTTTATCTTAATTCCTCTATTTGTATTTTGTTCTTCTATGCATTTGTTGTAATTTTTATGCCAGTGCAAAGTGTAATAAAATAAAATAAATAAATATGTTGTAATATCATTGATTAATTGATAAACTCAATAGTACTCTCCAATCCATTTTCACATTTTTATTGCTGACCGGGTTCTGGTTGTACACATCTTTTGAAGACAGTTTTTATACTTTTGTATTTCCTTGACAGCCCCTGTTGAACTTTTATTCATTGTACAGTATGTCTAAAGATTTTTTAATAAATAAATAAATAAATAAATAAATAAAGACAACCCCTGCTATCTCCTTTTTCTTACAATGCCATGAAAAACATGAACAGTCAAAAAGTCGTGTGCGTTGGGCAGTTACCCCCTAATAATGAAGCTGCGTGCCAGATAAGCCACTTAGCAATTCATGTCGTCTAATTCGTCATGACGTGGCACCATCTCACCACATTAATGTTGTCACTCAATGAACCAATTCAGTTTACGCGTCTGCTAAATCATCCCGAGTCTGTCCGTCGCAGACACGGTTGCCATGCCAATGGTAACAAGCCCTAATTGCGGGAGCAAACATGAGCCAACGCTAATGGCAATGTTACGAAGGATCCACGTATTAGTTTGTCACTTCATGAATAGTCTGGGCTATGTTAGGAATTAAGCGCAGCGTCCACGAATTATACAATAAAAGCAATGTACTTAGGTCAGTAGTGTCTGATTTATAGGCAATATGAAGGTTGAGAGGACAGGCTAATTTAACATCATAGATTCTAGGAGGAAGGAATCGGACCCCCCCCCCCCCATTTAACTGTGATCAATGGTCATGAGGGTGTCCTCGCTTCGCTGTCACAATCAACATGAAGTATAAACAAGGCTTTAATATATCATTGTGTGCCCAGAAGATGGACGTACTGATAGTTTTATCGGTAAAGGAGCACAAGCAATGAATGTGGAAAATTGTGTTTCAAGATAAGTGAGGGTGAAAGTGTGATCGGTTTTCTGCCACTTATAAGTCATTGTAAGAAGGTTCAATTCTGCATGGGGATGGGGAAGCGTGTATTTGTGGGTAATTCTAGCAACAGAAGTGTAACATTGATGCCATATTTTTGTTTTTGTCAGGAGCCATTTTTATTGCTTATGATCTTCTGTTGCAATAGAAATCCTTAAAAGTATGGGCTTGTTCTTTAATATAAATTCAATATTTTAGACCAGTGTGATGTAGAATTACTCTTTTAAGAAGTCAAAGCGTTGTTCCTCTTTTGGTTTTGTACAAAAAATGACATTGAGGCGAAATTTTGGACGGCAATTCCCCTAGCGGAATAATTAGTGACTGTGTGAACACTTGAAAAGGAGCACTATCAAATTGATATTATTTTCTGCTGTGAAGAAAGTTATTTTTCCCCCCAATTTAAAAAAAAAAAATTCAAGTAATGCTGTTTTTCGCATTTCTTAAAAATGATGGTCTGTCAAGTTATAAGATATCTTGCAGGATTCCCCCCCCCAAAAAAAATAATAATAATAAATAAATAAATAAATATATAAATAAATAAAAAAATAAAAAAGTAATAAATAGATAAATAAATAAATAAAAAAAAATATAAAATAATAAATAAATAAATTAATAAAAATATAAAAAATTCTCCCCAAGAAGTTTTAAACATGGTATAGTTTTTCTGTAATTTACAGAAAAATTACTAGCTTAGTCAAAAACAAACTCAAAGGTTTTAAGTTTGTACTGGTGGCCAATCCTCTTAAGAAGTACTAATCTCAAAATGTTTGATTCAGAACTGTTTTGTCACTCTGCTTTTTTCACTTTCAAAGAAAGAGAAATACAAATAGAATAATAAAATAAAATAAAAAATAAAAAAAAACTAACAACGAACAAACACAATTTTCACATATTATTTTAAAAATCTCTCTTGCAGCTTGACTTTCTCATTGAATGCACCCTGACCAAATCAAATGCTAGGCTATGCCATCCCTTTTAAACAAATCAGTAGCCATGGCTGGAAATGATTTTGTGCAAACTCAAGCTCTTTATGCATTTGCAATTTGACATGAAAGGTGTGAGATGGATTGCCACAAAAATAGTGCATGGACTATTGGCGATGATGTGAATGCATACATGAACAGTGGAAACCTAATGTACCATAGGTTGTATCTTGTACTTGACTAGACTCTTTTGAAGAAATTACTGAACCTTCATGTCCCAGAGTGGCAAGCCCACATTTTATGAAAATAAAGCACAATGTCAGAACATCTCATGGTAGTTTAATAATAATGATTGGGGAGGACAATTATCCTTATTCGCAGCTGAGAAGCTGAATTGTGAAGGACCCGGATGTAGTGTTGTCGAGCCACCTTTTGGCAGCCAGCCACATTGACCCATATATGACCACGGAGCACAGCCAGAGATCAAAAGTGTTTGATTTTCTGGAGGGAGGAAAACCGGTGGGCCTGGAGAAAAAAACCCTTGTGTGGCGCAGGAGAGAACCAACGCAACTCTACTCGCATATGGCCCTAGCCAGGCATCGAACCAGGGTGGTGAGAGGCGAGCATGTTACAAAATAGCCACCTGTGCCAAATCACAAAGACTAGGGCAAGCAAGTAATGTTGGGGACTGTTTTTAATGCACTTTATGTATCTTGATTTTTTTTTGGGGGGGGGAGGGCACTGGAAAATTTGGGTGGGGGCATGTTCCCCCTGCCCCTCCGACCCCACATTGCATATCTTGTTAATTCAGATTGGCTTTTAATATCAAGCAACCCTGGAAATGTAACCAAAGATGCTGTTTTCAAAGTCGTACCTATCCTTGAATATGAAAAAAGAAGTTGACCAGAGGCCCTCCCTAGGCTTTGTCAGTTTCCACTCAATGCAAATATGCCTCGAGGAGGGGCGGGAGGCCCACAGGAGGGTACATGCATAACCTGCTATTTAAGTGCCTACTAAGACGAGATATAACTGACCACTGGGAAGGTCCTGCACCACATGCAAGGCAAATAAGTAGTATGCACATTTTCAATGGGATGGCTTGGCGCCACCTTATTACAGGAGGATATGTTGTAGCTACAGGCAACAGTGTCTTACCAGTTGACGAAGATAACCTCCGGTATTGAGTGTCAAATCTCAAAATATAATTACAACCAGTTTTGGGTTGCAAAGTCAAAGTATAACACATGGATATTTTTGTAAAAGTTACATCGTTTTCACAAAGTCCTGAATTCGTCTGGCCCAAAAATCCATGCTTTGAGAAGAATTGCAATTATAGTTATAAACTGCTGTTTCGGTTACTGCTAACCGCTTTCACTTAAAAAATTTAACTACCTCCATAAAGCTGCCATTTCAAGACATCCCGAAGTGCATGCTTGATTTGGGGATTGTACTAAATTTAGGATAGTCTTAGTTTTTTGTTTCTTTCAAGGTAATGGGAAGGTGTGGATGGCTAGGATTTAGAGGTTGTAACATGGGCAGGCATGTGATTTCCGTCAGGATTTTTTCCTGATTTCAGGATTTTCTCAAAATCTCCTAGAGCCTTCAAATTTTCTTGAAAGAAATGAAGCAATCACAAAAATGGGAAAGGAATTGTCCACATTGTGTCCATACCTGTAGTTTTTATTTCTGGCGAGTCTGTAAACCTCCTGAATTGGAGGTATGGGGTCTGGAATAAGGGGGAACCCAGGCCTATCACATGCTGTATTTCAGGAATGTTCACACTTCGCAAATCTTATCCCTGCATGAGACAGTGCGTTGTTTTGTGGACTGATCCAAAGCAGCGATTTGTGTCCCCTCTATGGACATTACTACTGTCGAGCGCAAACTTCACACCTTATGCAATTTAAATTTGTGCACAGAGTTCGGCTGTGCGCAAACTTCACAGCACAATTTAAGTCTGTGCACCCACATCATAATTTGTACAAAGCTATTTGAGCGCAAATTTTAACAACTCGCGCGAACTTGATGCACTTCAAGTTTCTTCTGGACATTTCCCCCGAGAAGTGTTGGTAAACATCTTTATTATAAACTTCAGTTTCATGCTTTCAACAATATGTTCCATCACCTTCACGATAATGACAAGATAAGGGTCTTAAAATTCAGCCCGAAAGTCAACAAAGGGTTTTGTGGATTAATATGAATGATGAGCGCATTAACGGGTTTGCAGCTGCTGGATGGAGTGGGTGGTGGGGGTGGTGCTCACAGAGAGATTTGCACAAAGCCTGGATTATGCCGGAGTCAATTTTGCGTGTCGCAAAAAACAAAAGTTTATCTTGTCTATAGCAAAAAAGTGAGATCCTAAGTAACACTGTTAAGTTACAAGCTGATTGGGTTTCTTGTTGTTGTCAAAGTGGGGATTTGCCATTATGTTTTTAGTTGGCAAAATTTAGATTCATGTTTGTCAAAAGTGCATATTGTTCTCAAATATGACGAAAGAAAGGAATTATGGTATCAACTTTTAAACATGATTTAATGTTTTTAAGAAAGTATTCACATCGTTATTTTTTTTTTTTTTAGCATTACCATTTCTGTACATTATTTTGTTATTTTTTAATTTATAAACTAATTTTTTCAGATTAGACTGAAAAAAGGCAGTGCCAAAAGTTAACCATTTGTAGTGCAAAAATTTGACCTGCACACATTTAAAAATTGCACGTGCAAGTTTAAAGTTTGCTCGCCCAAGTTTTCACTTGCAGGTCATACTTGTTTGCGCTCGACACTACTACCACTTCTGATGTCTGGCTAGAATGTTCAGGTTGATGTGCTTCATCCAGGTTTCAGCCTCTGGTGTTACACGGGAGAAACTCCTCAAAGCTGCCTCCAAACTTATGCAGGGGGCAGTGTTGTATGATATGGTTCGTGGTCTGAGGAGGGCAGCGTTCTCCCTTAACAGTGGTCCGTTGGCCAAATGTTAGTTCAAATACCTGAGGACCGGACAAAATTATCTCTTTGTGGTCCGGCAGGCTAGTTCAGTGTTGAAGCGCATCCCGATTTAATATGAATTATAGTCTAGTTGAAAAGCTAGTGGACTAGTGAAACGGCAAGGTAACTGGGGCCAATTTCATAGAGCTGCTTAAGCAGAAAATAGTGCTTAAAAGTTTTCTGCTGAGCAAAAATTAGCAGGATACCAGTCACAGATTGCACATGTGACATGCTCTTTTGGCTGGTAGCCTTATTCTGGTAAGCATATTTTTTTGCTTGTGCTTAGCTACTTTGAAATTGGGCCCTGGTCCGGCTGGCTAGTTGGCAAAATAGTTAAGGGTAAATCCTGCAGGGTACGAGCTGTCACATGCTGGCGAGCCCACAGAAGGTACATGTAGGCACATCTACCATGACCAGTCCTCATATTCGGTTCTGGCCACCACCACCCCTATGTCTCGAGCTGGAAGCGGGGTTGTCTGATGGGTGTGGTCTGCTACCAAGTTCTTGTTTTGCGTGGACATCAGTGATTTATAAAGTGCATCATGTGATCTCTGATGATGTCACTGATAAAGAGTCGAACTGATGTGCAACTCAATACACCATGTGCTTATTGATGCTAGTACTGTACACTTGCAAGAACATTTTATTGCCCATTCAGATAGATGTTTATTCAAGTTAAAAGCTTTTACCAAATGAGATTATAAATAGAATAAATCTTACAGCAAGCTAAATATATATGGCTAATCACGTATATTGATCTGTTAGAGTAGTGTATTGACGAGAAAGCATAGTGACTTTCATCGGGAAAAAACTAACACGTTAAGAATGATCATCATTCTAAAAGTGTTCTTGGGTTACAAATGTGTGCATACAATGAAATGTAGCCCAGCAAAATATGGTCAGTAAGTGAGAAATTTGATTTTACAACTGATAAAGATTCTTTTATCTACCACTTTCGGCATTTTGCCAGTCGCGCCAGGAACCAACTGATCTAAATTTTATGACAAGTGTACATGTTTACCTTGTAAGTGTGAAAATCTACAGTTTGATACAAATTTTAAGCTTTGCGGAATTATAATGAAATAATTATGGCAATTAACAGTGGATAGGTCACCCACCTCTGTGCAATGCTAAGAAATATGTAATTTGTACAAAATAGAGAAAACATTGTTTCACAATGTGACGTATAAACCCAACCGGTTTCCTTGTAATTCTGTGCACGATTGCACACAACGGCTTCACATCGCATGGCGCGTGGAAAACACCTCATTATGTTTTCAGGAACCAGCATATCCACTCCAGATATGCCTCTTGTGCTTTATACAAAACCTTGTCAAATGAAATTTCAAAAAAGTGACATATATCTTGGACTCCAAATATTTAAAAAGAAATTGTTTCCCTGAATATTTTACCTTTTTTATCAATTCAATTCAATTCAATTCAATTCAATAGTGGTCTTTATTCACACATGCTTTGCAACCAAAGGTTGAGTTGCGGCGCATGGGTTTCAAAAAACATTGTCAAAAAAGATAAAGCAAACACAAAAATGTAGATAACTAGAAATTGAGAGTTTGTGAACAAACTCACGGTGTTCGGCTTAATTACGTAATTTTAAGGGCATTATTGTGTGCAGGTTTTTTGTCTGTTTGTGCTATGCTGACGGGCGAAATATTTATTTGTACTTTTTTATCTTTATGCATGAAGGTTTGACATATTAAACTTCAACTTCCGGTTTGACAGGATTTAAAGGTCAAATGGGGTCACACTTTGTGCATAACATCTAGAATTGCCAGAGAGCTCAAAATTGATGTAATGATTATTAATGTACCACGTTTCATTAATAAGATACACAATTTTGTATGTACAAACTTATACTTCCGGTTTCGACCGGAAATGAAGGTCAAATGAGGTCACACATTGTAAACATTTGTAGAATCGTCGAAGGGCCTTAAAATTAAGTTATTATATTAATACACAAAATAATATTATACAGATACGATTTTTTATATAAAAAACTACTACTTCCGGTTTCGACCGGAAGTAAAGGTCAAATGGGGTCACACCCTGTGTAAGATTTGTTTAATACTTCATGACCTTTCATATGGTGTAAAGATCATGTATGTAGCATATCTGATTCTGGAGATATGAGTATTTTAATAAAAAACTTCAATTTAATATAATGACGTCATCGATGACGTCATCATTCCAAATTTTGTTCTTTGTCATGTACACGCTTTGGTCTAAGTACGTGGTAAGTTTCAAGTCCGTACATGCTGTATTTTTTGAGATAGCAAAATAATTTTTTTTTCGACCTCGTGTACCAATTTCGTTGTGACGTAGCTATGACGTCACACATCATATTTTTAGAATGCTCTTGGGTTAAAGAAAATATTATGCATTGAACATTTTTTCATATTTTCATTCACTTAGGCTCTAGAGCCCCAAATAACATGATTTGTTACTTTAACTTCCGGTTTCGACCGGAAGTAAAGGTCAAATGGGGTCACGTTGTGCACCGCATTTGTAGATCTTTATAAGAGGTTTCATGTAAAAAAAGAATCTTGAACGTAGCTCTTTTGGTTTTGAAGATATGATTTTTCAAATTATTTAAGGTTTTTTTAACGTTTTTTTAACGTAATGACGTCATCAATGACGTCACCATTCCAAAAAAGTTGCGGTGCCGTCTACTCACCGAGGTTGATGTTCATGTGAAGTTTCAAGTTCATACAAGTTTCAGTTTTTCTCAAAATTGGCGGAGAAGGTTCAGGCAGAAGAATACGAGGAAAAAAAAAAAAACAAAAAAACTTAACAATAACAATAGGTTTTCGGCTAAAAGCCGAACACCTAATTAAAATAAGATGAAGATTAATTTTATTGTCTGCCTGAGCTGAACATGGCAAGATTACTACTGAGGTGATATGTTGAATTAGCCATGCAAGACATGACCAACTTTAAACCGCTGTTTTTTTCTCCACCCCCCCAAAAAAAAAAACCCCCAGATGTCGGCTCGTGGCACGACTGACGATTTGTACATCATTTTGTGCATATATCTGTTTCAAGTCGGCCTACATTTTATAATTGTAAAACACTTTTAGGATAAGAGTGGCACACACATTCCTCTCATCAAATACACTTAGAAGTGGAGTATTAGTACACCTGTATCTCAATGGGTTCATACGCCCTCCTGGGGCTATGAAGTGGGTTGCCATCTGGGTAGAAAGTACCCACTTGGGCTCAGGTTCAATTAGCAAGCTGACACAGTGGATGTTATTATATTGTGTGGATTCAAATAACCAGTGTTTCCCCCTGCCTATTCCAATCACAAGGGATTCCGCCTCACTTTACTGTGCCGGCATCAGTTCTTTCCAGTACCTTCACTTTGTTGCAAATACTTGCCACAAAGTGGAAACAAAGTTTAGTTTATGTTACACTGAGCTCCTAAGCCTTGGTTCGGGGTACATACAAAGTAAATCAACCCTTCTGACTGTTCCCCATCAGCCAAAGGTCAAACACCAAGGTACTTCCCTAAGATAGGGTAAGGGGGTCCCCCTGGATCCCCTAAGCCATGGGTAGGGGTACATACAAAGTAAATCAACCCTTCCTGACTGACTGTTCCCCCATCAGCCAAAGGTCAAACACTCACTGTGGTACTTCCCTAGGATAGGGTGAGGGGGTCCCCCTGGATCTCCTAAGGCATGGGTAGGGGTACATACAAAGTAAATCAACCCTTCCTGACTGACTGTTCCCCATCAGCCAAAGGTCAAACACCCACTAAGGTGCTTCCCTAAGATAGGGTGAGGGGGTCCCCCTGGATCTCCTAAGCCATGGGTAGGGGTACATACAAAGTAAATCAACCCTTCCTGACTGACTGTTCCCCCATCAGCCAAAGGTCAAACACCCACTAAGGTGCTTCCCTAGGATAGGGTGAGGGGGTCCCCCTGGATCTCCTAAGCCATGGGTTGGGGTACACATACAAAATACATCAACCCATCTGACTGTTCCCCATCAGTCAAAGGTCAAACACCCACTAAGGTACTTCCCTCAGATAGGGAGAAGGGGTCCCCCCTGGATCCCCTATAAGCTATGGGTCGGGGTACACATACAAAATACATCAACCCATCTGACTGTTCCCCATCAGTCAAAGGTCAAACACCCACTAAGGTACTTCCCTCAGATAGGGAGAAGGGGTCCCCCCTGGATCTCCTAAGGCATGGCTTGGGGTACATACAAAGTACATCAACCCATATGACCTGTCCCCCCCACCTACCCCATCAATTGAAGATCACACACCCGTTAAGGTACTTCGCTTTGATTGGGGAAAGGTGGTGCAGCATCTACCCTTCATGACCTGTCCCCCCATCAGTTGGTAATCTGTCTATGCTAAGAAAAGAAAATAGCTGCGATTAGCAAATTTATGAAGTGGGTGTACATGAAGTACCTTGGCAGGTGACTGTCACGCTGGCAAAAGGCCGAGGATCAAAACCGGCAAATTGGATGAAATACCCCCCAACAGATACCCTGCCCTTTAAAACTGTTGGATACATAAGATAGGGTTTGTGTTTTAAATAATAGAAGATTGGCATTCTCACACTGGGTGTTAATAAATCACCATAGGTTAGTGACTTCTCTGATCCACAGGGATTGTTAAATCTTTATCACTACCGCTGCATGACAAAAGCCTAGGATCAGACCCACAGAGTGCTTGAAAGTACCCATAGGTGTTTGACCTTTAACTGGTGGGTGTCATCAACACAAGACAGGATTTCCTTATGTTGCTGCCTGACAGCATGGGGAGCTGTAGTCTTGATGCACGCCCTCTAAATGTAACAGAGTGGAAATAAAACATTTGTTTTGTCCCCCCCCCCCACACCACTCTTGCAAACTCTTGCAACTCTTGTAACAGTGAAAGATGGGTGTTTTCAACTTGAATTAGAGTGAAGTTCGTCTCAATTTCACTCAAATAGGGTGATGCACAGTGGGTTTCACTCTTCTCAAAAAAGCCAAACTGACATCACTCGAGCGAGAGAGAGTGAATTTTGTTACTCTTTTACATTTTAGAGAGTAGACGCTATGAATGGCAAAAACCAACATCTATGAATCAAGACTAGGGGAACTGATGTGTCATCCACAGCTGAGAAATACTATAGTATTGTTAATTAGACTTGTAACTCAACTGTTACCATTTCTCACCCAGAAATAAATGAAATGAAATAATGAAATAAATCATGGCAAGGAATGTAATCGGTGCCGGATTTCAGAAAGTGATCGACATTGATCTTGAGTTTTTATGCTCTATGACATTACATTTTGCTTTAGTAGCAATAGACTGTGCACTATGTGAAATTTGGCCTAGGTCCAAAATACATATACCGGTACTTCGTTGTGTGTTTGCCCGGAAGATGGGCAGTAAGAATCTACAACCTTTTTCCAGGCCCACTATGTACTTTTTTCACCAGTAACGTAAGGCCGTAAGCAATAAAAAGGCTCCTGTCAAAAAAGTATGGCACTACTGTTACATTTTTTGTTGCTAGGATTACCCCCACAGACATGTCACCCATTCCCATGCAAAGTTTAACCTTCCTATAATGACTTATGAATGGCAGAAAACCGATCAAACTTTTACACTCTGTTTTCTTGGAACAGGACTCATCAATGCCAATGTTTGAATGTTGTTGTTTTTTTTATCCGTTGTGAACCTGTGCAATTCGTACATATTCGATTTATTGCTTGCCACTTTGGCTTTTGGAATTGTTTGTTGTAAACTTTGTGTGAATTTTAATGTAATGTTTTTAACTCCTTGTACCTTGAAACTCTTTTGGCCTTCGGGCCACTTGTTTCAATTTAATTTTGAATGAATAAATAATCCAGAAATATAATATAAACACATTAATTGTTTACGCCCCTCCTCCGATAAACTTTGTTAGGTCCTTCTTCCAGGCACACACTACCTTTATAGCTAAAAGATATACGCAGCTTAAAGATACTAAAAACAGTCTTGTTCTAGAATGGCAGGGGTTATGGGTTCGAATCCCACCCGAGGAATATGCCTGTGGATTTTCTTTTTCAAATGACTCAGGAAAGTACTGAGTATACAGTGCTTAACACACATCGGTGTATGGGTAAAAATACAAATAATGGTCTTGTTCTTGTTTTTTCTTCAATACGTGGCCACAGGCAGTAGCTTGTCCATGTAGAGTCAAAGGAGATGGATGAGTGGTCATTAGGGTCTGATGTGAGTTTGATCTTGGTCAAAGAGGGGGTATACGTTTCAGTCAGAGTTTGTTCTAAAATTATTGTGTGTGTTTTCTTTCTGCAGTGAGACCAACCGTTTGGACAGCGGCCTTGTGGTTGAGTTATGGACCAAGGGTCTAATATGGGACACATTACTTGGTACGTCATGGATTCCTCTCAGGAACATCAAGCATTCAAACCAGGTGAGATGAGAACCAAGTGGGGTTTAAACTCTTTGACATTGCCTCCCCCCACCCACAACCCTCCAAAACCCCACAAACATGCTCCAATGCAGCCTCGCTACCTTGGGTAGTATGCCAGATCAATACCTCTTGTAACTTTTAAAAAAAAATTATTTTTTTAAATTAATTAATTTACTTATTTATTTATTTATTTGTTTTAATTATTTATTTATTTATTTATTTATTTATTTATTTATTTATTTGTTTGTTTGTTTGTTTGTTTGTTTGTTTGTTTGTTTGTTTGTTTATTTATTTATTTATTTACTTATTTATTTATTTATTTATTTATATATTTATTTAATTTTGTTATTACTATTTTATTATTGTTATTATTTTTTTTTATTATTTATTATTATTTAAAGTATATATATGTATATTTTTTTATATTTCTTATATGTATATTTTTTTTAATTTATTTTTATTAATTTATCTTTTTTTGGGGGGGCCAAACAATTACTTCGGAGACCACTCTAGATCAATAAACTCTGTTTACCCAGGAACTCCAAAAATACGCAAAACAAATCCCATGAGTCTTCACCTAAAAGACTCTCGTACCGAATATTGCGCTTGACCTGTTTTTTAATTACTTTTTTTCTTACTTATCCCAAATCAAAAGATAAGGCTTAACACTTTTGACAGTCCTGACCTGTCTCTTTCGGTTTATGCGCCTGATTACTCATTCCAGTAGAATTAAACCCCCCGTCCTTGGATATATTTATTGCCACTCTTCATTGACTACTTGTATACATAGCCCTATGACATCTGCACGTGCCAGGAAAAAAAAATAATAAAAAAAAAAACCTGTTCTTCAATTAAACCTTAATTATTACTGGTCTGATAAAGTTCTTGAAACTTGGCATTGGTGGCAGTTATTACGTATATTCAGCAATCCCCGGATGACTTGGATTTCCAATGACAGCATCTGTGGTGGATGTTTAGTTTGTACGTGGACTAGTCATTTCATGTCGTGTAAACACAGTGGGTCCAAAACTGCTGAGCTTTTCATCACCTGGGATGAGCTGGACAAACAGGAGGGACTTACTGGAGGGTTGGGTAGCTGCCCGAACGCCAAATCTCTGAAGCAAGTTACAGTGTCCTACCTTGGGACGAGAACAATTAAGAACCTTAAAAAACGGCGGCCACTGTCTCGCTTTTTTGGGAAAGGAAAGTCTGCTTCATCCTTTCTGTGTGTGCGGAAATTAAGATTGCTGATCCTCGGTTGTTATCACCAGCTTGGGCAAGCAATATAACCGTGCCGAGTAGTTAATAACACTGTGGATCCCCTCACCTTAATCATTGCTGTTCAGCTGACCCCAGCCCAGCTTCTTTTCTAATATTTTGTTTGCTGCCATGGTACGGAGGAGGAGTTGGTGCTGCTTGCTCTGGCTCTAGCATGCTTGGTTGGACCGTTACGGTCCACGTATTCACTCAGCCAATTTTTTTTTCTTCGTTTCTCTCTCTAATACCTAATTCCTTTTGCTTATTAATGTTGTTCTGAATTTTTTGTAACGGCGAGAACAGGAGGGAGACGGCGATTGGCATTCGCTGGACCGAGAGGTAGAGGTGAAGAACAGACAGGTGAATGGCACCAAGATCCCCACAGGACATAAGGTGCTGATCGACGCCCGCTTTGAACTGCCGTTCGGTGAGTACCAACTAATGCATGCATGTCAAAACCCCAGCGGGACTGTACGCCATTTAATTAGCCAGCAAGAACACCCAACGTTCAACTTGGGAAGTTGGAGCCTTTTTTTACCCTCAACTTACCGAAACAAACTTTGGGCACACCACAGGTGGTGTGCAATTTTTATGACATGCAGTGTGGTTTAATATTCACTACCTCATGGAGACCGAAGACAATAGGAACAAAAAGGTCTACACAGGGGAGTTCTAAAGCGGGGGATGTTAGAGAATGAATTTGGTGTGCAAAGTCTACGGGGGGGATGCTAAGTACTGCGACAGAAGGAAAGAACAAAAGAAGTCTCCAGGGATGTGAAAATGGGAATTTTTTAAAATTTTGTAAATTTTTTTGTTTGTTTTTTTGCAATGCGCATAATTTTCAGAGTTAATGAGATGCCGTAGCGTAGTTAATCATTGTCAAGATCAGCCGTGGAGCGTATATGTACATGTACTAGCCCATGGTCACCATATGGTAATCCCATGACTTCTCTGTGCATGTACGTTGGGAGTCAACAGCCTGTATAGTTTTCAATTCCAAATCATCATCATCATCAACTACGTTAACTCTATATACCCAGCATGTATTTATCATAATAAGTTGGCGGAGTCAGTTCAAACTCAATCTCATTATAGATTTTGGACTGTGTGGTAATTTTCATCATGGGACAGTGTGGTAGAGATAAACGTGTTGTGACATGTGTTGGTGCAATGACTTTGTTAACTTGTTATTATTATTATTATTATTATTATTATTATTATTATATATTTCTGGTGATGAAACCAAGGATTCCTCAAAAGCGCATACTGCACTGTAGCTCGCAAGCCTGAAGAAACCTGTTGGGTAGAAGATGATGAAGAAATATTCACTTGTCGATTAGACTTTATTTTTTAGACTGCTTGGTGGCTAATTTTTCACACCATGAGATAGCGGTTTGTCCGTGAAGGCAAATGAATGACAGACAAACAATTTAATAGGAATTGCACTTTTGAACTTTCATCAATCGTGTTTCAAGCGCAATGACAAGTTAGTATGAAACTCCAGATGTATACAACCAAAAGTTCGTCTGGTATTCATTTAGGATTATTGTAAACCTTGGAGATGACGATTAAACCCTGTAGATACAATAGTGGTTGCAATTTTGTATACTAACATGTTGCGGCTGCTGCAAATGCTCTCAGTTGTTAAACTTGCAACTTTTAACCAAACAAGATAGGTAATATTAGAATTTTATTTATTTATTTATTTTTTATTTTTTTTACCCATACACCGATGTGTGTAAAGCACTGTACACTCAGTACTTTCCCCAAGTCCTGTGAAAAAAATCCACAGGCATTTTCCTCGGGTGGGATTCGAACCCACGACCCCCAGCCATTCTAGAGCAGATGTCTGACCAACTGGACTACCGAGATTGCCCGGTAGCTAGAGGCAGGTCGAATCCTATCAGCAGCGGGTACTGCGACCATTATAACAGATGTCAATTTTTTGCATCGGGGATAAATAATCTACTAGAACATTAGAATTGTCCACTTTCCCACGTTTTCTCTCTCTTCATTTTTGTAGGTATTCTTATCCCCAATTTCTAATACAAAACCAAATTACTGTTGCATTTTCAAAGTAAAGGGACTATATGTAAAAAATCAGCCAAATCTATTTGCATTATGTACGTATACATACAGGATCATGATGATCCCTGAACGTATGTAATAGACCGATTGCGCGACCTACGTCACGTGACCCCTGTTGGGTAAAAAATGTAAACACACACGTAATCCTCCATAGGAAAGGGTGGTACGGTACACGATGATTAATGCATTTAGTTTATTCGATCGAGGCTTTTCTTGCTCGAAATCTGTGAAACATATTCCAGAGTTTGTACCAAACACCTTCAAGTGGCTGAATAAGGCCAGTAAGGACAGTTCCAGCAAGTCTTGAAAATTGTAAAAGTACCGTATAAATGTGCACGATGTGTACAGCGCGCAACGGAACGTTAGGCCAGACAGCCGCGATCACCCCACACTTTTCAACACAAAAAGTTTTGAAGCTGAAATCCTCCAAAGAAAATACTTTCCAGAACTGTGTGATTCCTTTGCCTATTTGAAATTCTGCAAGGCTACGTATTAATGCTCGCTTTTCCAACGTTGTTTATTCTTTTTTTACAGTGATTTAGGCCAACATTACAAACAAAATAACAGATGGGTGGCCACATAATAGTCGTCCGACGCTGGTAGTGCATGGCTAAAAAACCTCTTAGAAGAATTCTCTTAAATTATGAAACAGAGATGTGATTTAAATTAATTCCACACCATACTACTTTAAATAAAGGGGCTGATTAACTAATTCATCGCTTAACAAAAGTATAATCGACTGTTTTCGAACTCACTCTGTGTCACGGCCTATAATCTCTTTACACGTATTTTTTCACCAGCTGTATGACGTCATACCCGATAGGGGGTCACGTGACCGCATGTAAACATTGTCGCGCAATCGGTCTATTAAATTCAAGTCAATTAAAGGCACTATATAGAGTTGGTCTTATGCTGACAGTGCAGTGTTCTTACTTTGTCTGATTCCATATATACAGTGTACATGGAAAAACAAACATGTAAACATTTGGGCTCAATCCGTCGACTGAGTCTAGAGAAGATAGTGAAAAACCGTGGACACCTTTCAGCTTGTCCTTAATTACAATTGTCTCAACCGAAATCAGCTGATTGCATTTTATTTTAGGTTTTCAGATTCAGTTGTCTCGACTATGACAGCATTTCAGAGGGAAATATTTTACAGAAAAGTTGGTTTTAGAATTAACTTCATAAACAGTACGCTTTCAGACTGAAACTAAACAATAATATTTTTTATCCTTACCAATCCTTACCAATACTTTAAAAAGTATGTTTTGCACTGTCCAATAAAGCCCACAATATTGGGGTAAAAGATTTTCAAATAATAACATTACAATATTTTTTTTAAAGATGTTAAATTTACATCGGGATGATAAAACACCAATAACTGTGTTCCATTGGCAATACTCTCTAAATGTAAAAGAGTGAAAAACCACTCTTTTTGACCGCCATATGGCTCCTTGCAAGAGTGGTATGGTGGACAACTCTTTTTAGAGGGAAAAACATGTATTTTCACTAGATTGAGAGTGAAATTCACTCCACTTTCACTCAATAAAGGGTGGTGAAGAGTGAGTTTCACTCTCAAAAGAGCCAAACTGATACCACTCTGGCAAGCGAGTGAAATTTTCACTCTTTTATATTTAGAGAGTAGGAAACATTTAAAAACTCACACAAACAAATACTTTAAGATGTAAACCACGATAACAGCGGTAACAAGTAAATGCCAAATAAAAAAACAGAATGAATTAAATTTCAGTTTACTTACAATTACATCCACTTGCAAAAGCTTACAATTTACTTACCACCTCTTCCAGCATGGCGGTGAGAAGTATGTTATTTACCACTTAACTAAAGAGTTAAATAGATGAATCGAATTGGGTACAAAAGATTTACGAAAACGAGTAGAGGACTAACAAAACAATCGGACAAAAATGAAAGAGGGATCTAAATTATAAAAGTATATGTTAGTTTCTGAGTTGATACATGTGTAGATCCACCACTGAATTCCTTAGAATCACCGACTATCAGAGGACATTGAGAAAGGACTCTGCTAGGGTTGAAACTTGAGGCTCTTTATCAATTCGTTTGCATTTATACAACAGGTCCTTTTGGTTGCTAAACAGCTTGCAACAGCTAATTTTATTTGTTCATTTTTATCAAAACGTTGAACATGAATTCCAGCTGCACTTTTTTTTAATGTGTTTTTTTTGTTTTACAGAATCAAGTGTGTGTTGGTTTATAGTAATAGTTATAATATTATAACAATAAAAATAATAATAATAATAATAATAATAAGATGCTGGTATCTATGACCTGGGATGGGTCCATGCATGATGGGATTATTTACCACTGACTTTCACAGCACGTCATGGGACAGTACAATTATGTGCTCAGAGATTATGAATTCCAACTGCACTTTTTTTAAGTGAATTTTGTATAGAATCAACTACATGTGAGTTGGGTGAATGCACTTTAGAATTCACTGATACCGCTGACTACCAGTGATCACAGGACACCATGAAATAGTATGCAATTGTACTCAGACTCCAATAATAACAATGAAGACACATGTTGTGAATGAATGCCACAGTCGAAATCAACTGGTTTTTGGTTTTTTTTGTGCCGGATACCAAATGTATGAGCAAACCGGACACAGAGTACAAACGTTGGGCACACCAGACCCATAAATACAATTAAAAAAAATGGGCACACCAGACCCGAAAAAAGCGGGCATACCAGACCCGAAAAAAGTGGGCACACCAGACCCTGAAAAAAGCAGGCATACCAGACCCGGAAGTGGGGTACACCAGACCCCAAGTAGTGGGCACACCAGACCCCCAAAATTGCTGGTACATGTATATCCAGCTATGCATCAATCATAATTTATTCTTAAGGGAATAAAAGGAATTGTTGCACGTTGTGATGGGCTTCATGGTGTTTTGTACACCGGATGGTGCTATTCGTCCCCGAGGTGTGTCATTTGCCCCCCGATGGTGTACAAAAAACCCATGGACCCCATCACACAGCAGGCAGCATATTGTTTTGTTATACCACAGCAATATAATGCAAGATTGGGAAACAGACATTCAAGAATGAAATAATTTGTATTTCTTTGTAAATTTATTGTTGAATATTGCATTTCGTTGAACAAATTCAAACACTTTAACAGGAAATTACATACAACCTCATACCCGGGGCTATTTCTAATATTGTACGAGCTAAGGCGGTGGAAACGACCAATGGTGGGCCCCAATCAAGGTATGTACCCCATGGGGTACATCACTCATGTGCCCCTCCTGAGCGTGCGCGCCATGTACATGCGTCATTGTAGCACATCATGTGAGTGGTTCTCGACCAATCAAAATTCATAATCTGTTATTGTGGTATATAATTCCTTTTATCATCAATCAATGATAAAATGCCTTATGCTCAGCGTTGCTAAACAGGCAGACCGTTCGTCGTTTGCTTGCATACATGTTCATACTCGGCGCTGCCCTGCGATCTTCTGCGCAAGTGTTGTTTATGGCATTTTGGAGGCCTTGGAAAGTTGGTTTCAAGGGCAATCAGCGGTGCGCTCACAAAGTCAAGGTAAAGGGGCATTGCGTGCGCCAATACCATATTTGGTAAGATCGTGGTATGCAAATGAACGTAAGATAGTGGCTGACCTGGATCATTAAAAAATTACTTTAAAACTAATAACCAATCAGGCTCCTTGGTTAAGCGTCGGTAATTTGTTGCAGGGCGGGAAACACATAGATCATGAATCCGCGGGTAAATTTAATACACCATAGAGTTCCTTGATACCACTGTGTATCACAGGACACCATGGGACAGTACAATCAACGTGTAGATCGTGGATTCAAACTGCACCTTTTTTTATGTGTGATGCAGTAGTTAATAACTTGACGTTTCAAACCAGGGGTGCGTTCCACTCATTCGACTGTTTGTGCCACCGTTTACAAAATGGGCGTCACGCTAATAGTTTGGAGCAGAACGCGCTGTGTTCAAAAGCTATGGGCATGTTCGCTTCATTCTGTTGGACCAATCATTGTACAGCCACTAATTCGGACACAGCCTCGCGTTCAATAGTATTTTTCCAGACTGTTTTGGACCCTATCAGGATGGCACATCATGAAATATTGATATCTTGGGTTTCTGTCGGGGTATATAGCAGTCTCAAGTGTCCCAAGAAACCTCAGAACATCTGGGAATATGTGTGAGAAGATGTTTATATTGTCAGGTATTACTTATTTATTTATTTATTTATATACTTATCTATTTATTTTATTTTTTTATTTATTTTGCTTTGAAGCTGTACAGCTGCTTTTATTCAAAATATTCAATGAATATAAAGAAGTAAAATACATGTACGTGAGTTAAAACAATTTCAGGATTACTAGAACAAATTTCATTGAAAGAAAATAGACACGACAATAACACTTGCAAATAAATTAGAATAGTATTACCCAGCTTATCTTAAAGCAAGGGGAAATATGGTTAAAATAAAAATTGATTTCTTTTACCCAGACAACGATATGAGAAAACACAAAAGCTTTTTTTGTTTTAAAGGTTTGCAAGAAAACCCAAATAAAAGATTAAAAAATTATAAATGGATCGCAATTTGTCCAACTCGAAGGGAGCAGATGGCTTTGTTTTTTTCAGGTATCTAAAATGCTCTTCTGTTAATCTGCTATTTATTTATTTATTTATTTAATTTTTAAGCTGGGTGGGACATTCCGTAGAAACCACTTGTCTTCCTAGCATAAAAGCACAAAAATTACAATTAACAACACTAAAAAAAAAGAAAGAAAAAAAAAAAAAAAAAACCAATAAAACCCGTGCCTTTCATAAACTCCTTCAATGATTGGTTGGTAAGCAACTCAAGCTGCGTTGAAACTTACAGAGCTTGACGCGGCTACAGGCCAAAACAGAAAGTGTCATCAAAGATGGCGTCTACTGCAACCCATGTATAAGTTTGAAGTTATGTTTATCACCACCACTGTCGAGTCTTGATTACTCCTGTACGATACGTCCGTCTGGGTTTTTAACACACGCCAAATTCATCCCCTGTCAATTACCAAGCAGCACCCTAAGGGGTGTATCAAGTCCTTATTATTAAAGGAACTAGAATCAATTATTTATTAATGATATCACACCGGGACATCACAAGGGCTGTAATTACTGGAGGTCCAGTTCACAGCGGGTTGCGTGATGCGATGATGTAGAGCGCATGCCGACGGTGTGGCTCTATCTGTCTGTCCGAGGTGTCATCAGCTGAGGAATTTGGGTAATCATGGGTCCTTAATCAAGGGGGAACTGACCCAAAACTGCCATAATCCGTTAGTGATCCGACAGACTGAATAGGGGTCTTGACACTCACGGCGCTGCTGGTGTAGTCATGCCTGGTTCTTATGCCTTGGGAGGAACACAAACGCATAGTGTCAACGTTGGATGTTCCCGCTTTGAATTCACCCATGTTGAAGTGTGTTCACCTTTTCGCTGCAGTGTTGGCAAAGTGCCTTTTCGCTGCGTGAACACTTGCTGCCCCACCACACAAAGCAGGGCCCTATTTCATAGATCTGCTTAAGCACAACAGGGTTTTGCTCACCAGAATAAGGTTACCAGCCAAAATACCATTTCACTGTACCATCTGTGACTGGTACCCTGCTCATTTTTGCTTAGCAGAAAATTGTAAAGTGAAATTTTCTGCTTAAATCTATTTATTTTTTACAATACAAGACTTTATGAAAATTGTATTTCTTCAGCTTTTGACTGGCACCCTCAAACACAGATATTGACAAAATAGGGAGACCACCAACCATAGGGCGAGATAGCTCAGTTGGTAAATGTGGAAGGAGTGCTAAAAAAATTGTCAGAGTCGGTTGTGCATTGTAATTTTTGACTGGATCTCTTTATTTAATCACTGAAAGAAAAAGTTTTAAAAATCCCAGACAATTAAAAAAAAAATTGGTAGATGATGTTATGAAACATTTGTGAAGTCTTTCGGTCTGAGGAAGTATGAAGATTTAATGCTATTACACCTTAAGGACATATGTACCATCATCATTCCAGCTTGCTAATTTTATTCCAGACTTCTGTCATTTCCCCGTCAGCGAAATTAATCCAGATTGAAAGTAATTGAAAGTATGAGATGGATTCATTTGAGGAAGAAGAAATGTGCAAAAATGAGTTGTATGCATCCTAACCTAAGGCTCAAATGACAGACACATTGTTGAATTATTTTTCGACTTGATTAGGTTTGGAAACCCCCCCCGGAATTTAATTATGGTGACCATTTGTGGGAGAGTACAAAAATAAACCCCAAAACCGTCAGGTAGAGAAGCCCTACAAAAGGTGCATGTATAAGGGATCCAGTTACCACCTCTGGCAAAAGGACAGCCGATATTCCTCGCCTTAACTTTAGCCATGTCAAGCAACAACAGGAAATTGGGTTCAAGAGGAACTATCTTGAGCCGTGCAGTCCCTGCCTGCCAGCGGCCAATCATCTCCCCTATAATTTGACATTTTTTTCTTCTTTACTTCCCCCTTTCTACCTTCTACAAGCATTCTGCTTTCAAAAAATACCTGAGGTGGAATCTGATTCCGTTTGCAATCTGCAGGATTTGCCCGTCGTAAATCCTAAAAGCTTTGGCTACATCAACTCATTTTTTATGAAATATGGAGGGGACAGCTGAGCATTAGCGGATGATTTAGGGCTTAGCTTTAAAAGATGATGTTGGGACATTAGAGAGGGTTTAGCACAGTAGTCTCGGACACTCTCACATACACATCCAGGGATTTTAAGTTTCTTGGGCTGCCTGATTCGCAAGCTTTTATAACACCCGTCAACTTCCAAAGTTTACAGTTGGTTTATTGTTGTAGTATTTTTTTGGGTCTGGTTCGGTGTGTGCAAACAATATTTCAGGAGCGCTTCGGGCAAACAAGAGACAGTGTTGAGATTGGGAAATTACTTGTGATGTATGGTCGAGGTTCTGTATTGAGTCTCAGTAGAACTTTCATATCTGAGGTTTAGCCGGCGACCCAAACTCCATTCAGACAAAGTACGTGTATCTTTGGCATTTACACGTTCCGAGAGACATCGCTACGTTCAGACACTGGTACTTTGACATTGCTGTTCAAATAATAAAAAATAAACAAATAAATAACTAAAAAAATTCTTGGTAATTGCAAAGACTTTCACATTCCTCTCACTGGTACAAATTCAGCGTGTTCTAAGGAGTAAATTGCCTCAAAGGCGATATACATGCAATAATAATATCAGTCATTTATGTAGCGCATTTTCCACAGGTTTCAAATCCCTTGACAGGTTTCCTACTTTTTTAATTATGAAACCCTTTTTATATAGAACCCTTGTAAGTGTTTACCAGGTGCTGCGGCGCAAACTGCAGCCAGCCCTACGAGGAACACCGGGGGGGGGGGGGGGGGGGGGGGGGCAAACCCCTTCTCTTTGCAATAAGTGTAACTGGGTTCTTCAACATGCGTTACACAACACACTGGACCAAGAGTTTGAAGTCCCATCCAGAGGACGAAGCAACAGTGGTTAAGCGTCTTTTCTTAAGGACACAAGTGCCAAGACCGGGACCCCGAATCTGTCACACTCCGCTGATTAGAACATCAAAACTTGAGTCCAGTGTGCTAGACCGCTTGGCCACGATCATGATTACAAACACTGTCACCATCGTCATCATCCTTATTGCTGCCTCCTTCACAAATGATGAGTTGAGAGTTCATCCCACTGATCTCAATTCTATACTGACTGGAAAGCGGGTCGGCCTTATGTGTGTGCACAAGACCGTGAAGTCATTTCACACAAGCGGAGGCCATTTTGAAACTTAAAAAAAAACACGGTTCAACAGTGCCTCCTTCACAAATGATGAGTTGCGAGTTAATCAAACTGATCTCAATTATACTGACTGGAAAGCAGGTCTGGCTTATGCGTGTGAAGAAGACCAGGAAGTCGTCACACACAAGCAGCGGCCATTTTGAAACTCGAAAAAAAAAAAAAAAAAAAAAAAGGTTTAATACACACAGTGCCTCCTTCACAAATGATGAGTTGCGAGTTAAGGAGAGTTGCGAGTTAATCACACTGATCTCAGTTATACTGACTGGAAAGCAGGTCAGGCTTATGCGTGTGAACAAGACCGTAAAGTGGTCACCCACAAGCGGCAGCCATTTTGAAACTCGCAATACACACAGTGCCTCCTTCACAAATGATAAGTTGCTAGTTCATCCCACTGATCTCAATTATATACCGACTGGAAAGTGGGTCGGGCTTATGTGTGTGCATAAGACCGTGAAGTCATTTCACACAAGCGGAGGCCATTTTGAAACTCGCAAAAGATTGGTTTAATACACACAGTGCGTATACAAAAGTGATGTACTTTGTGAATAAAGGAAGGGATTTTGATTCATCAACAACTTTTTCTCCATTTCTAAAGCTTGTTTATGCCCACAGTGTTATTTCATTTACAGTGTACTTCTTTTGAAAATTCGCACCAAAACATGCACAGCACGCGTTGATAATGTGCTATCATGCAAGTTTCAAAGTGGCGTCCACTGACTTCAACAAACACACGCAACCCGCTATCCAGTCAGTACAACAGTGATCAGTGGTTCATCATGAAATCATCTGTTGATCAGCATGCTTAGATATTCTGTTGCGAACCAGTCTTGTTGCTGGTACAATGCTCTTTCCTGTCCATTCTTTGACGGGATCCCTCCTCTGTCTTTGTACCTCTACTTCTATTTCCATCTACATGTGTCTTTCCTTTAATGATGAGTTATGGGCGAGCAGGCTTCCACTTCCTCTGTAATGATGCGGTCGAGGTAGGCAATCAGCTCACCTGTTGTAAAACATACAACAGGCAATGAAGGACCGTTTTATTGTGCACAAAATTTACGCTAACAAGTGTCGGAAAGAACACACTGTTTACAACATTTCACACAGTAGCTTCATCACAGAGATTTGCAGCTCAGATTTTCTCACTTGGCCAACGATGACCCTCAAGCCCATAATAAGGAGGAGATAAAACAAGTTGTCCAAAATTTGCTTTCACTGTCATACTATTATGTGGAATGCGTTTGAAAACCTTATTGGCAACGAATGTACACAATGTCTGCTTACAAGTTAAAAAAAAAACATCTCAAAACTCACTTTTTCGATTAATTTGTGTTTTTTATCGGACGGCTGTTTTTCATTTGTTTTTCTTGTAAGTGCTTTGTAGCCGCTGGAAAAGGCACTATACTAAATGCTGCTGTTATTGTTATTATTATTATTATTATTATTATTATTATTATTACAATCCAGATCCTTTCTGGCTAACATACCCAAGAGTTCACAATCTTGCCGGAGACAGCACATTGACAGCCTTCGCTGCTAAGGATTGGACCAATACTCCCACAAACATTCAGTCTGCTAACTCAATTGTGCATTGCAAGAAATTGTTGAAGATCTACCTGTTTCTTAAGGAAATCATTCATTGATTTTGTGTGTTTTTCTTGTGATTCTTTTAGGCTACAATGTTAACGTTGTGATTTTGTTTTACAAAATAGAGCACGTTGAAATGTTCCGTATCATTATTATTAATCAAAGGTAAAATACAGGATTGGTATTCATCAATTGTTTTTATTTATTGGTATCAATCTGAAAGCTTACCGTTTATAAAGTTCATACCAGTACCAATCTTCCATAGAAATATTTCTGTCTGGAATATTGTCAATGTCATGAAAATATAATTTGAAGACCCCCATTTTAATTTCGGTTGTAACAACCGAAATTAAGGGCAATGTGTTTAAATACATGCGGGAAAGTGTGCACGTTTTTTTCAACATTTTCTTCCGACTCAGACGACGGATTGAGCCCAAATTTTCACAGGTTCGTCTTTTCCATGGATAAATTGAATCACACAAAGTAAGAACACTGCACTACACAAGCAGGCACTGCACTGTTTTGTTTGAAACTTGACTAGGCTATCGAGGTGAAATAAACAAGAGTTTCAAACAGGTAGGTTACTAATTTTTGACTAGCCCACTTTGCTACCCAAGAAGCGAACTTTGAACAGCCTGCAGCAGTCTTGACTTGAATTTATTTCTTTTTTTTATGCTGGGCTGCATCAAGCTGCTGGGCTTATTTTTTGTCAAATGTATCAGCCTGAAACTAAAATCACTAGACACGGGGTGAGTAGTCCAGTGGGGGTATTTCTACGACCCGCAGTGTACTCCATCCTATTTGGAGCTATTGGCAGTTCTTGAACTGCATATGACTAATGACTCTTGATTAAGGAAATTAGCTTGAGGACAAAGCATCATCTTGCGCTGCGGCGTAATGAGAAGAAAAACCATTCTTCTTGCTCATTTCCTGACCGTGAAGATAACTCATGCCGGGGATTCAGCTCTGAAACAATCTGTGACAAGGTCGCTATTAACCGAGCTGCTTAGTCGAGATGTTTCTTGCTTAACAAAGACAGAGCACCAGGCAAGCTGCTGTGTAAAGTATACTGTCAGTGACTGGTTCCCCCTCTAATGACTGCTCAGCAGTTAAACATGTAAGCAGTTGTTTCTACTGATTAGCTATCTATGAAATTGCATCATGCTGCAATTTAATTGCAAGGCCATACAGACAGCTTCTACATTTTCTGGTTCTACTAAACAGCAGTCTGTTTGGGGCAGACGCGGCCGAGCTGTCTGATTTCCTAGATGGAAAACCACCACTGGGTCTGTAACCAGCCAGACATTTTTGATTAGGCATATATAAAAGAAATTACAACGAGAACTAATGACAACAATCAAAACAAGGTTGGCTATGTTTCTTCATTTGTCCATCAAAATAAAAGCAATTTTGGCATTTTAACCTTACTTTGAAACCCGCAGTAGAAAACGAGGAACACAGAATCATACTTGCCTGAAACACGTACAGTGTATTAATTTGTCGCAGCTGTAAACACTTTCGGACATTAGAGTTTCCTGCAAAACACAAGTGAATTTTGTTCTTACTGGAACTGTACCCTTGTGCAGTGCTAAGAAAGAATAAGAGTCAACAGCTTTAGTTAAAACCTGTAACAAAATGTAGCTTTTACGAGTTTTTATCTGACAACGTCTATATCTTAAAACCATGCTTTAGTTTTCATATTTGCTTCTGTTGTTATACTTTTGTCGATCCCTACAAATGGAGTTGAAAACTATATTATGCGCTGTAGTCACAAGTTTTCCACCTTTAGCCTTAATCCCTGAATTTACCCCCTGCACCAACGTCACACGTGGCTAATGTCTGCCACGCTTGCCATTTTGGGAGTCAATGGTAAGCGTGTAAGCGCCGCGTCAGGGAAAAATGTATAACACATGGAGACATTGGCGCCCAAAATGGTGCAACTGAAATTATTGTGATGATGACATTAGGTGAATTTAGTCAATACAAAGGTTGCATATGCGTGGGAATTCTAAGTTATGAAAAGAGTCTGCAACTAGTGCGCGTGTGTATGGCGCTATTGCTTTCCAGAGTTACTCTTCCCGTTAACCAGACTAATTTTGTCTGTTTGCACCGGCAACCTCGCTTTCAGAATAGGAACTTTTTGGGGTGAAAATGTTTACAAAGCTGCATTCTTGATGACCGAGGTGAATAGGTGATTGTAAGCTATTGGGATGTGGGTTTGAAATAACGGTCACGACACGTTTTTCCTTGAGCAAGATGCTTTAATATGATTGCTTCTCTTCACCCAGTGGTATAAATGGGTACCTGCGAGGGTAGAGGTTGATATTGTGTTTGAAAAAGCCTTCGGAGCGCCACAGCAGCCCATCCAGGGTTGTATACTCCCCAGGGAGCTGAGAAAGATTACAGGAACATTATTGGCTCATTGACCAGGGCACTAATGTAAAGCGCATTGAGGCGTTATTGTGAAATGTGCTATATAAGAACTAACTATTATTATTATTATTATTATGAGACTAACAGTAGTTTTCCACTGACGTATGCAATATTCTAGCTATGATGGCGTTATTTATATGGCCGCCTCACTTTCAAATCACCTGTGGAAAAGGTCAATTGTAGCTACAGATGGTTAAAAGGTGATTTCATCGTCTGAACATTATTTTTTAATGATTGTTTTTTTCAAGCACATGTTTGTCACACTAAAATAAGTGACCCTTGCTTGCTTTGAGCTGTACATAAATTGCATCAGATTTGCGTTTAATGGGAGACTTTGGAACGATAGGTGGCAGCAGACTCACCAGGTATATGTTATCGTTTACGTAGTTATGAGCATGTGCACATTACCGAGAACAATGGATATACCTGGTAAGTCTGCTGCCATCTAGCGCCCTCAAAAGTCTCCCTTTGTCGAGCCGGTCCCTCACTGCCGCCCTCACAAGTGACCACAAGTAGGTCGTTGGCTGTGACCTCAACAGGAAGTAACGTCACAGCGTGACGGCATTATCCTTGTCATGGACAAAAATTACCATTCATATTCAAGTGTCAAGCTTGTTTACATGGGTTCGTTCAACTTTGGAGTTGTACTTACATGCTAATGTAATGTAACTGTTTTTAATTGGTTACAAAAAAAGTGTTGTTTGTTGTGCATTGACAAACATGTTTTTTTTTTTTTATTTGATTATTTTTTCCGGGGGGCGGGGGGGGGGGGGGGGTGTTGTAAGGGTGGGACTGGGAGTTGTATTTATAAGTAATAAAATCTGTTAATGAAATAAATATTTAGATGGATTATGACCTTTTTTTAAACTGCACTACTGCTGGAATTTGCTTCACTGTTTTGTACGCTTTGTACACTTTTTGTTTTCACTCCACAGCCATGCTTGGCACGGTAAGCCAAGAGTCTTCATTCATTTCCAACACAAAGTGATTCAAACCACCCTTGCACCAGTCTATTTGAGAACACCAGCCTCACTCTGAATCCTTGGTCCAATTATCACAAAACTCATCTTCTCAGGGACTAATTTCGTAGGGCTGCTGAAGCACAAACAAAAGTAGCTGAGCAAAAACAAAATGATACTTACCAGAATAAGGTTACCAGTCAAAATACCGTGTCACATGTACAATTTGCGACTGGTATCCTGCTCATTTTCAATCAGCAGTAAATTGTTAAGCACTTTTTTTCTGCTTCAGCAGCTCTTTGAAATTGGGCCCAGGGACCAACTTCACATAGAGGCTGCATTAGCAGAAACCCCTGCTTTGTAAATTTCTGCAGGGAACCAGACACTAACAGTAGGCACAGTGTTTTTGCTGGTAGCCTTTTTATTTGGTAAGAAGCTCTTTGAAAAAGGTCCCAGACCTCATTTTGAAGGTCTCCACCATCACCACAGAAATAATTACTCAACCAATGGCAAATCCTAAAATCCTGATGGCGAAAATAATTGTTTATGGTGGTTGTAATTTGATCAGTAATTAAGATGAGAAGTTAAACTGAATGCACCTCTGGCCCATCATCGTCACACAGTTCATTGATTTATTGATTTCTTCCATTTCTGTCCCTTCAATTTTTTTTTCTTTCCCTCCATCCACGGCTATCTCCATAGCATCTGGTGAGGACAAAGGTACTTTGCATAAGAAATAATTAACATCGTAATTAATGCATCATTAATATTCCAATTTCCAACTCCAAAGTACACGTTATCTCCCAATAGATAGCTATTTAGTATTAACTCCTTTGTAGTCGACAATGCCTTATCTACAATAGCTTGGGGGGGAAAAAAAACAGAAGTAAACAGTTAATACGAAAGCTGAAAACCATGTGTATGGAATATACTTTTGCCGTCACCGTTTGAATGGATTATGAATGAAGTTTACCATGTGTAGGTAAGGCAATGTTTAGACTGTTTTTACGTGTGCATGGCGTGATCCACATATTTGATTAGCTGTATGGTGATTGTTTATATGCTTCTTTCCCTGCTCTACTTGAAAACTGTATCGTTAAGAGATTGTTTTTTTTTTTCTAATACTGTTTTTTTTCCCCCCATTCCACCGTAAGCTCTCCCATTGGTGAGTGATTAATCATTATTAATGACAAAATAATGGTGTAAAATTTGCCTTCATTGTGGTCGGCTCCCACAAAATTAGAGTTGATGTCAACTTTAACAAGCTAGTTCATGGAGGGAGCAAGGGCAAGTGCATCGGTATGGCCTTGTTGCCCGCTTATATAGTCACCGTTTTCACGAACCGACGAATGCTGCGAAAATCACAAAATTTCTTTACATACTGGTAATTTGTTTTTTGGGGGTGAACAAAGAAAAATTGACTGGAGCGGGATTTGAACCTGCGACCTCCGGATTAAGGCGCTGGCGCTCCACCAACTGAGCTATCTAGCCGTAATGTTGGTGGTCTTCCGATTCTGTCAATATCTTTGTTTGGGGGTGCCAGTCAGAAGCCATTCAACCGAATACTGCCGTGTAGCCAGGGATCAAACCCCAAGTATATGATGCAACCTGGGTAGCAGCAGTACAGTGATAACCATAAGGGGATATCTTGTGGTATATTATAATTGGCATACTCACTCAAGCAAGTTTTTTTTAGTGGTTTTTCCATCCTCAACTATTAAATGATATGTACACCTATCAAATTCAGAAATGCAGTAGTCGCACTTTTGCGAGAAATGTCACCTTCGCTTTATTTTTGTAGGAGTAGTTGACATGACAATGACATCATGACATATGGTATCAGGTGTGGTGAATGCATCTGTACTAAGTTGTTCTCGAATGATCAGTCAACTGTAAATTTACAAATACAAACCGTTAGTAGCCGAGCATTCATGTTTTTGAAAGGTTAATTTCACAAAGATAATGTGGTTGTCATCGTGGCGGGTGGGGAGGTATGTTTTGAATGTGATCTATACTGCGTCAAATTTAAGTTACACTTCACTGGAGCTGGTAAAGGGAAGGTTTGGAAAACTATTGCTACAATATCATGTGATACGAGTGGACTTTTTGCAATGGTTCAGAAACTAGAAGGACTCAAATTTGGGGGGGGGGAAATCCACAAAACCACTGGGATTGTAGCTGAAAATGTTTACTGGACCTAAAGTTACTTAAGACTAGGGGCCAGTTTCATAAAGTTGTTTAGCAGGAAATACTGCTTGGCAAATTTCTTTGCTAAGCAAGAAATGAGTGGGGCACCAGTCGCAACAGTGTGAACATAATGGAATGTTGGCTGGTAACTTGTTTCTGCTAAGCAAGATTTTTCTGTGCTAAGCAAGTTTCTGTGCTCACAGGCTTTATGAAGTTGGGCCCAGAATTGCAATGCCAAAACAAAATTGTTGTCAGGATGGCCTGGGGATAACCTTCGTCTTCCAATCTCGGAGTGGTTGGATACCCTGTTACTTGAGACAAAGGTCTGGTTGAGAAAAAGTGCTGATCAACTGTCAAACACTCCTATCATGTCAGGTGGGACCACCACCATGCAAAGTGACAGCTGAACAATATGTCAGATACATTAAGTGGTCGGAGGACAATCTAAAGGAGGTTTGCAGAAGCGCTGGGAACTATCTCTTATGGATCGCAAAGTGCATTGGTTTTCGGTCTAACTGCACGTTCCGATGTTTTCTCCACCATCCTGGTGGTAAGTGATGACGTTTTTGGAGCCAGAAGTGCAACGTAAAGGAATGGTATACATGCACGTGAACATTCGTTTCACTGCACTTCCAACTCCAAAACGTCATCACGTACAACTGGATAAAGAGTTTCGCCTTGATTTTTCTGTTTTGTCTCGACTGACAAAACAAATGCGTAGCTCGGCAACTCCATTACACATGCGTACATGAGTAGTGTTTCCTGCTGTTGAAAGTGCGTATATGGTCTGCTCACTATAAACACAATGCATTGGGCCCCCAAAATAAACCCGAAAAGTCCTCAACATACCGTATTGTTCGTGAAAAAAACAAAGTTGGAGCATCATCAGTTCTGTGTGTTTTAGAACCTATAAATTGAACGCATAATCAGTACAAGCGAACTTTTGCACGCGGACCGCAAACCGGTGTATACACGTGCGTTAGTTTTTACACAAGAAAAAAAATTAGAAATTTGTTCCTCGGTCATGCATAAACCCAAAAAAGTCTGCGTCCAGGAAGCTTCAAAGAATTTGAGCATGTGGAATTAAGAGTCAGCATTCTAATCAATATGTATAGCTCATTGGTTTAAAGGCACCCCCTCCCCACTCTTCCTTGGGCAGATTAATCCAACTCATACTTATTTTATGGCACACCAGTGGTGTTAGTCGAGGGGTGGCAAAGGGGGCAGCTACCCCCTTCCCCTGTGGAACATCTTGCCCCTGCTGGCCTCCCCCCCCCCTGTCAGCCTCTGGACAGCATTTTAACCGAAAGCCCCCTCTACAAATATCGGTGTCCCCCCTTTGCCCCCCCCCCCATCAAAAAAGATGCTACACCACTTGCACACTAGATCAGTTGCCACCCCACCCAACTCCCACCACCCACCCAGAAGCAAACATCAAAACTCAGGTAGTCCTACATAACAAATGAAAGGGTGGTTGCTTCAATCAACTTGTGACGTTCTTTATTTTTTTTTTTGATTTAGATATAGACTGCCTCCCCTTCCCCTTAATAGCAAGAGAAGTTACCCTCAAAATGTAACTTGTATTTTTTTGTAAATTGTATACATTTATATGTACATACGTTGAAGTTACATCCCCTCCTCCTTCAACACATGTTAAGTGTTTATGTCCTTCTCAAGCCACTGCCAAAATGGTACTTCTGTATCCCAACTGTAAAACTCTTAATTTAAGTAGCAAGTCTTGTTACAGCATATCCATTTAATACCCACCGATAAGATTGACTTTTGCTTGCCTCCCAATTTAACCAATTTGTATGAAAATTCCCCACACCATAATTCCTTAAAAAGCTCCTCCAACTAATATGTGTTAGTCTGTAGTGTACCATTTAAAATTTGTTCCCATTATATTGTTTTTTGGTGTCATGTGTGATTACTTTATCTTTCAGTTACTAACTGATTATGCAAATGCATGCTGTGTTTCATGAAGTCTGAAATGATTTCTAATGCTCTTTTATTTATTCGCTCAATGGTTCTTTTAGGCAGCATTCTTATGAATGTGTAGTCTTGGCTCAAGACGTCAGTGATCGATAGTGGATTGTGTATGTACTCTCGTATTAAATCAGACCAGGGCGCCCTCCTACGGCATGATTTAACCAACTTGACCAGCTTTTCACTAACATCTTGGGAATCCTGCAACATTGGGTTAACATTTTCTTTGTTTTCTCCCCAGCGTTTCCTGGGGAATCAATCAGTGCGCGATTGCAGAAATGAATTTACATAAATTGTTATTATTAACAAAACCCTGTGTCACATAATAGTTTATGTAAGTTTATTTATGTGGTCGCGCACTGATTGGTTCCCTAGGAAAGGCTGAGGAAAAAGAAGAAAAAAAGTTAACGCATTGCTGCAGGATTCCCAAGATGTTAGTGAGAGCTGGTGAAGTTGGTTAAATCATGCCATAAGAGGGTGCGCTATTACGAATTACTATGAGCGTACACACACAATCCACTATCAATCACTGACGTCTTGAGCCAAGACTAATGAATGGAGACTTTGGAGTGCTAGGTGGCAGCAGACATACCAGGTAAATCTCTTCGGTTACTGATTTCAGAGCATGCTCACATTTCTGAAAACAATGAACAAAGGATTTACTTGGTAGGTCTGCTGCCACCTAGCGTCCCCAAAAATCTTTCATTGCTACATTTTTCTTTTTCATAACTCTGTCTTTTGTAGTTTCATATATCCACAAAATAGAGTGCCGTAGAATAAGCTCATGTACTGGGCAAGCAGTGTTGCTCTACGTCGGCTTGGCGTGGTGGTTATCTTTCCTCGCCTTCCCACCTCTAGAACCTCTATTTGATTCCCACCGGGGGCTCTATGTGGATTGGGTTTTCAGTCCCTACCTGATCGTGTTGGTTTTCCCTGGTTTTTTCCCCTCCCCTCCTCTAAATCTGAAACTTCCTTCCGTGTCTTCTCTTCATGGGGTTCTTGGCTAGTATAGTGATTAAGTTCACTTTCTGAGAGCCCTTGGCTTCTCAAACCAGAATTAATAAATAAATAAAACTAAATTCTATTTGTAATAGAAGGTGGGGTTTTGAATCCCAGCCTGGCTATTGTAAGTTGTAGGAAAGAGACTTTTTTTGGTGGCACTGATGAGATGTTATAAGACGCAAATGCGCTACCAGGAATACAAAATCCTGGTGATGCACAGAGTCTGAAATAAGTTGTAGGCATGTGATTTCTCAGCATTTTTCCTGATTTCAGGATTTTCTCAAAATGTCCTTGGAAGAAGTCAAACAGTCACCAAAAAGTAGAAAGAAATTGTCCACATTGTGTCCAAACCTGTAGTTTTGTATTCCTGGTGATGCACAGAGTCTGTAAACCTCCTGAATTGTAACATCTGGGAGGTTTCTGGTCTAGAATAAAGGCGAATCCATGCCTGCAAGCCATTTTCAGGATTTGTTATATTCATCAATCTCATCCCTAGAGTTTTTTTTTACAGGCCTGATTGCTTTGTTTTTGAAAGGGCAAAGGCACCAAGGCATGTTCTTCTTAAAGGACACTTCTATGAAGAAATTGTAAATTTGTACTTGAACAAGAGCACCAAGGCAATGACCAGGGGCAACGGAGGCTTAATGGCCACCGTGAAGTATCAGGCCTGGTTATACTCTCATTGCCGGTGATATAAGATGGGAAACTATATTTGACATTAAAAAGAATTATGTACTCTTTCAAACAGATTGTTGGGGGTGGTGTTTATTACAAGGTAGTAAAATTATGATAGTTCATTGTAATGCAGCGATAAGTGCAACATTGGCTTAGGCAGGAACAGTGTTTATGAGCTGTGACTATCGGTAAAAATAAAGCACAGCACATCAACGAAACGAGAACACTCATGCATAGGTTAAAAACCCTGTGTGTCTGATACGCATACTGAACACAGTAAGTGTACTTACGCCTGTTTGCAGGCTTCTTCAAGTTTGTTCTCGAGCCATCCCTTATAGTTTCATTACCAGACATTTTTTAATAATGTGTCCAGTTGGCGGAATATTTGCCGTAGCCTTAAAAAAGGTGGCAGGCAAGTCCCAAAGTAAATAGACTGTTGATTTTCAGAGCCCTGGCCATTTTTTTTGCAGGGTGACATTAATCAAATACTATGTGGGAGCAAACACATGTTAGTTTGTTGATCTTCATCAGACTTTACTTTGAAGAGAATTACAGGGTTGGTAACAGGCCATCTCTAAATAACTCCGACGCAAAGTTCAGTTTCCTCGCAGGCTTTCTAGCCATAAAATATTTGAGGATTTCTTGATTTAATTTCCTGAATTACATTTGGGGAAAAAATACAAAGTACATTGTAGGCATCATCCCTCAGTGTAGGTTTCTACTGTTGGCAAAGCGAGTTTGACATCGTGGCCGAGCGGTCTGACTGCATCGGACTCGAGTTCTGATGGCTGAATCAGTGTGGGTTCATTTCCCGGACGTGACACTTGTATCCTTGAGCAAGACACGTAACCATAGTTGCTTCTCTTAGCCCAGGTGTACAAATGGGAACCCGAGAGCGCTGAGACAGTATTACTTTGGATTAATTCATTATTGCTAATTTAAGCCAGAGATGAGATTCCTCCGGATTTTCTGGATTTCACAAAATTATAAAAACAAAAATACACAATGAATTTCATTTACATACATCCAGGCCCCTGCAAAGCCTTAACACAGTGCATGTACTGTATTTTGACTACACCAAGGTGCTTGGCCCATCTACATTTAAGCACAGAATGCTGCCATTGATGCGGGTTATGATGTGGTTGGTAGCCACCAAACCCTCCATCGGTATTTCTTGGCTTTTTCATTTTCATCCACTCTCATCCCTGTTTAGCAGCTTGGGGTTGTATGCTCCCCAGGGAGTTGAGAAAGTAGAGGAATGGTCTGAGAATGCCCGATAAACGGAGATAATAATGTTGGAAGGAATGCACCTTGATCTAGCCACTAGGATTAAGTGCGCTACACAAAAACCAAGTATTATTGGCAGTAGGCCTACTATTAACTGAAAGTGAAGAATTTTCTTTGTGCTAAATGTATATTTTCTGTTAATTCTTGTCTGTTTTGCGAGATTTAAACCGGCCTGTAGAAGATACTTGTTTTATTTTTTAAATTAGAAGAAAAGGCATAAAAATGAGGGGTAAGTTTGTATCTACCAACCCTTTAAAATTTAAGCTTGACGCCAATTGTCAATATGCGAAATAGTAGAATATGTAACAAATTACTTTTCCTTTTTTTTCACCAAGTGTGGACAACTTATACTTTTAATGATATTCAAATTTTTATTTTGTGCACAGCTTTTCATTTTAGAGTTAAGCTTTCTTTTCCTTCTTCTTTTAAGGGATAGTAGATTCTCTGCATCTTTTTATTTTATTTTAAAGAGAAGGGGTTCGCCGCGGTGTTCCTGGTTTGATCGGATGCAGATTGCGCCACAGCACCTTGGAAACCATTAAATGGTGCTACAAACGTCAACAAATGGGTCTTATAATTCGAACATAGCTCCTCATACCTTGGAGACAAAATAATGAGTGCCTTGAGATGCCCTGTAAGAACTGTGCTTTAAGATCTGCATATTATTATGAAAGTGGGCTCTGTATGAAAAAAGTGTCTGATAACTCCTCTCATTTGGGATACGAAGCTTTTGATATGACCCAACTCAAGGCTCTACCGTCTTATATCCCTTCTTTACTTGCACCCTTCTGAACAGAGTTAAGTGTCTTACTGAAGGACACAAGCGCCCTTTGTAGCAATTCACCCCCCCCCCCCCTACCTCCTCCTCCCAACAGTCTCAAGACACGGCCACTAGATTAGAACAAGTACGTCCAACGTGCCTGTATCCATCTTTCACCTGCGCTGCGGCCTCGCTCCTGATGATAAATGGAGTGGGCTTTTAGTTACCCACTAGTTCAAATATGTGCAATACATGTGAATCACACCTTCTGGCATGGCTGGATGGTTGAAATGGAATTTCTTCTAAACCATTAACTCATTTAATTAGGGATCACGCCGACGGTAATTTTTTTTTCCCTTGGAAACTGTTGCAGTGGCCTAGGATAAGGGGCTGGTACTACACTGACACCTCGACACCCTTTCTCGTCATTAGGGTGGGAATTTTTTGTACAAAATGTTTGCATTTTCAAGTTCAGTCCAGTGGCAGAATGTTTGTGTTATAAATGTGGATTAGTTCTTTGAATTTGATTTTTTTATTTATTTTTTTTACAAGACCTATTTCATAAAAGGAGCAAGTTTAAATTTTGATATGAAAGCATGTAATTCTGAAAGCACCACACTTTATGTGGAATGAACACTACAACAAAGCTCAGTTATTATTGGTGTTCAGGGTAATTATTTCCAACAAGGTACAACAGCTGTTGTTAAATTTGTATGGCTAGAAGATATCGTATGAGCTTGACTTTGAGATGACCCTAAATGCCATTATTCAGGCATGCAACTTTTCAACTGATTAGCTGATTTCCTCATTTTTGGTTTCTCAGCCGTGCCATTGCAAATTGAAAAACAAATTGCTCATGTACAGTCATATACTTCAAAGCCCCAGCTCAACATTTGGTAAACTGACTATAAATGCTTCCATTCTTTGCCCAAATCAAGATATTTGTCATAAAACCAACCTGTGAAAATGCCAGCTCATTTCGTTGTTGCATTTGCGAAAAAACGGTAAAAATGCACTCAGCATTTTTGTAACCATTCCTATAGGCAGAGTTTTCGTCTCACTGAGACGAAAAGAGATTTTGGATCTTGTTTTATTTATTATTTAAAAACGATAACACTTCAGGCAGAGATATTTCAAGGAAAGTTTTTGACCATCATTATCTTTATAGCATGTAAGGTATATCGTCACCGACACCACGAAGTAGCACCGTGTGTACAAAACCATATTTTTTTCAGTTTTCAGTTTTGTACGTTTTTATACAACATTCGTCATGCCCTACAATTTCATGAAGTTTCAAAACTTCACTTGCTTTACTTTTTTAATCATAATAATTATGTATGGCAAAATTTGCCCAAAATTGACAATCTTTGTTTTCATGAAGTAGCACGCAAGTAACATTTACCATTGAAATGCACGGCGTGCACCTTACTCAAAATGTGAACAAAACGATTTCACGAAGTAGCACTGCCCCACGTGTGTGCGCGCGCGCGCACAAGTTTGCATTACTAATACATTGGAGAGTGCTACTTCGTGAAATCGGAAATAGTCTATTTTGCTTCTTTTCCGGTTTCACGAAGTAGCACGCACCTTTTTTACTTTATTGCTTGTTAATTTAGAATGCAAAGTGGACAAAAGCAGTATATTCATCAAGTTCAAAGCATCCAGAGTCCACAATGAGAAAACCAGTTGAAAACACTCTGAAATTCTAAAGGATAGTGGCATTTTAAAAAGCGTTCAGCTTTAGACGCCGTTTTCTCCGATTGCTACTTTTTACTGGTATGTACGTGCGTGCTACTTCGTTGTGTCGGTGACGATATATGTAAATCTGTGAACATCTTTGTTTTTCTTCTTACCAATGTCGAGCTGGGGCTTTAAAACAAACATTATCCCAGCTATGATGGCAACCTAATATGGACTACATCTCTAACAAAATGATTACAAGTGAGTTTCATATTGCATGTACAGTATCGACCGAAAAATGCTGGTGGTGCCGATACCCACATGTACAAGCATTTGCCTTGGGGACATCATACATAGATATCCACGGCTTGAGATCTTCACCACAAAAAAAAATGAAAAAATTAAGGGATGCCTCAAAAGATAATTCAGATACACAGATTTTTCTTTCGCTTACGCCTTTTATTCCACAGCGACGGAACTAGGGTAAAATTTTAGGGGGGGCACAAGGGGGTGCACCTTTTCTGGGGGGGGGGGGCACTTTTGGCCTTTTAAAACTGTAGTGGCCGTCTGTATTTTTTCCTAAACAAGCCCTTTTTCAGCGCTCTTGTTGTGCTGTTAGTGCTATTTTTTTTTAATTAAAAAATCTTAGGTGGAGGTAAACACAATACATTGTCTGTGTGTAAATAATAGAAAAACTACTTTACAAACATTGAAATTACAACATAAGAGCTTATAAAATGTAACAGTTTATTCAGGTAATTTTTAATCGAAAAAGTCCAGATTTCAAATGTGGGGGTTGGGGGGGATGGCACAGACATCAGTTGGGGGCACGTGCCCCCCCCCCCCCCTCAGTCATGCCACTGTTATTCCTTAAAATTTAACCTTTATTTTGAGAAACTATTGATAAAATAAAGATGATTCTTTTAGTTTTCTAACTGTTAGTATGGTTTACGTGTTTTCAAAAGCAAAAAAAAACATTAGGCCGTGGCCGAATTAGTGGCTGATGTTGCGGCTTGGGGGTCATGTTGGCATGCGCTGGAGGATGCCCATAGAATGCCCATAGCAACAGCCAACAGCCGCAGCCGCATCCTCCAATTCGGACTTGCCCTCGCTTAAATAACTAGCTCACCAACTTGATTTAGCACAAGCAAATTTTGCTCAATGGAGCAAGGTGCGGCATTTTTTTTCAATAATCAGTATGAAACATCAGCGGTTTGCAGAGACCAATGGCTGCATCAAATCTTGACTCGATCATGTGGCTCTCGGAAGAATCATTCCATAATTCACTCCCTCATTCATGTCAATTTGGCAGCACCCAGAGATTTAAATTGCTATATTCAGGCTAATCTACCTGACATTTATCCCCCTGGACCAAAAGAAGACGAAGAAAAAAAAAACCCACCCAAACAAAAACCAATAGCAGAAATGAATTGAGCAAGGAACTAAAGGCAAGCCTGTGGGAAAGCTTAGCATCATTTTGATAATCTTTATTTGCAAGGGGAGACTCGTGAAAGAGTCCAACCCATAGATCTTCCTTTTTGCTACAAAATTGAGTAGTGAAGATGTAACCCGGGAAGGGCGTCCCTGCAATAATTGGCTGATATTCAAGATCAATCCCAAACAGAAGAAGCATTGTAATGAGGCTGGTCCGGGGGTCTTATGTTTGTTTCATTTGCATCCCTGGAGAGAAGTCAGATACATGAGGCAATTGATTGCATGACGTAAGTGGTGTTACACGATATCTCGCTGACCTTTAAAGAGATGTTTTCCTTTTTATAAACTGTTGAATGATCTTTCGTGTAGTCTGAAAATAAGTTTTCATAGAGGGAAAAATTTACACAATGAAATGGTGTGATGATAGCTTTTAGGCCTACTCCACACAGTATGTAGTGTTTATTGTAACATGTCGTGGTTGAGTGGTCTAGAGCATTCAAACGCAAGTTCTGACGGCCGAGTCATCAGGGTGGGGGTTCAAATCCGGGTCATGACACTTCTGTCCTTGAGCAAGACACTTAACTTGAACTGCTTCTCATCACCCAGGAGTAAAACGGGTACCTTGGATGGTTAGAGATTGTTGATGTGAATGATAAGCAACCTGTGCGCCAACTATAGGCTGCAGGTGCTGCATACTCCAAAGGAGTTGAGATGGTTTCAGGAATGCTAAAGGCCCAATGAACAGGGGTAGTAGTAGTGTAAGGCGCATGGAGTCAAACCGTGTAACTAAATTGGGTGTGGTTTACAAATTACAGTGGGATTACATCACATTTGTCAACGTGATAAACTTTGCAGCAAGTCTTTTGACAATCGACTTTAACGCACAATTTCAAAACACCTCTGTGAAGTTTTTAAAGGGTCATGCATGATAAATGAATGCATTGTCCTGCAATTGCACAACCTATCAATACCATGTTGCTACAACTCGCCAAGTGGGAAAACCATAAATTGAGAAACCTCTATTTTGTTGGTTTGTTTTTTATTACAAAGATTTTTCATTTTTAAAGTTCAGTCCAATAACAGAATGTTTAGAAGTGTCAAGTAGTTCTCAGACGTTTTTATTATCATTTTTTTTTATGTATGCATGAATACGAGGCATTTCACAATAACAGTCATATAGTCATATTTCATAAAAGGAGCAACTTTAAACTTTGATATGAAAATTGGAAATTTGAAAACACCACACTGTATTTACAACACTTCAAAAAAAACAAAAAACAATCAGTTATTTACTAGTTTTCAAGGTAATTATTTCCCAAAAAATACAACAGCTGTCGTTTAATTGTATGGCTAGAAGATACCATATTAGCTTGACTTTGAGTTGAGCCTAAGTACCATTATTCAGGCACGCAACTTTCCAGCTGATCAGCTGATTTCCTCATTTTTGGTTTCTCAGCCACGCCATTGAAAATTTCAAAACAGTACTGTACTGTCTTGCCTTGCCCGGCACTTTCCTCGTCTTTTGACACACTGCATTAAAAATGCACGTAAATCTTTCTCTTGACCCAAGAAACTGCCAAAAGTTCAAAGTTACTAAACCGAAACGGTTATATCCGCATACAAAGCACAGACTTCAACAGATGTCAGCCTTCAATGACAAGCTCTCTTGGTTTACATGAAACAACGCCAGTAATTAATCTTGTGACATTTTTTTTAATTACGACCAAATCGAACCATTACTGTTTTGGACTAACGAGCATGGTGCGTCAACTTCCCTTCTAATTAAAAGAGGTGTCTCGTCATTGATTTTGTTTTTCCTCCGAGGGTTAAAAAATTAAAGTGAAACCCTGGTGTGTGATATTTCTTGAATTTATTTGTCTGCCTATGCATAATGATGATAATAATAATAAAATAGAAATAATAATAATAATAATAACTGTAATAAAAATAAGAAGAATAATAAGAATAAGTTGTATTTTTTATGTGCTTCATCAAGCCAAGTAGGCCTCTCAAAGTGCCTTACAGTATTACTACCCCCGTTCACCGGGCCCTAAGCATTCCTAAAACCATCTCAACTCCTTTGGAGTATGCAGCACCGGCAGCCAAATCAGCACGTAGGTTGCTAATCATTCACATCAACAATCTCTACCCTCTCAGGTACCCATTTACTCCTGATTGATGAGAAGCAATTGTAGTAAGGTGTCTTGCTCAAGAACACTAGTGTCACGACCAGGATTCGAACCCGCATCTCGGTGACCTAGCCACTGAAACTTGAGTTTGATGCGCTAGACCACTCGGCCACGCCACGCCACGCTGAACCACTTCCATGTTTTTGTTACCTACGTGCTGTGGACATTCCTTTTTTGTGTGTGTAGTTACGAAAAGAAGGAAAAAAAATCTTAAAACCATTTTCATTAAGATGAGGATTTATTTTGGGAGCTAACTTTTTCTTTTGAAGATTCCTCACAAGAAAATACTTCCCTTTTAAAGATTCTCTAATTCGTGAAAACATTGTGAGGTGACGTTCAAGCCCACATATGTCTCAAGACACTGCATTGTGTGGACCGTTTTGTTTTTCCCCGCGTCCACACTTTGTATTTAGTGCCTTGCTCAGTCCTTTAAGTTTCATTGCAACAATAGTAATGTGCTTGAAGATCAGAATCTGTGAAAAACATTTCACAATTCACTCAGAGGCCTGATCTTGTACGGAAGGCTATGGTGGCCTTGAAGGGACATCACACATTGTAAAACCGACTTGCAATGACTAGCAGTACTCTACACAGTAAGGTTTTTTTTCATGAATTTTCACTTGTAATGCTACAATTTCAAGTTAGAATTCTACAAGAATTTCAGATTATATTTCAATTTTTCAAATTGTTGTTTTCAGTCATTTGTTTTTTTTTTTTTTTTTAAATGCCCATTCATGTCCCCACTAAACAGGTTTGTAACCATGAAAGGAAAAAACCTTCATCACAATGAATCACGGAAGCATTAACAATGTTTGTCAACATTTGTTTTCACTTGTACCTCATTCCATCATGAGTAGGTCATAAAACACATGTGCAAGCATCAATCTTGTCCAACATTAACCTTATAAATGATCAAAAAACTAAAAGGGAATTGTCTGTAGAAATTCTCAAGTTATATGTTGCACACGTTTTTCATTTTTTTGAGTAGGCTGTGCACATAGTAGAACTTTCCTATTGACGTAATGATCAATGCATCTGCTGTTACAGATAAAGTATTCCCAATTCCAAGTTAATTTTGGGGTGAACAAAGAACAATTGTCTAGTGAGTGGGATTTGAACCTGTGACCTCCAGGGTTTCGTGCCAGTTGTTAGCGGTCTCCCTGTTCAGTCACTATCTTTGTTTGGGAGGGCGGGGCGCCAGTCAGAAGTCGTACAGCCAGGGATCAGCTCCAGCTTACGATACAACCTGGGAAGCAGGATTCTAATGGGATCACCGTAAGGGGATTTGACTTTTTCCACAAGCATCAAGTAATAACACTACAAGGGGAACTGACTGGGTAAATGTAAATCGATTTGGGCGTGTCAACATTTTGATGAATCTTTTAGTGCATACGGCTTATGACAAACTGATTGCAAATTTTATGTAATAACTCCTACAATTCATTTCACATAATTCATCTTACATTGACAGACAAGTGCTTTATTAACCTCAACCATGACAGTTGCCGAAATTGTCCCTCAAACTTTACACTACGGTTGTTTTTTGGGGGGGAAATGTATTGTCTGCTCGTGGTGGAATGTCCTCATCTTTTATGTATGTTTAAATGGGACACACCATTTTCTGGAAGCCCAAAATTCTGCACAAGTGCATTCTATGAAATATGAATTCGGCTTGAGAACACTGTAACTACAGCTGGTTTTAATCATCCCACCTGTATCCAACCATATTTTCAAGCCAAGAAAGACAATTTCTCAGGAAGACAAAAGACCCAAAACCCAGATGATATATTTTAAAAAAATCCGCCACAGGTACATTTCGTCACCGACGCCAAGAGCTGACCTTGTGTACAAAACCATTTTTTTTTTTAGTTTTCAGTTTTTTACATGTTTATACAATATTAATTTTAAGGCCTATAATTTCATGAAGTTTTGAAGCTTCACAAGCTTTACTTTTTTTAATTACAATAATTATGTATGACAACATTTACACAAAAGTGACAATCTTATTAATGACAATTACTTATTAATTTAGCTTGTAAAACGGCCAAAAGCAGTATATTTAGCAAGTTCAAAGCATCAATAGTCCACAATGAGAAAACCAGTTTTAAAAAACGTTCAGCTTTAGACAACGTTTTCTCCGATCGCTAGTTTTTACTAGTATCTACGTGGTATCTATATCACACCAGGTTGCATGTTCCCAAAACAACCCGTTCTTTTGGCGACAATTCTTTTTGTGTTGCCGGCCCACGCTTGTGGAACACTCTTCCTTCCACCATCAGAGAAGCACCTTCTCTCACAACTTTCAAAAACTGTTAAAATCGCATCTCTTCACATAGCCGTTTACTTTTATGTTTCTCTTTCATTATTTGCCTTTTGTAAAGCGCTTAGTTTTGAATAAGCGCTATATAAGTACTGTATGTATGTATGTCAGTTCATGGCATCAGTTGACAATTTAGTAGGCTATCCCTTTCAGTTTAAGTTGCACGGCCCGATGTACACCGAAAAATGGTTTTTTGTTATTTTTTTGAATAAATTTTGACAGATGTTTAAAATGAGAGACACACAAAAACCTTTGCATATGCCACGGGCAATGCACAAAATGCATGTAATATGAACAATTGTACATGGCTGATGGACGTGATATAATGTTGAGATCCCTACATTAATTAGTTTGTTAGTTTTTAATAAGTTAGTTTTTAATTATTTACCACTAACCATAGATGTTCGTGCAATACCTTAAATGAAACATGTAACTTTCTCTATCTATAGAAATAGCAAAATTTGGGGCCAGAAATTGTACATCATGGAATAATGACATAGTAATTAATAAATAATATAAACAATTATGTGGAACTCAATAAATGAACTCTATGCACTGCCTTCTTAATTTGAGGCAGGTGCCTTGCGACACAGAGACAAAATTCAGGCGAAATGACTGTAATATAGCCGACTTCTGGGTACCAGCAGCAGGCATGGCCGTCGTACACATTTTGGTGGTCGGGCCGGGAAAATCATTTCAAAATAACATTTTGATAGCCATCCACAAGGTCAAAAGGCGATTTATTAATTTTTGTTTCTTTATAAAATAACATGCTCTTTTGAATTTTGTTTGCTGGAATCGATTCACTCTCAAGGTATATCGACTTGAGCATGGATCATCTGTGTAAATCTTTTAAGGAAACAACAAAAACGACTTTTGAGTTCTGTCTGGGGTTTTGTGCACATTCCTAGGGGGACTTTTTTGGTTGCAAAATGTTATATATTCGTATTTATTCATAGGCCTGTTTATTTTTGTATTGGTCCTACCTTAAAGCCCCAGCTCAACATTGGTAAACTGACTGTAAATGCGTCCATTCTTTGCACAAATCAAGATATTTGTTATAAAACCAACCTGTGAAAATGTCAGCTCATTTTTGGTTGTTTCATTTGCGAGAAAACGGTAAAAATGCATTCATCATTTTTGTACGCGTTCCTATAAGCAGAGTTTTCGTCTCACAGAGACGAAAACTAATTTTGGATCTTATTTCATTTGTATTTTAAAAACGATAACACTTCAGGCACAAATATTTCTAGGAAAGTTTTCTACCATCAATATCTTTAAACCATGTAAGGTATATGTAAATCTGTGAACATTTATGTTTTTCTTCTCACCAATGTTGAGCTGGGGCCTTAAAAAGGAAATTTGTTTCATTACATGCAGCAAGATAGATAGATCGATAAAAAATAAACAATTATTTACAAGCAATTTATAAGTTAATAAGTTTCATTTTTACTAAAAATAGACTCACAATATCAACAACAAAATAAATCTAAAAAAAAAACTTTGACAGCGGTTGAGGCATAAACAGTTCTCTGAGCTTTCAGGTTGAAACTTACCAAATATTCTCATATTATATATTTACTGATCATGTACTCTATCTTTAAAGTGAAGAATACTACATTGTAATTATATCGATTATCCGGCCTGTTGTAATGTACCCCTGCTATTTTTTTTTTCCAACCAAGGAAGACATATTCAAAGGAGATAAATTTGATAAAGGTTCCTCCGCAAGCTAATCAAGTATTCCTTTCAGTTTGAAGCCTCATTCTCGGGAGTTTCTTAGCCCGTTTGTTTGGCCCAGATATTCCAGTTTGTTTTTTTGAAAGGCCAAGTGTTGGCTTACAGAGTAATGTGATTATGCACCACTCCTATGTGGCCCATTTAAATGTGTACTTTTTCAAAAGTACCTGTAATGGTTTTTCCAACTGTATTCAAGTTTCATGATTTGTCAAAAATTCAAACTGTAATTTTTTCTTTCTTTCTTTCAGTGTACGTTATGTTGACAGGTTTTTACAAGGTTTACTTTTTTGTTAATTTTCAAACGTTTGGTAAAAGAAATTCACAATTTCCTTGAAATATAATAATGATAAACAATCATAATAATTTTGGCAGTTTTTCTCTGGCACTTTATCTACCGGTGCTCAAAGCACTTATTATTATGGCATTTTTTAAGGCAGGTATTTTTAATTCAGATTGTTTTTTTTTTTTAATTTTGAGACGCATTTATGTAGCACCTTGTAAGGGTTTACAAGGTACTGCTGCGCATTCAGCAGCCACTGCCAGAAACACCAGGTCAAACCCCTTCTCTTAGCGATAAGTGCAACTGGGTTCATTAAGGTGCATTACACAACACCAGAGACCTATGGCTGTACGTCCCATCTGAAGTGTGTTGCTTAATCTTTGTACTAATAATAAGGACACAAGTGTCACGACCGGGACTCGAACCCACACTCTGCTGATCAGAAACACCAGAGCTTGAGTCTGGTGTGCTTGACCACTCGGCCACGACAATATGACGGAATTGCTTGGTATATGCCACTGATAAGTAGACAAAACTTACTGATGCTTAAGATATGTTTTGCGGCAATAATGGAATCTCTGGACAGTCAGATTCAAAGAGATAAATTTCAAGCCAAATAATGAATGACAGTCTATCGTAGATATGGTTCAAAGAATTCTGTAAGGCATTACAAGATTATGAGTAATGTTTAATGTTTAAACTGTTCAAAAGCCTTGACGGCCAGTCTAAACAAATGTAACACTCCACTGAATCATTTTGAACCATAACAAAAAACAAAAAACATAGGGTTATGGTACTATGGTGCCAGCCTTCAGTAATGCACTAATTAAACCTCGAAATAAATACAAAGCTCTTTGGTATCGTTCAATTCAATTTATTTTATTTATTTTATCACTACAAATAAAAAGAAATTTGTTTTGTCGGTGTGCTCTAAACATTCAAATTCAATTTACCAACTACACACACAACAAAAACAAGGAACTTCAAAATAAGACTATACATTGTCTAAAAATGTCCATAAACCGATTAAAGAGAATGCTAACTTTTAACTTGAGTCAGATTGAAGTTCACTCCAATTTCACTCAAAAAGGGTGATGCACAGTGAGTTTCACTCTCCAAAGAGCCACAATGACACCACTCAAGCGAGAGAGTGAAATGTTCACTCTTCTACATGAAGAGTGTGCATGGCTCTACGAAAGGCTAATATCAAACCACATCGAAACACACTCTGCGATGCCAAGTAAGAGTGTACTATTGTAACAGGTACCCTGCAATGACATGCAGCACAGGCTCGTTTCCACGATAATTTATTTCAAATGATTCGCCCAGCTGAGGTGCATTTTCTAAGGTTACAAGAGGCACGTCAAACTGCTTCAAAGGAGGAAGATCTAGTTTCCGTAATTCCCTTCAGGTGGACACAAACAGCAGCAACGTCTCCCCCCCCCCCTGACATTTTACCCTACTACTCGCTTTCTAAAGTTGCTGAGCCCTTGGCGGCCATTTGTGATTGTTTCTGAATCAATACTCTGTAACCCTGCCAAGCCCCCCCCCCCCCGCACACACACAGGCACTAGTCTGTTTGTAATCCGGTAAATCGAGGACTTGTCTTTGTTCTCCCATTGTTTGAACTTATTTTTTATTTAATTTTATTTTTTTACGTGAAAGTGAAACGAGGCATCCTCGCTCTGTGAAAACGCACTTTTTTTTCCTTCTTTTTTTTTGTTTCTTTTTTTCCTCCCTGGATCCATAATTCATGGACTTCTCTTATTTTTCCCATTGTTTTGACTTTTTTTTTTTTTTTTTTTTACCGACATCCTCATTGGTTTTGTGCACAAAATCAACCAAAGGATGTATTTGGTCTGTCGAACCACCAGGATTCTTTTTGTTAAAGTCCTTGGTGTCGATGAGTAGACACACCCTCACATGTTTGTCGGCCCTGTATATCGAAGACTTCTCTTCCCTTTGTCCCTGCACTACCAACATCCCCCCATAGACTTAGCCCTGTTGTTAAGTAATTGTGTAACATGCGTGTGCATCTGCTGCACGCCCCAAGTTTCCACTTCCGGTTCCAAAGCTTGCATACGCTGTGTTGTTATTTTACTTGAAAACACTCCTTCCTTCTTTCAAAGACATTTCTTATGAAAGACACCGATATTTCTGATAAGACCTTGAGTCTTTGCCAGACAAACTTGAAAGGCAAGTCCAGAAATTATGTAGTTCTGACATAAATCATCAAAGGAAAAAAGTTCAATGCATTTCCTATAGGCTTCTCTGGCAATCGATGGAGCCAGTTTGTGTGAAGTGGGCGTGTCTTACAGAGGAACTACGTCACACTTACCAACAAGATATGCAAAATTCCCTTCATAACATTCTTCTGTTTAGAATTCAAGATATTTGTTTCCCTTGATGTTTTCGATCTCCATAAGGTAATGAAGTTAGGTCCACAAATTGGACACACTCTTGCCTTTATCCAATGTCGGATTACGAAACAATTTCCACTGGATGAATTCCTCATTATGATGTGAATTGGATTTTTTATTCGTAAACATGAATCTTCATTTCACTGCGGATGTACCCTGCAAACTTTTGATTGTGTATTAAAGTGGTTTTATCATTGTATCAGATCCTTGTCATTTGGTTGGTGGAATGCGCGTCATGTGACATACTTTATTTTGCCATGTATTTGCATGATTAACTGCTGCGACATTAACGCATCCTACATGGATTAATTTGTTGACGCTGCACATGGATTTTCGACGCTTAAAATCGCAGCATCGTACCCAAAATAATCATTCCCACCCATTCGTCCAAACGAGGCAAGGTGTCACAGTGGACAAGGTGTGTGACCACATGGAGTCATATACAATATTTAGATGGTGTTTTTAGAATTTTATGGGGTGGACGAGTTTCCATGTCTATTTTGTGTTTATTGTGAACAAATTTCAAGGCACATGAACAAGGATCTATAATGTGAGGCATATAAATCAAATATTGAATGCATTTCGTTCGTGCAATGTCGCAGAATATAATCACTTGGTAAAATCTGGCTTTCTCATTTCACTCGACTTCGCCTCGTGAAATGGAATAGCCCAGATTTCACCTCGTGATTACTTTCTGCAACAATGCAATCACATGCGTTCAACGTTTGTATATTTATTTATTTATTTATTTGTTTGTCCCTCACCAATGTAGGATAAACAATGTCAACTCAGTGCTTTCTGAAACCTTCAGGTTACAAATTTTTGAAGAAAGAAAGGATAAGCAATTGAATTGTCTGTTCAAAAGCCACGGGTAACTCAGGTGGGAATTGAACCCATAGTCACTTTCTAATAGTAGAGATGGATTTAACATCCAGACAGTTAAGCTTGCCCACAGGTGACAAGATCTCAGACATTGATTGTACCATTGTTCAGTAGTTCTTACTGGACAATATTCATTTGATACGGTATAAACAGGAAATCTCTTGGATATTCTTTTCAATGTTTTTTCTTTTCTTTTCAAAATCATAATGATGTGTGAGCTAAGGAAGAAAAACATTTTGACATATTCCGAAGTTATATTGATATAAACAGGAAATCTCGTGGAAATACTTTCAATGTTTTTGTTTTCTTTTCAAAGTGATAAATGACGTGTGAGCCAAAGAGTACAAATATTTTGGAAATATTCAGAAGTTGTATTTATAATAAAAAGGTAAATACATCAATGTAACAATGCATCCGACATCAGGGACTAGGTGTTTGTCATAGTTAAAGCAGGCAAGATATTTGTCCTACTTTAATAGCCGATCAAAGCCTATACCATAAAATGTATAATGTATGTCATCCCTTGTACTCAGTAAAGTTTTTCTACTTTTCTCCCAAGGGCCAAATATCATATCATGCCTGTTAGGCTCCTTTTCAAACGTTGTGTCTAAATCAAATATTCCGATTTATTTCGATTCGACACGGCAGGAGTTCGGCAACGTCTTAGCTCGACCTTGGCTCGACAGGCCCTGCTGTGATATTGGCAGTGTTCGGCAGAAGCACGATGTTTGAAACCACTGCCGCCGCGCCAATGCCAAGCTATTGCCGAACTCGGATGATTTTAATTCGACACGGCAAGAGTGCAACTTTTTGATTGGCGCAGATTAAATGTCCTTGAAGAAAGTGTGCCCTGCTAGCAAATTGAGTTTGAAGCGAGTTTGAAGTAACAAATTCAGTGACATGTTCCATTGTTTGCTTTTTTTTGTAATGGCTCTTCAAATTTTCACGTTTGATTTGATGATATATCAAGCCAAACATACATGTATTTTTTCAAAGTAACTTTTTTCCCATGAATTAATATGTTTATCTAATTTTGTATCTATTTAATTGTTTTTATGTTTACCTTTTTGGAAAGGGGGACCCAGAACAGATTAATTTTGTATTGATTTATTTATTTTAAATTTTTAGTAAGAGGAGGGGGGGGATTTGGGGAATCCTAGTAATCAGAGAGGCAGGGAGAGTTGGAGATTTAGATTAAGCCAAAATTCCAATGTAAAACTCTAAGGGAATCTTACAGCTACTCCCAAAATGGATTCTAAAAAATACCCATAAATTCATATTGTTTTAACCACACTCTGCCCGACCTACCAGTCTCATTTCTTCCCACCTTCAGTCTTTCATACAAGCATGTGATTTCTCAGGATTTTTTCAGATTTCAGGATTTTCTCAAAACTTTGTAGAGCTTTAAAATTGTCTTGAAAGAAGTAAAGCGGTCACCAAAGAGAAACAGAAATAGTTCACATTGTGTCCAAACCTGTAGTTATGTATTTCTGCAGGGATGAGATTCCTCCGGATTTCCGGATTTTACAAACTTATTGTTGTGGAATTTGTTTACTAAAAAAAAAAATAACAATCAAAACATAATGTAATTTACATACATCGAGGCCCTTGTACTGTATTTTGACTACACCAAGGTGCTTGCCCCATCTACATTTAAGCACAGAATGCTGCCATTGATACGGGTTATGACATGGTTGGTAGCCACCAAACCCTCCAGTTGTGTTTGGTGGATTTTTCGTTTTCATCCACTCTCATCCCTGTTCATCATATTTCATCTTCCCCTCTTTCCTTCTTGTTTCCAGAGCTCCAAGAGCAAGAGTCGGCGGTGCTAGAGCGCAAACTTCGTCTCCTCCAGGATATGATGCAAGGCGGGCAGCCTGCGGACCAACAAGCCCAGCTGCCCAACCAAGCTGCTGCACATAGTCATTGTAAGTCATTGTTGTTTTTTTATTTTATTATGCAATTCGCCCATCACACAAGGCCCAAAGACCACTCGAGGTTTGGGCTACTTTTTGAAGGGATAGAAACCTGTCCCAATGCGCAGATACAAGACATGGAGAGATATAAACGCAAGGATCTTCACAGCACAGCTAAGAACAGGGAGGGGTAAATGAATCCGTTGCGAGACAAACATAACTGCCTCTTCCCCTATTTGAAGCAATTATAGTTAAGTGTCTTGCTCAAGGACACAAGTGTCATGACCAGGATTTGAACCCACATCCCTTTCATCTATTACATCAAATTAGACCTTATGTTCTGTACAGTGCTGTTCAATCGTCACATTCTGTCTTGAGCATTAACATTTTCTTGAAAGAAGTGAAGCAATCACAAAAGGGAGAGAGAAGTAGTCCACATTGTGTCCAAACAATGTGTTGTAATTTTGGTGATGCTCAGAGTCTGTAAACCTGAAAACATCTGGGATGTTCAGGGTCTAAAATAAGGGGGGACCCAGACCCACAAGCCATTTTTAGGAACTTCACAGACATAAACTCTCATCCCTGTTTTAGGGTGACTTATTCTGATCAATTCATTCCAAATTCTCTTGCAATACAATAGAAATACATGCGTGAGAAACAGGCTCAAAAAAAATTAACACAAATATTTCCATTGAAATTAGAAAATAATTTGACATAAAAAAACTTATTCATAAAATTAACAAGGAGAAACAGAGAAATGGAGCACGGCTTCATTATGTCTTTATTAGAAAAGAAACATCAATGAAAAATATTGAATAATACTTTTTGGCAATGATTGTTTTTCCCTGATGCAAAAATTATATACTGCTATAATTCTGTAACCTTTGGCCCAGGTTGGTCTTTGTTTATTTTTCTTTGTCAATTTATTAAAATGAAGAAGTAAATCAGGTTGGCTCAGTGGTTTCTTGCCCTGCCTTTCAGCTCTGTGGACAACCGGTTGAACCGGTTTAAATCCTGCTTCGGATCGGAGCCTTGAGTGTGGATTTGGTTTCCATTCTCTACCTGATTACGTGGGTTTTCCCTGACTGGGGTTGTCCCCCCCCCACATCCAAAAACCAAACATTTCTTCATCGTCTCCTATTCGTCCTGTAGGATATGTAACAAAATAAAAAAATAAACTGGGGATAACTTGCTGCAGTAGGTTGATTCAACTTCACATTTTGTAGAAGTGTTGATGAAATAGCAACACTACACAAGTGCAAAAAGTTACACTTTAAACCAGGTAAAATTATTATAAAAAAAAAAAAACTATACCCAATCTGCGTGTAATTAAGAACTCTGTTCTGTTAGAATTGGAGGTCCTCATTCCCAGCTTTACTTGACAGTGTAATTAGTACGGCATGTGGAGCTCTATGGTCAAGCAGTTAGGAGTACTTAGGATGTCTGTTCCAATGAATGGATCACCGCGTGTGGACAAGTCCCCAACTGTGACTGTGTCCTTGAGCAAGACATTTGACTATAATTGCTTCTCTTCAGCCAGGAGTATAAACAGCAATCTGTGAGCCCTGGGGGGGTTGAAAGTGTTTTTTTTTTTTTATGGATTAGAGAATGCCGAGGGGTTTGGTGGCCGAAAACTCCACAGGGAGAGACGCCAGATTATAGGCATGTAATTGGCCGCAGTGACCAGAGGGTGGAACTGATGTCTGTAAAGTGAGGAGTCTAAAAATGGCGTTGTCTGTAGAATGGAATGTTTGTTTTGAGTATTATGCTGGGAACATTTACCATGCATCAGTTGGGACTTCTCTGTAAAGTCAGCGATTTTCCACGAGGGACTTGAGATTAGATATTTTAATAAAAGTTTCCCCATCCCCCCCATGAATTGTTTGTAGCGCTCGGAGGGCAACATGTATTGGCGTAGGCCAGATGAAATATCAAGGCTGATTTGTCTTCTGTCAAAATAAAACCCCCACAAAAAATAGAAGACTTACCTCAATTAGACATTCGATCCAAGGTAAACACAACATGGGACCGTGTGAGTGCGCCCTCTATGGGTAGTTATTTTCAACTGGTAATCCACCTGAGTTCAGACAAGTCTGCCTGAAATCCCAGCCTATGACATTATTTGTCTTATCACAAACTGTCGGACATAATTCTGCCTTTTTTTTTCATTTCATTTATTAATTTCACAGGTAAAACAATAAAGAAAACATAAACAGACAACAGTTTAAAAAAAAAAGTAGCACCCTGAAGGATTTTGGGGGAAGAACAAAATAAATAAAATAAAAGGTTAAAACAAACTTAATTACTATCAGGTTGATCTCTTGATGCTACAGTTTAATTCAGAAACAACCAAATAGGAGAAAAATACACAAATGTGCAATGTGAAAATGATGTAATTACATTTATAAAAAGCACAGCATTCTCATTAAAAAATGTACATATGCTAAAACTAAAATCACATGAGTTATTGGGAATAATAACAGCAAGGTATTTGCAGGACAAGGATGCTAAACCGTTTGGGTCAAGGGATCGACCAGGCCAGGGGCTAATGAATGTTTTCTAGGTGAATTTGTGCCGGTAATGCCGGTAGTACTTCCCATAATCTAGAAAATCTGTGAACTAGAGAATGATGGGCAGCACTAGCGCTTTGATGGCAAAACTTAACAACTTCAGTGTGTCTACAATTTTTTTTTAGCGAACATGTACATTGTAAAAGCGCTCTTGTTATTTATTCGTGGACTGTCGTTCCCGAGCGGTTAAGATCACCGGACTCAACTTCTGGTGTTGTTGGCAGCAGAGTGTGGGTTCGAATCCCTGTTGCGGCACTTGTGTCCTTGAGCAAGATACTTTACCATAATTGCTTTGTCCTTTGGATGGGACATCAAGCTGTAGGTCCCGTGTACTAGGATGGGTAGTGCTCGTAAAAGAACCCAGAACACTTATCGTGGAAGAGTAGGGGTTTATACCGCGGTGTTTCTGGTTCACATGGCAAGCACCCTTATCTACAGGTTTCCTCAGGCTTGAGAACTACAGTGATTAAGTTCACTTATGAGGCATCCTTGGTTTCATTACCAGAAATATATTCTAATAATTATATAATTTAGTTGTGCAATCTGACCGCTTCAAAATAAAATTGCGCAATTCTGGGCGCTCAAACATTTTTGCGAACAATGTATTTTACTTAGTAAAGTCTGCTGGCATGCTGCATCTCAAAATCTTCCATTGTTATGGTAGCACAGACCCCCCAAGTACACCTGCATGGTTCACCCATTTTTTTTACCTGCATTGTACGGTCGAACATGCCGCCTAAAATGTCATTGTTAACGCTTACAAATATTTTGGAGAACAATTGATTTTATACTGGTCTTAAAAAAAAATTTCATTGGTAGCACAATCCCAAGTACATTTGCATAGTTCACCCATTTTGTACCTTCTTGGTTCGCCATACCTACGGTGATTGATGAGCAAACTTATTGTTTGCTTTTATTCATGGATTTAAAGCCACTATACACTATTGGTAAAGTGTCTGGAAATACTTCCATACTTAATGAGCATCAAGAGTTATTTAATAAAATCAACCTGCGAAAGTTTCAGCTCATTTCATTGTTTCCTTTACGAGAAAACAATACAAAGTCATTCAGCGTTTTTGTATTCATTCTAACGGCCGGAGTTTTCGTCTCGTGAGACGAAAAATCATTTGTGGATCTTGTTTCTCTAATTATTCGAAAACGATAACACATCAGACAGAAATATTTCACAGGAAGTTTTTTACCATCATCGTCTCTATACCATGTAAGTTATGTGCAAGTCTGTGAACATTTTGTTTTTTGGTGTTCCCAAAAGTGAATAATGGGCTTTAAGAAGACAACTGATAAAAATCCAAGGGTTTTTTCTTGCTTCCCCCCCCCCCCACACACACACACTGTGGTTACATACATCCCTTATGTACGCCCAGCTTAATTCCGGGATGTTGCTACTGGTAATATGTTTTAAGCTGGGTATCAGGGTTTAAGACCAGAGTTTATCACCTTCAAAATTCCCCTGACTCATGGTAGCTGGCCTTGAGTTAACCCACAGGCAATGGGAGACTTTTGAGACGATAGCGGGCGCCCCACAGACCGGTCCTTTTCCACTGTTCTCAGCGATGAAAACAATGGAAAAGGACCGGTCTGTGGGGCGCCCGCTATCGTCTCAAAAGTCTCCCATTGCCATGGTGCCCTGTGCTTTTCCTGTGGTGCTCTTTGCAAAGTTCTTATACAAATTTACATTTAATTACATAGAAGTGTCCCCTTACCTTAGGAAAATTGCTGTGCCCCATGCAAGAGTGAAGTTACAGGCCTGTGGTTGTGGAAAAACTTTTTTACATGGTAATATTAATGTCTTTTGTGTGAAGAAAAAACAAAGAAACCAAAAACAAAACTACGTACGTACATTGTGTTTTTCTCCTATTCAAATATACATTGACGTTTGATATGTGACAGAGTAGTAACCCCCCCCCTTCCATTGCGTCTTCATTGTGTTCTGAGAATCTCAGGAATTCTTTAGAGGATTTTCAGAGTAGGGGGTAATTCTGTACAAGAGGGGAAGAGTGTGTTACAGTATAGGAACACTGGGTGGTGGTGGGTGGTGGGGGGTGGTGTGGGGGGGGGGGACTCCCAGTGCCACACATCAGGCATGATAATAGAAATATAGCGGTATAAAGCGAGGTTAGAGATGGAAAATAAAGTGGCCCCTTTTTATTGTGATGAGAGTTGGATATAAATATTAGCTATTGCATATGGAACATACGGCATGAGATATGATGTCATATGATAAAGGTCGGTAGCAGTGCTGTTTATCCCACCTCCATTATGCCTAATGTAAACAGTGCATGACTTCATGCACGTTTTTACACACTGGGGAGCTTCGCAAGGTTTCACCACTGTATAGGTATTTAACCATTATCAGACACACGGTCAAAAACTACTCCATATCAATAAAAGTTCCTATAAGTCAATATTAGTGTTGTTAGGATTTTCCCCAAAATGACTTGGGTGTTACCTGGAAGCTGAGGGTTGTAACATTTTAGTGTGGAGATAGGCAGGGCTAGGTTTGAGTCAACAAGGGGGGTGCAGTGGGGTGGTGTGTATCATAAACTGTCTGATACACCCGTCTGAGTTCATTGTGATGTAGCTTTTTTCCCCCCCCCCCCCTCCTTCCGTTGCCCGACACAGATCTCTCCGAAGACAGCGATTATACCAGTGATGTTAACGTTCCCATTGCAGGGGGTCTGAGCCCGCAGCGGAACGGCCAGCCTCACATCCACGACCACTACGACTCGTACCACCCGGATCACCTCCCGGATCACCTCAACCACCAGGAGCATATCAATCACCAGGATCACCTGAATCACCAGGATCATCTTCACCATCACCAGGCAGACGATAGGCCGCTGGACGGCTCCCCTCTACATGCCGAAGAGGATTATCCCGACTATGAGCTGGACTATGACCAGGAAATGGAAGTAAGTCAAGTCGTATAAAAAGCAACTTCGTTCTTGTCGAACTGCAAGTTGAATGCAGTGAAGGAGAAACTGAACTGTGCTGTTTCACACCATCGGCTTGAGGCGGGGGGAAAAAAATCAGTAACTCAAGTTAAGCTTTTGGTATTACCTCAAGAAATTGAGTGGAAACAGAAAGTATAATTTGTGTTATACACCACCAGTTTGTCCTTCAAAAAGGTGAGAAGGAAACTTACTTAATTCATTGTAAATTATGGCGTACAGTGACTTTTACTCAAAGTAAATAAGTGGGCAAATTTAACTTGTAATGTTGGTAATTTATCAAAACTCTCGGTAAACCGTGAGGTTTACTTTCATTGAGTTAAAAGGTACAGTTAGAAAAGTAGAATTCCCTCAGTGCATTTTTTTACTGTAACCAGGTTGTTAACCATGGACCTGTTTCCTTTCTTTATTGGAGGAAACTGTGTTTCATGTATATGCACGCCTGCACATGTAGAAAACAATCAAACCTTACAGTCACCAGAACTCACGAATATGCATATATAAGTGGAACTCATGAATATGCATGAAGATCTTGATAACCCTGTAAATATGAAGCCATATTTGGAACTACCTGCAGAAGTTTCTTCTTTATTGTTTTATTATCTAGGGCATACCATAGGATCCTGGTGTCTGAATTAAAGAGATATAACCTTGGCTGTCTCAAAAGGGCAAAGGAAATTTGTCCTCATTCATCACTCCTTTTTCTTTCTTATTTTTGAAAACAAATGCATCTTTTGGAACAACAACAAAATAAATTAATAAAAAAAAAAATAATAAAAACTGCTTGATTTGCATTGTGTGCATGGTTGGTAGTTTTACGCACATTTAAAGCAGTATAAACTAGAACCACAAATGTGTACTATGTCCTTTGTTTAAATTGACTACCTCATCCCCTACCATACCCCCCCCCCCAAAAAAAAAAAAAGGGAAAAAAAGAAGAATAATGATTATAAATAAATAAATGAATAAATAAATGAGAAAAATTTAAATAAAAACATTAATGAATAAATAAACAGCAATGACAACAACAAAAATGAAAAAGATAGCAGTAAAGGGTGAATGAATGACTTATGTAGTCAAAGGTCATGTCAGGGACAACCTCTTTAATGTATCAAAACTAATTCCAAATTCCAACAACATTCATCAAAAACAAAGTTAGGAAAAAATGTTGTTTGGAGCTTTCGATAGACTTTGCAAAGAAAACCAACTTTGTTTCCCAGGATCATCTAGAGCTGTAATTTTTTTGCTACCACTTCATTGGTGTGTCAATATTACCTTTAAATAATGATAAACCCCAAGCTCCCTGCATAATGTAGAAACTGCATATACATGCACAGTTGCACTTATGCATACTGTCAGTGATTTTTTTTATGTTAGGCTCATAAAACTTAACAACTTGTTATATTGGAATGCTTTACCAACATCAAGTCTGATGATTAGACAATGGTGTACTGTGGGGGGCTCGTTTAGTTGGATCAAGAGAATTTGGAAATTTGTGATGGCTCGTTGCGTGATCGGAATTAGCCACCGAGCGAAGAGATTGCCTTACTTAATCACCGACAGTTGAGGAAGGAATTCCAAGTCGTTTCGCAAGCACGCTGTCAAAATATTTTTCGCTCTTCAATATTGTGCGAATTCGGTAAACTTAAGTGTTGGCTGAGATTGGATGTTGCGACGGCAGGAATAATATGTACATTGCTAGGAATGGTGTGGTTTTCTGATAGGTAAGATGCCTACAGTTGGTACACACGGTGCCAAGGTTTTTTTTTCCCGGAGGTGGCTGTGTGAACTTGAAGCTCATATAACCTTGTTAGATTAAATAAGTTTTGGGGTGAACAGAGAAAAATTGGCTGGCTTTAAAGCCGGTGGTCGCAGGTTCAAATCCTGCTCCAGTAAATTTTTTTTTGTTCACACCAAACTGATTTGAAAAATTTACCCAGTCAGTTTCCCTTGTGGTTTATAGACCGTTCTGGCTTTGGCAACAAGCCCCGCCCACACATCTTAGTTTGTGTACGTTTATGCTGCACGTGTGACCGAGTTTGACCGAGGTCACATGACCAAAAGGCGTGATCCAATTGGTCAATGCGCACAGTTTGATTGACGGGCCGGAACGGTTTATTGCTAGATTGAATAAAGTTAAATCTCTCCCTGGTGGGTTCACCCTCCCAGATGTGCATGGCTCATACTTCCATCGGAAAAATCAAATCGTTGAGAGAATCAACAACTTGCTTGGTTTTTGAGAAGTTTGTTTCACGTTTAACTTCGTTGCTTCCATTCTTGACAAACTGGGCCCAATTTCATGGCGCTGGTTACTGGAGAATTCAGCCCTTACGGCGCCCTGTACAGCGCGTACTCCTATGGGCCGCGGCAGGGCGTAAGCGCAGAATTCCGCGGTTAAGCAGAGCCATGAAATTGGGCCCTGATCTCAGGGAAGAAAACCGGAAAAGTAACCCTCTGCTTGTTTTTGACCCACTGCAGGCATACTATGGGGAGGGATACTCCGAAGATGACCGGGAACGTTTCGCTGAGGAGGATATGGGGGATTATGTAGAGGACGATCAAGGAAGTTACTCTGAACCAGGGATCGAGGACGGCAGACCGCCGTACCCGGACGATTATTACTCGGATGAGTACGACCCGCGCTATCGCGAGCACAGTTTTGACGAGTACAGTAGGGACGAGTTTGAGAGAGGCGAGAGTTTTGATATGCCCCAGAGTGACGGTGAGTCACTAACGAGTAGCGGAGTTGGGCCCCGTGAACCCCACCCAGGATATATGTACCCACAGGGTAGTTTAAGTGGACAAGGAAGTAGACCTTCGTTAGGAACAGAAAGGTGAGTTCACTGTCTGATGTATTTTTTTTTTTTTGCCTACTGACTGTTTGCATTGCCAGTTGCAACAGCTTTTATTTGCAGAGTTTTTATAGACCGGTTCAATTTAGTTCAATTTTATATGTGCAGTCCCAGGGATGCTTCTACGCCCCATGTACACGTATGGCGCAGTCTTTAGCTCGCGTCATGATGGCGCTTTGCATAGTTGCGTCAACACCATTGGCCAGAGATGCCAATGCTGTGTTGAAATAAAATAACACAAAATTTGTTAATGGCCTCACGTTTCGACCCCAGCAGAGTCTTTCTCAAAGGCTAAATGACAACACAACGCACACATACAAGTATACTGAAGTAACAAAAGCAGTCAAGTGGAGAGAAGTGAAAAGAGAGAGGCAGAAAGCAGTCAGACAAAGGGGGTTTTGGGGGAAGAGTCTGGTTTAACCACAATAGGTTGGAAACACAGAAGACAAAATCAAAGGTGGGGGAAAAAAAAGAAAAAAAGAAAAAAAGAAGGGGGAATTAATTAGTGAGCAAGACAGATTTAAAGAGAAGGGACATCTGTGAAGACAAAAATTAATTAATCATTTCCTTCTTGGATGTTCAGACGCTAGTACAGGAACTTCCAATGGATTTTTGTATGCAAACCTCTGTGTACAGGCCATATTCCCATCTTGTTTTGATGATGTCTTGGTCAATTTAAAAAAAAAAAAAACAAAAAAAAAAAAACAATTTTAAAATATTTCTTCCAATTTCAGATTTTTTTTCATGCATAAGTTGTAAAGCTTTAAAGAGTTTGTTTTCCTACTGGATTGTCAAAAGTTAAATGCAGCTCTACATTCAGACCCCAGCTCTTTTCAAGAAAAACAAATGGATAAGTCCAAAATTAATACATTATGACCGCGCTTCTCTCGAAACTTAAACTCACCAGTTAGTTGTTTGACGTGTGGAGCCAATATTCGGCTTGAACATTTTCTGCTAAGCAAAACAAGAGCAGGATACCTGTCACAGATGACACATGTGACATGGTATTTTGGCCGGTAAAATATTCTGGTAAGCAAAATTTTGAAACTGGGCCCTTGGGTAGACTGTGACCGACTCTAATTTTAACTGTGATTTAGAGTGCGCCATTTTCCTGCGAAGAAGGAGGTCCGCACTATTTAATGATGTCAAACAGCTGTTACATGACCAGTAATTAATATGTGCATGTCCTCTGCATGCACCTGGGTCAGGTACAGTATAAACACCTGTCTGGGTTACAAATTTACTAATATGCAGTGCCACACTGTAATTAGCCTGAACATTGTCGGCACCAGACTAATTAATAACAAATTGATATGAATAGAATTGCAGGATGTGAAAATGAAAGGGGGCGGGGGGATGGGATGTGAATCGCCAACCAGATTCTGATGTAGCTGACAACACCATGCTGCCCCGATCCCCTTTACGAAGTAAAAACCCCAAATTCATTACTCTGTTAACCACTTGATGTATCGCCTGTCAAAACAATCAAAGGCCCATGGAATATGACTGCACCTGGGAGGCATGGCGATTAGAAATCACACGGTAATGAAAAATACAATTTTCATATGATCTCAGGTGCACTATCCCACAGGGCTTGTATGAGTTTCCCCTCATAATAACACTGCATTAGGCCCAATGAGTTGCCAAATTTATTATTCAGTTTGTCACGGACCACATTTGCAAGTTGTCACTAAAGATGTCTCTGGAGATACAGAGGAAGATGCTGAGTCAATGGTCAGAATAAATAAATGGATATGTATATATATGCTCTTTGGAAATGGATAGATAGAGAATGAAGTAGATGTGTGGTGGAGACCTTCAGTTGGCTTGGACACAAGAGGGAGTTGTTTGTAAAGGCTGTGAGGCTGTGGTTTGGTCTGTACTAGCCGCCTGTACAAAATAACGCTGTTGCTTTTACACAACTGGATTGTTCAGTGTTGTGGCTTGTGCTACCCTGGATTGTTGAATACTTTGGCTTGTACTACATTGGACTTGTTGGATTGTTCCATACTGTGCTTGTACAACACCTGCCTGTTCCATACTGTTGCTTGTACTACACTGGATTGTTCAATACTGTGGCTTGTACTACACAGGATTGTTCAATAATGTGGCTTGTACTTTACTGGATTGTTCAATACTTTGGCTTGTACTACACTGGATTGTTCAATACTGTTACTTGTACTAAACTGGATCTTGAATACTTTGGCTTGTACTACACTAGATTGTTCAATACTGTGGTTTGTACTTCACTGGATTGTTCAAAACTGTGGCTTGTAATAAACTGGATTCTTCAATACTTTGGCTCGTACTACACTAGATTGTTTAATACTGTGGGTTGTACTTCACGGGATTGTTTAATAATGCGGTTTGTACTCCACTGGATTGTTTAATAATGTGGCTTGTACTTCACTGGATTCTTGAATACTTTGGCTTGTACTACACTAGATTGTTCAATACTGTGGCTTGTACTTCACTGGATTGTTCAAAACTGTGGCTTGTACTAAACTGGATTCTTCAATACTTTGGCTGGTACTACACTAGATTGTTTAATACTGTGGGTTGTACTTCACGGGATTGTTTAATAATGCGGTTTGTACTTCACTGGATTGTTTAATAATGTGGCTTGTACTTCAGTGGATTGTTCAATACTTTGTCTTGTACGACACTGGATTGTTCATTACTGTGGCTTGTACTACACTGTATTATTTAATACCTTGGCAGTTACTACATTGGATTGTTCAATACTGTGGCTTGTACTACATTGGATTGTTCAATTTTGTGGCTTGTACTACGCTGGATTGTTCAACACTTTGGCTTGTACAACAATCACACCAGTACCAATCCTCAAGAGAAATATATCCATCTGAAGAACACTCAAAGATAAAGGAAATGTTTTTGAAGACCCTCAAAATCAATCTTGCTTATTTTGATTGCCACAATCGGATAAGCTGGATGCAAAAGTGCACAAATTTTTTTAATTTTGTGTATTTTTTTTCGTCTGAGCACAACCATCAAAATTAATTAAATTTTCTAAGGATAGTTTTTTGTGTTGTGTTTATTTCAAAAATAAAGAAGGGGAATTAATAACAATAATAATAATACGCAGTTCTTATATAGCGCTTTATCACACCCGATGGGCGTCTCAAACTGCTTAGTATTTTTTCCTGCAAGGTATGATGAGTTACGTTTTTGAAGTATAAGACCCGTTCCTTTACAGGTTTAACGGTTTACAAGGTGCTGTGGCGCAATCTGCAGCCGATCATACCAGAAACACCGGGGCGAACCCCTTCTCTTTGCAATACGTGCACTGGGTTATTTTACGTGCATTACGCAACACACAGGACCCATGGCTTTACGTCCCATCCGAAGGACACAGCAATAATGGTTAAGTGTCTTGCTTAAGGACACAAGTGTCACGACCAGGACTCAAACCCACACTCTGCTGATCAGAAACACCAAAGCTTAAGTCCGGTGTTCTTAATCCGCTCGGCCACGACAAACCACAATTTGCTCTTAAAAAAAAATTATGTTGGATATTTCCCTTTAATGTTAATGAGGCAACACACGCATGTCTGGTACCGATTCCACGCAGAAGGCGGCCCAGACAGTTGATTCTAAAATCTATTATTCATTGGGCATACTAATGGCATAAGAGGCGACTGTTTTTATATTAAGTGTTGTGAAGCAATATCGATGATTCGAGTTAATTTGTGGATGAGGAAACTACGATGATGATCATGCATTTAAAACTATTCTACCAACCAATACTTTGAAATATATGAAGCCAGCCGATGAATCAAAGCATGGTTTAAGAACAAGGAGGGAAAAAAAAAGTTTCCAAAGACCAGGACTTCAAAATGTACGTCAGCAAAGAAGTGCTTTGAATCTTAACTGGATGATTTACTATCAAACTCTGCAAGTCAATGAAGGACATGAGGGATGGCTGTGACATGGTAGCACTTCCCAGATCTGGATGGACAGCGTGCCGCTGCATCCTAGCCGGTGTTTGCCCCTGTTAGTGGGATGCTACTTAATACAGCGGGTACCAGTTCAAAATCTTAAGTAGTCTGGGATCACCTCATCAAATTCATCGTAAAAAGTGATTTCAGTGTTTTACTGACGACGACATTTCACTGCTCTTTTTGGCCATGTAAATGGCGTGAGATCTCTGCCATTTAGCTCTTCTTGGTCTTCTACATTATTAGGGCCTACGGAAGAGTTGTCTCCCATCAGATTATGCTCACCCAAATGCTGTCTGCAGCTCCAAAATACATTAAGACGTTTCCTTGTACAGTAAATAGCAATGTAGAACGGTAACCATTTGAAAACCTCACATAATTTTTATTGGCTACCTCCCTTGGCTAAACCTGCCGCAAAAATCTCTAAAAGGTGTAGGAAGAGATGTGGAGCAACACATCCTTTGGGAAGATAAAATGAAAGGGATGTCTCATAAGGTTCGCGTCAACTCTGAGTGCTCTAATTAATAACGTGAGTGAAGAAATTAAGTTGGATGAAGAATGAACTACCTGTTTGAATTGATGCATTACTGAAAACATCCGGACGATCCATGTGGGACATCTTCCATCTGATGGAGGTTTATTTTGTGGTGTTGTGCTACCATACATCAAATGCGCCGAGGCGTTACAGCATGTTTTAAGACCACCCTCATCACAACACACGGGAGGAAGTAACAGGATGGACCAGCTTTCATCTTGAAGTATCGAGAAGCCCTGTGTTGAATCCTTGCTCCGTCCTTGCTCTATCCTCTGTGGTTGAATAAGCCCAAGAATCAGTTCATACTTAAAGATGCACCGGTTCTCTTCCCCTTATTGCCTGAAAGTTTACACTCAAGAGAGGGCTTGTATTGACAACTGAAACAAAGTTTTAGTCGAGATGCACTGATCTGTCTCCTCTTTTATCCACTGCAAGTTAACTTTGGAAAAACTTTTCGTTGAGCAAGCTGAAGTAAAGTTTTTACTTGAGATGCAAGGGTCCTCCCTCAACAGATATAAGATGTCACTGTCTTTGAAACCACCACCCTCAGCCTCCTGGATTAACCCTGTTGGCGTTTATTAAACTGTCTGGTCGTCCTATTTTAGAAGGCGCTAACACTTGTTGCTTGTGGCTGAAAATCAGTGAAAAGTCCACACTGCCCGTTGATAGATGCCGTTAATATAGGTTTAGTTCTACTTGGCTGCCAGTGTGATTTTAGATAGACACTCTATGGAGAAAGGACAATATTTTGCAAAGGACATGGATCTGCGTTTTGGAATAGGAACTGTTGACACAATCTGTCTTGGAGGTATTATAGAGTGTGCTGCTAATTTCACTGTAAACTGATTGATGGCATTTTGTGTACTTTTCCTGAAGGCTGGCTTATACACTCTCCGTGTACATACTGATATCAGTCATGTGTCTGCTGAACCAAGTCATGTATCCATCGCTTAAAATTTGTTTTCAATTTGGGATATTTTTGACAAGCACATCTAAACCCAGGCCAACTTGTGGGCTAATAGTGCTGCTATTCTAGTGCCCCCCCCCCCACCACCACTTTTAATGACTTCTTCATGGGGTTCACCTCAAAAAGAGAGAGAATTGTGGGTGCCAGAAAAGAAAAGAAAAAATCTTTGGAATTGTAATGTCAACTGCTGGCTGAAATGTGGTGATCAAATTAAGGTGCAGTCCTAATGCATTATCTATGAGCATTTTTTAACAGTGCCTGGGAAGTTGGAACCACTAATGTAATTTTTCTTGAATTGAACCCAAAATGGCAGCTGCAAGGGGTCTCCATGGTGACCCAAAAACAATGAGAGACTTTGGTGGTAGCAGATGTACCAAGTGATCTTCCACTTTCTGTGTATTTTAATAGATGTTTGCAGTCTGCATCACGGATAAAGAGTATTGTTTGTAATTTACCCATATGATGACGTGTTTAGCACTGTATACCCAACCAAGTAATATGCCTGTGAATTTTTTTTCAGAGGATTCAGGGACAGTACTCAGTATACAGTTGACCCTTTGCACCAACGTCGGACGTGGCTACTGTCTGCCACGCTTGCCTTTTTTGGAGTCAAATTGCACATAAAAACTATGGCCGTTTACGAAACCACGGCTTGGGCTTGGGCTCCGGCTTAGGCTTCGGCTGCCCGTTTAAAGCCCCGTAAGGAAAGCACACATTTTCTAAATAACTGACAGAGCCCAATCCCATGCTCAAGCCCAAGCCATGGTTTCGTAAACGGTCTATGATAAGCGTGTAATCACCACATTGCTAAAACTGCGCACTACACTGAATAACACACAGGGACATTGACTCCCAAAATGGCACAACCAAAATTATGATGATGATGACGTCATATGAAATGGCTCATTACAATGCTTAACTCACATCGGTGTATGGGTAAAACACAAATAATATATTTTTTTCACCCGATAAAGTTAACATTGATTAAAAATCGCTGCGGTACCCACTGCTAAAATATAGAATTCAAGCTGCCTCTAGCTGCTGGGCAAGCTTGATGGACAGTGGTATGACATAATTATGCTCTATAAGGGCAAAGGTCGTAGGTTCGAATCCCACGAAATGTTTTCACAGGACGCAGGAAAGTACTGAGCATTCAGGTTGGCTCAGTGGTGTTTTTCCCTGCCTTTCACCTCTGTGACCCCCGGTTTGAATCCCGGACTGGAGCCTTGCATGTGGATTGGGTTTTCAGTCCTTACCTGATTGCGTGGGTTTTCCCTATTTGGGGTTTTCCTCCCACACCTAAAACTGACATTTCTTCTACATCTTCTCTACACAGGTATCTTCAGGCCTACGGGTCACAGTGCAAGTCACTTTTGAGGATCCCTTGGTGTCATTACCAAAAAGATATAATAATAATAATAATAATAATAGTGCTTAACACACATGGATAAAACAAAAATGATATTTTCTATGATAGTTCTACGCACATGTCCAAGAACAGTGTATTAAACAGGTTCGTTTGCTGCCTCAAAGTCTCCCATTTTCTTTTTCAATAACATTTCTTGAAGTTGTATTTAAGACTATTCATCTTTTTTTTCTCTTTTTTGGTCTTCCTCAGCCTTGTAAGTAGCCAGATGTCATCGCCACGTATGAGCCGTGACAATCTGCTGGAAGATCCCAGCCTTGACCAAGTGCCTCCGGGAGAGGAGGTGCCCAATGAAGGCGGCTATGAGAGCCATATCACCCCGGCCAAGGCCCGATGGCTCAATGCCTTCCATCGAGTACGCCAGCAAATGGAAGAGGTCAGTGGCTTATCTCTGTGTTTTGGTGATTAATTTTGCTGCAGCCTCACTTTCAGGGGGTGACTATTGGGGGAGGGAGTATTAACAATCTAAACTGACTCTTTATTTTTGTTTTATTTATTTTTATTTTTTTTTATGTTTTTTTTTTTTTTTTTGCTGGTTTATTTTCTGCACTCACGAAACAAAAACAAATCTATAAAAAAATCTATAATTTTAACAATACACACAACTGACAATCACAGTAAACCGTGTTAAAAAAATGTAAAAAAAAATAAAATAAAATAAAAATTAACAAACTGCTACATTCCATCCAGGAACTTCCATTACATTATTTATTTGCCAGCAAATGGAAGAGGTCAGAACATAAGGGTCTTTTTTTTATCTCTGTGTTTTGTTGACAATTTTGTTGCAGCCTCACTTTCAGGGGGTGCCTTTTGGGAGAGGGGGGGGGGACTAAGAATTTAAACTGACCCCTATTTTTTCGTCTAGCAAACTTGCAGAACCAAGCTAAGTCTTATCCCTAAGCCTCCCCTAAGCCTCCCCGTAAGTCGAGGACTCCTCTTTGTTCTCCACTAATTGTTCATTGTTCATTTTGTTTTAAAGTGACGTCCCCACTGGTTTTGTACATGAAAGCTTTAGAACTCAGTCGCCCAGTGAAAGTGTTGAATTCTGAGGCCGAAAACCTGTCTGGACAGGGGACGTGTCTTTATGCATCTCTACATTGACTTCTCTTGTGTTTGTTTTTCCTCAGGAGCGCTCAGCCTACTTAGAGGAGAGCGCTAATGACTTCTCAGGGAGAGGTCTGTGGAGTAGTATAGCAAATGGAGGGTGAGTGTCTCAAGAAATCTCTGCAAAGAAGTAGCTAACATAGCCCTGAAATTGTCAGACTTGAAAGCAATATTTAGGGTGTTGAAAATAGAAACATACAAAATAATGAAGAAATTAAAAAAAAAAAAGATTTTTTATTACGTTTGGTTGAGACCTTTTGGCATAATTTATTTACCGTTCTACCTCAAGATATGAAATGCCCTGACTTCTGCACTTTTGTGTTTGGTTAGTAAAGTAGCCTCTGCCTGCTTTACCGTCGGGCAAAACAAACAATCAAACGGCATTATTACTATTTGATATATGTGCAGGCTTGTGAATATTATTTGTATAATCCAATTACGCCTCTGATATGAACAGCACGGAATAGAATATACTGTAGTGCCGTATGACAATGTCAAGGTTGAAATTGCAGATCGTTTCAAGCTCCACACACCCCTATTTTAAATGAATCGTTCCATGAACAAAAAGTGTACGCTTTAATAACATTATCGTCTATGGGACAAATCATTTGGTATGGGGGTTTGGGCAGCTTTTAGTTAGAACTGGAATTTTATTCAAGCTCTTCATAAAATAGATTTGACCCATAGAGCTATTTATACATTGACTAGAGCGCTAATTCCCTGTTACACACGCACAGATTTTTTTTTAAATCTGCTGGGTGCAGACATTCCACATATTAGTGTGACTACGGAATGATTTTAATTTGAAGAGAAAATTTTAACAAGGAGAGCTTTGCATTAGACGTGCGCGTCCTCACCCATGATAAATCTTTCAGATTTCATTTGTGTTTAGTGTTGCTGTGCAGTGCGCATCTATTAAAGCTATGAAAAATATTATGAAAGAAGTGTTTTTTACTCACATCCATCTTCTGACCAGGGATGAGATTTCTCCGGATTATTCCATATTTTCAGATTTTACACATTTTTTTAAAATGTCATTTACATACATCCAGACCCTTGTAAAGCCTTAACACAGTACTGTATTTTGACTACACCAAGGTGCTTGCCCCATCTACATTTAAGCACAGAATGCTGCCATTGATGCGGGTTATGGCGTGGTTGGTAGCCACCAAAACCTCCACCGGTGTTTCATGGATTTTTCATTTTCATCCACTCTCATCCCTGTCTGACAAAATTTGGAGCACGGCAAGTTTATTTGGGACTTTATGCTCCACTAGATGTCAAGGGGAGGGAGTAGCAAATCTGCTTCAAAAATTGGCAAAAATTATTCTGTTTTAAAAGGTCGTCACCTTATGGCACAGATGCCTATGGTCTAACACACGCTAAATTGGCGCCAGACTTACACATCATACGCACATTAACAGATTATGCGTTCACATTCGCTGCATAGTTGATTCCGTGACGCGTTGAAAAAGAACGAACGCACTCGCAAATATAGCCATACAACAGCAGTACAAAATGTCAAGCTTTTTTACATAGGTTTGTACACAAACATGGATGCGCCCACCCGGCTTCAAAATGCAGGGCAAGTTAGCACTCTGGTCAATGTACATCGCTCTGTGGGTCAACCATCAAATCTTTCTCCTGCAAATACTTCAAAATCCCATATAACATTTGAAGACAAACCCCAGCAATTTTATAGTAAAATGCCATGCTTTTTGAGTTCCTCAGTTTAACAACTAAAAAAAAAAAGAAAGAACAAAGTCATGGGGTGCAGTAAGGTTTAATTTGACACCATGTACATCAATCTCTCCTGTGAGGTGTGGTGGTTCTAAAATGAACGAGTGGTGTCTTCAGGCCCGATTGCTTCGTTCTTGGAAGGGCAAGGGCACCAAGGCATTATCTTCTTGATGAACTGCACCTCTATGAGGAAATTGTAAATTTCTATTGGAGCATTTCAAGGGCACCAAGGCAATGACCAGGGGCAACGGAGGCAATTGACTTATCAGGCCTGTGTCTTTTCAGAACCACCCCAACTTCTAATAGAGTTTAGTGTACATGGTGTTACTGCAAACCTTACCAGATTGTATGCACATTTTCAAATCCTACTTTAAAATCAAGGAGGTTTTCAAGGAGCTTTTCCCCGTGTCATCCTCCCCACATCCCTCCACTGATCTCCAATGACAAGTATTTGTGTGTTTAATTCCTGTACGAATAAATCCCAGCATGAGCTTCATTAGTAATCTGGTTCTGGATGTTGAGGAGTCCGATACCCTGACCTCTCTGAATATAAACACTGGTCTGATGACGTTGTCCCCGATGAAACGGGGCCGGATTTCCGTGCTAATGGTAACATCGACAACAACAACATCTTCCCGAAACTCTGAACATTTCCAAAACTGTCATCTAATACTGGATTCATTTCATATCAGTTCCATAACCTGGATTTATTTCCTACCTGCAATTCTTCCGATTAGGTGAAGTAGGAAAAAAAAGTAGCTTTACATTCGAAGGTCAAAAAGATCAATTAGCCTTTTTGAGGTATGGTAAACACTATAGGAGTGCACTATTTGGTTTGGGTGTATACAGACACATTTACCCAAACCAAATAGTGCCCTAGTACGTCCACAGTATCTCAAAAATGGCTTATTCCTTTATCAGTCTCAAGGGTTTTTCCCTGTTCCTGATTCTTTGAAAGAGGCCTCTGGTTTTTTTTTTTAACTATAAGGCAGTGTAAAAGGCAAGATATACAGTAACGCCATAAAGTTGTGCTTTATTTTGTCAAGTGAAGTAAGGCATTTTTCGGGTATGCAACTTTTCATTTGATCTGCGGATTTTTTTGATTTTTTTCATCTGGAATTTTGAGTACTTGAAAAAACGGTCAAGTGAAGTAAAGCATTTTTCGGGTATGCAACTTTTCATTGGATCTGCTGATTTTTTTATTTTGTTTGATCTGGAATTTTGAGTACCTACTTGAAAAAACGGGAAAAAATGTCAAAATTATGTGTGTCCAAGAGAGTTTTGTCTTCTGTTGAAATTACAAGCTGTATGTCTGATTATCCAATAAACCAGCACCTGACGTGGATACAAAATTCTCAGAAATAATTTTCCCTCAAATGTAAAGCTGCTTTTCTTTGTCTCAACCACGGTGTGTATAAACCATTTAAGAGATTTCACAGCTTACAGGAACATCGCCCGTCTGGCGTTCCATCATTTCCACCGCCTCAGTACACAACCTGTTTAGAAACCATGACGATTAAACACGTGTATATTTGACTACTAACAGAACTCTTTCTCTCTTTCCACCGCTTTTCCCCCTTCTCAACTTTCACACACTCTTCCTGTGCTTCGTGCCATCCCATCGTGATTTATGTCTTTTCCCGATTCCGCTCCATTCTTATCTGACTGGCTTGTTCGTTTCCTTCTGTCGGTATATTTCCGCTCTCTTTCACCACTCCGTGTCTTTGTGTCTGGTTGGACTTTTTTTGTTTCTGACCTTGTCCATCTGTCTGTTTCTCTGTCTCGCTGTTCCCTTTTCTCCTCCTCCCCCCCCTCTCATTATTCCTTTACTGGACACTAATTTATTGTCCCTTCTTCTTTACTGTATCAAATTTCTTCTTCCGCTTGCTGTGTCAAAAAAACAAACGGTCTGTTTCACTCATTCTTCTACCTTCTCCACTTTCTTTCTTTCCCCCTACTCTTGCCCACGTCTTCACAACAACTCTAGTCTGTACCTGGACATAAATTCAATGCCAGAGATTCTTCCACGGCGAAAATCAATCCCTCTGGTGAGATCTTTTATACTGTCGATTTTTCAATGTGGCACTTTAAGTTCTCTTTCTTGTCGGCCGTCATTTTTGAAGAACTGTTCCGGTGTTTAGTACATGCATGATTGTGTGGTGCCGGGTGTATTAGATAGGGATGTACTAAAATGAATCTGCTTTTGCATGCCTTGTTTATGTTGACATGATTATTAGAAAAGTGGTCAAATTGTCTCTAAACTCATTCAGGGTTGTCATAATAGAAGATTTAAAAAGGTAATAAAATATCTTACATTTATAGAGCATCTATACCCTGGGTTTCACAGTCTGTTTCAAGATAATAACAGATATAAGAAGGCAATGAATAAAGTATCAAATATGGAAAGTCTTAGGGGTGAAAAAGAAAAATTGACTAGAACGGGATTTGAACCCTGCAACCTCCGGATTAACATGCCAGCGCTCTACAAACTGAGCTATTGAGCCCTAATGTTGGCTGTCTCCCGTTCTGGTCAGTTGTGAATTAAAATTTACCCAGTCAGTTTCCCTTGTAGTTTATTACTTGATATAAAAAAGGAAAGGTACCAGTCAGACAATTGGGTTCAAACGACAACCACAGAAGAGCTTTTTAACAGTTCAGTTTTGTAAATGTTGGGTTTTTGTTTTTGTTGTTTTACTTTTGTTATTGGGCGTTGTTGGTGTATGCATGTTTTACATTATGAGTGGTGGCAGCGTACTAAAAGTTCCTTTGATATCTTTCGATTTGTTCTTTTAAATATTTGGTGTTCAATGATTTTAATCATTTTATTATCTCATGCGTAAATTCAAAAAAGTGAGAAAGTTTTCATAAATGCCAGGAATGAAAAAAAAAAAATTGTAGCAGAGAATTTTGTCAATTCAGTTTTGGTCTGTTTTCCAAATCTGCACGAATCTCTGCATTTTTGTCTTTTTTTTTCTCTTCTTAAAAAAAACCCCCATATTTTATTGTAGCAGATGTTAGCATAAACCTGATGAAAAAATAAGATTAGCTGTTGCAAACTGCTTCCCAACCAAAAGTACCTGTTGTATAAATGTAAATAATTGTTAATGGCCTCACGTTTCGACCCTAGCAGAGTTGTTCTCAAAGGCTAAAATGAGAAAGAATCTGCCAGGGTCGAAACGTGAGGCCATTAAAAAAAATTTTGCCTAAAGATGATGTGAACAATTTGCAACGACGTTTGTAATTTGTTAGACAAACATGTAAGGCATGTACATGTTACCACTTGTCACTTGATTACAAATGAAGGCGTGCGATGCTCATTAAACACAGAGCACTAATGCAAATCAAAAAGTCAACTTTGATACTGGATAGCCCATATGCATGTTCTAGTGGGCATGACCAGGAATGATTGGCGCGCAAAGGATTCTGGTTCTGGTTCTGGTTCTGGTTCTGGTTCTGGTTCTGGTTCTGGTTCTGGTTCTGGTGTGCGACTGCATAAACTCCTTGTGGCTGGATGCGCAGACTAAATTGTGTACTGAGCCCTCCCCCCCCCCAATAATTTGTTCCAGGTTAATTTTGGCTAAATTAGTTTTGAATGAGTCTACACTAGGTACATCACGGACATTTGCTGGTAGTTTATTCCACTCAGCGAAAGTCTGTGAGAATAATGAATATTTGTAACAGTTCTTCAATTTCTGGGTGAAACTTCCACTATCCAAACAAACATGACATGCTGATTTTGAATCAATACAGAACACAACACATAAAACCTGGCATAGTTACATATGAATTACTACAACACAGCGTCCATCTTGGCAATTTGATTTCTTTTTTAGCTGCACTCAGTTTCCCAAGATGCAATGCGTTATATATTTTAGATCGCGCTTGTGCATGTGGGCTACTGTAGACGTAGGATCAACATTCAACGATCAAGTAAACAGTCGGTACCCGAACTCAGAATCTAGTAATATTCCAGCGAAACAAACATCAAAACAGATTCCTTTGGGATTTAATTTGTTATTTTTAGTGCAATTAAGACAAATTTAGTTCGAAGATATTTAAGAAGTATAGCAACTAGACAAATTTAACGAGCGAAAGTTTGTTTGTGAGTTAGTTTCTCATCAGTGCCTGCATGGAAAATGTTCACTAGTAATCATTTTCGAAAATCTGCGTATACAACTGCCAAAAAGTCCCAAAATATTGACCTACAATCATTGCTTTCAGTCAAGTTCTTTTTTTTCCCCAGCAAATGTTTCTATACATAGTTCGATACATAAACAACCCTGCAGGTCGCAGTGGCGTATCACAGATCTTTTCCTTGGGGGGGAGAGGGCGCGTTCCCACCCACAATTTTTCAGTACCCCCCAGGTGCGCCCCCCATGAACAAATCTGTGATACGCCGTGCCAACCTTGTAGTCATCTATAGTCTGTAGCATCATTCTGGAGCCCTTGAAAAAGTATTGGAAAAAAATTGCCGTTTAAAACGGGCATGCATTTTTACAAGGGTGAAAAAAAAATGAAACAATTTTCCTCATCGATCTTCAAGGGTAGGTTGAACCAGAAACTAACTGTCAATTTGCTTTGGCCTTACATGTATATTCTGATGGGCTGAAGAAAAAGTTAGCTTGAACACCAATGTACATGTTTTAACTGCTGCAAAATGAGTCAACGTAATCACAATTTCTGGGGATCTTTAAGTCGGATTGTTTGCTTGCAAACTAATATTTTCTATCATGCTTCCACCATCATTGTCTTGTTCTTCATTTACCCTAATCATAAATCTTGTTACTAATAAACAGGGACCACTCTATTTGTCCCCTTCAAATCTCGGTTTGATTACATTTATTTGAATCAGGGGAAGACAAAGAAAAAAACAAGATGGCTGTATCGCGGCCGTCAGCGTTTGTGGGATCCTGACTGACAAAACGAAAAAAAACTTCGCCGCGAAATGCTATGATTGCCACTTCGCTTGAGTGCCTTCAATATGAGGTTACTGTGAACAAAACCCGACCATCTGTTCAGTTTGATATTTATAAGCAATCCGTCACCAAGTGTAATGAGGAAAACCTGTTACCTAGATAGGGATCTGTTAAAAAAAAAGAGATAGAACTAGAAATCAGGAGTGCCCTGGCCAAAATATGTCCAGAGAAGAATGAAATCACTTCAGCTTTACCAAATTTATTTTATAGTGGGAGGGAGGTTGGGGGAGGCAATCATCATGATGTGAAAATGAACAGAGATAGTTTCGTTCATTAATTCATTTGGTTAAAGGTTGATTAAAAATCACATTGCAGCATAAAAGTTGAATTGAGTGATCAAAAGAAAGAGACTATAGCACTACATGAAACATTAAAAACAATACAAAATATCAATCAATACAAATTTACATCACCAAAAAACTGGCAAAAATATTATGCCTAACAATTTTCAATTTTTTAATGGGTGCATTTAGGGAGTTTGGTGTGGTATTAAATTGAACATGGTGATCTATGAAAAAAGACAACATGTTGTGACAGTGTGAAAAATGCAAAGAAATTGTTCAAAATTTAAATTTGGATGTTAGTTGCAATGGGCCCTGTTTTCATGACATTGCCCAGCACACGTAATCTTGTTTAGCAGAAACACTGTCAGTTTTTCTTGTGACTTAACATCGCTTGTGATTGGTTGTTTGTACACAAGTGTCTGCTAGCACACACTTTTTCCCCCGCTTGTAAGAAATGACTCGGCCTTCTTTTTTCTGTTCCAAACAAATCAATCCATTCTAAATAGCTAGTAGCGAAAACAGTCATGCCCCTGTGTATGGAAATGAGAATTACAATTACACTGTTTAACGGGGATTACGTGGTACATGACAAGGATTTGGGTAATAAAATTCTACATCATCAAACAGCATTACAAAACAAAGTGTCGCGTGACTTATCCTCATCATTAGGTTATAATGCCCCATAAAGGGGGAAAATAGAATCACAAGCCTCGACAAACTGGCACCTTTTGCAGCTCATATAATAATAGGCCACCTGCATGATGTAGGGGTAGTCATGCATAACTTTAAAGGGAAATGTACATCACAGAGTTTTTTTTTCCCTCCCTTTTTTAGGTTTAGGGGATGATTGACTCTAATCCTCAAGTTTTCACTGAAGACACCATACAAACAATCTTTGAAGATTTCACCAAATAGTTTATATTTTATCAAGGATTTTGTCATAATAGATGTTAATTTTTTTGGAAGGGATTTTTTCGACATTCATATCGGGCCTATTTCAATTATGGCACTCGGAATAGAAGCAACAGAGATCCGTGGTGTCTGAAAATGTTGGTTGTTTCCAGAACTTTTACGATATTTCAGACTGAAGAGGATTGGTAACAGGTTAAGAAATTTATGATCAGTGAGATTTCAGTTTGAGAATAATCAATTTGACCAGTCCCATACATTATCTTTAAGCTTTAGAAACATGTTTCAATATTATTCTTGAAGAAAAAAAATGTAAGATTTTCAAAAAAAGGGCAGACAAAACAAAGGCACAGTCACCGAAAGAGCATAGCACAGGTATTGGAAAACTAGATCCACAAACAAAAGTAAAGACATACAGCTGTTTACATGTATACAATAAAAACATACTGTGTTCAAGTGAAAAAGATAAGGAAAGAAAAAAAGGGTAAATTTAGACTGTAGAAAAACTGGCAACCTGCAAATAATAACCCACATATCTTATTTAGCGCTTCATCACATCCAGTAGGCACATTCAAGCAAAGCAAGGTTAAACATGTTGTCAACAGTTTCACAAAATGCAAATTGGGCCACTGCAGCCAACTGTCATGTTTAAGATTGAGTTTTCACAAACTGCAAACTTGGGCCAACTGTCATGTTTAAGTTTGAGTTTTCACAAAGTGCAAACTTGGGCCAACTGTCATGTTTAAGTTTGAGTTTTCATAAAGTGCAAACTTGGGCCAACTGTCATTTTTGAAGTTTGAGTTTTCACAAACTGCAAACTTGGGCCAACTGTCATGTTTAAGTTTGAGTTTTCACAAAGTGCAAACTTGGGCCAATTGTCATGTTTAAGTTTGAGTTTTCACAAACTGCAAACTTGGGCCAACTGTCATGTTTAAGTTTGAGTTTTCACAAAGTGCAAACTTGGGCCAACTGTCATGTTTAAGTTTGAGTTTTCATAAAGTGCAAACTTGGGCCAACTGTCATTTTTGAAGTTTGAGTTTTCACAAACTGCAAACTTGGGCCAACTGTCATGTTTAAGTTTGAGTTTTCACAAAGTGCAAACTTGGGCCAATTGTCATGTTTAAGTTTGAGTTTTCACAAACTGCAAACTTGGGCCAACTGTCATGTTTAAGTTTGAGTTTTCACAAACTGCAAATTGGCGTTTACACATTGGTTTGTACACGACGCACTACACACTGACCTCCTTTGTGCAGTTTTCACCAAGAGGCAATTGTTTTCAACGGTTAACTACTCATTAATTAAGCGTACTATGATAAAAGTAACAACAGATTTGTATGGTTTAAGGTGTCCACTTTCATGGTTGGTAATATGTCAGAGTCGAATTGGCAAACAGTCTCCAAAACAACGATTTCACAAAATACTTCAAATGCGGTTTTCTCGAAACATGAAAGTTTGGCTGCCGTGCCTCAATTTGCACTTTCTGAAAATGGTGACAATATTATGAACCTGCAAGTATTCCAAGAGAATGTGTGACTGTAAATTGTTTGCAGTCTCATTCATATAATAATAATAATAATAATACGCAGTTCTTATATAGCACTTTATCACACCCGATGGGCGTCTCAAAGCACTCAGTATTTTTTCCTGCAAGGTATGCGGTGTTACGTTAGGAGACCTGTTCCTTTACGTAACACCATGTAATGGTTTACAAGGTACTGTGGCACAATCTACAGCCAATATATGATCTGAGCAAACCAATTAAAGTCAACGATACTACCGAGAGTGTTTATTTCTAGAAAAAGTAAATAGTGTAATTCAAGATGTTGTTCATTTTCAACTGCCAGCATTTGACCTTAAACACAATGGCAGCCATAAAGATTCATATGAAGGAGCCAGCAGTTCATCAACCGCAAATCGCCGAAGCGAAACGCATACAACCAGAAAGTCAATATAATGAGCTGCGAAATGTATGATATACACTTTGCAAAGATGAGGGTCAGTAAATTATCAAATTTGCAAATCATGGGGAAGTTCTTGCTCCAGCCGAAGATTTATGCTCTTTAAATAAATAAAACAAATAAAGTCGGCAATCAAATATGGTGAGCAAGAATGTTTGTTCATCAGCTCTTCTACAAAGAGTTGCAGTGAGCAGGCCAAAATATTTTTTAGTAATATTTTTTTTTTCCAAGGACAAAAACATGTGGCAGCAAATATTTATATTTTTGCCTTTTTTCCAAACTTGGCGAATTTTAATTTCTGCTCAGCCTTGTGATTTTAAGTGCTGGGCCCAATTTCATGTTTCTGCTTACCGCAGTTTTCTGTGCTTACCACCACCATTCTCTGCTTATGGGATAAGAACCAAATTTTTGCGCAAGTTTTGTAAGCGAAGAATGCTTAGCAGTGTGAATTATGCACATGCACAAGCAAACATTCCTTGCTGATCTGTGAAATATGCTAAGCAAGGATTTGTTTGCTTCCGTAAGCGCTGATTTTTTTCGTTTACACTATTTAGCACTGCCATGCAATTGGGCTGAGGGGCTTTTTCCAAACCTCACCTTAGACTCCAGTTTCGGGCTCTTTTTCGTGCTGGAAGCATGGTGCAAAATGCACACTGCTCTAAAATTAACGTGTCATGGCCCAGCGGTTTAGTGCACCAGACTCAAGTTCTGGTGGTCAAGTCATCGGGGTGTGGGTTCGAATCCCAGTCATGACACTTGAGCAAGAAGAAATTAAATCAAATCAGGTTTTATTTACACTAATTAATTTTTTATATGAATGTTTAACGGTTTGTTCTGGAAAGCGAAATAGAACACAGCTAAAAAAAAAATGGTATTCTTGAAATAAGAAAAAATCTTATTTCAAAAAAACATTTCTTGTGTCAATCTCAATAGAAACATTTTCTGGGGGTGACACAAAAATGTTTCTCTTGACATAAAATTTTCCTTATTTCAAGAATACCATTTTTAGCTGTGACCAAATCCAAATGTAAAAGGTTTAAATGACTCATTTATAATCAAATCTTACCCAACATTTTTTTTAAAAGAGCCCATGATGATATAGTTAACTATTCATATTAGCAGAGATCTTGTAATTATTAAGTTGTTTTCTTTAAACAGTGTTCACTTCTAATCTTCTTTTGCATGCTTTTTGTCTTTTGTTGATTAATTGTTAACTGTTTAATATTTTTTTAAATGGTGGTAATTGTCAGTCACTGTATGTTGTACGTTTGTATGTTTTATTGGTTTTTTATCACTTCTCATTTCCACATGTTGATAGGTTTAAAGTCCCGGCTCAACTTTGATACAGAGTCTGTAAATCTTTCGTTCTTTGCACAAACCAAGATATTTGTAATGAAACCAACCTGTGAAAATGTCACCTCATTTCGTTGTTTTATTTGCAAGAAAACGGTACAAATGCATTCAGCATTTTTGTATGCATTCCTATAGGCAGAATTTTGGATCTTACTTCATTTATTATTTAGAAATGATAACATTTCAGGCAGAAACATTTCAAGGGAAGTTTTCTACCATCATTATCTTTATACCATGTAAGGTATATGTAAATCTGTGAACGTTTATGTTTTTCTTCTTACCAATGTTGAAAAGGGTGCCTGATATCTAACTAAAACAAAACCATAGTTTATTCTCTTTTTCTTCATACACATGAAATGTAAACCCATAAACATTTATATGTAAACTTCTTCTTCTTTTTTTCTTTTTTTTTTTTTGCATGAGTCTGTTGGATTCAGTGCTGCATGGCCCAGCCAACCGTGCGTAGCATTGGACCATGCCGTTTATCTTACCACAACTTATTATGGGGATGGATTTTGATGTATTCGGTGTGATTTCATTAGAATGTTATATGTTTATGGAATTAATTATGATCAGAGGTGATATCTTGTACAAGCTGCTTGCAGCCCCATTGGTCTCATAAGGATCAATGAGTGGATCAGTGAAGAGCAAAATGGGGGGCGGGGCGGGGGGGGGTGGAACAAAACAAAAACACAAGCTTGATAAGATACCACAAAGTCTTATGCATGACATGAACTTTGCATGACAAGTCCCGATGTGCTGTTTTAATATTGTTACTGTGCTTGGAGTAGATTATTCTATGTTAAAGTATATGATCATTCTATTCTCCACACTCTGTATCTTAACCTTGATTGTGTGATCTATGACTGAAGGTTGCGGCATTTGCGGTATGAAAAATTTACGTTCATTTTGGTTTGATTGGGGGGGGGGATGGTAATTCACACAGTCTTGCAATCTTTATGAATGCATTCTTATATCCTCTGTAATGCTTGGGCAGTGATGCTGATTTTCACATTGGGTTGTAAAAGTGAAGTATGGTTTCCGTATCAAATGGCACTAAGAAATGGAAGTTCTGCACACCCTATTGGGCACTTGAATATGTTTTGCTAGTAAAGTTTGAATTTTCGAGGGAATCTTATGGAAGGGCTATTTTTCTTGTACTACTGGTTTACATCTCAGTACGCTGTATGAATTATTTTGCTGTTTAAACCTTTTGAGTTTGAATTGGTTTGGATAGAACAATATTAGTTGGTACTGGATTGTAATAGGAACAATGTACCAACAGCAGAAATTTCCTCTGAAAACACGAAGACTGAAAAAAACCAAAAAAAACACGAACGTACGAGTAGTTCTTATAAAACCAATCATCTGTGGTGATGACATTTTTAATTGTGTGGTTGAAAGATGCATCTAAATTGAAACTCACCGAAATCATTCTTAATTTAGAGTTGAATAAAGAAAAAAAATGACTAGAATGAGATTTGAACATGTGACCTCTGCGTTTATGCGCGGCGTTCTACCAACTTAGGGCTAGATAGCTCAGTTGGTAGAGTGACAGGCATGTTTACCGGGAGGTCACGGGTTCAAAACCTGTTCCAGTCAAGTTTTCTAAAAACGATTTCAGTTTTCCTTATGGTTTATTACTTGATCTTTTTGAAAAATTAAAAAAATAAATAAATAAATAACAATTCCCTGACAAAGTTATCACATGCAAAGTTGTGATTTCATTCATAAAAAGGGGGTCAATAACAGCGTACTTATGCAGTCACTTTAAATCTTTCAAAAGTGTCCTTTTCTTTTTCTTCTACTTTTTTTGTTTGTAATTCTTTGCTTGATCGATTGCGACATCTCTACTAAATATCTTTTTGTATGTTACACTCTTTCTGATACGCTTCACTACTTCAGGAGATTGGAGTCAAAAGCTTCTGTTGGGTAAGGAAGCACTCTGTGACCCATGACCTTTTGTGAACTATGACCTGTATGGGACACTGGCTTGAATTGCATGTCAGGGGCATGTGTATGATCTGACCCCTAATCTTATCCTTATCTGAACTATGACCTTTGACACAGCTTGAATGCATGTCAGGGGGAATGTGTATGAGGACGCATGCTGGGCCTGATTATTAAAAAAAAACAAAAAACAATTGTTTTTGGATTGAGAATGGTGGATACACTAAATGCACATTTTCAGGAACTTAACCATCTTTAAAGTTGTAGAATATGAACCATTTTATGAAACATCTTTTAAGAGTTGTGTATGTGTACTTGTTTGTAAAATGTGACTTTTTGTTTATTAATGTTTTATGTGCAGTGAAAATATAGACTGGTTGCAATTATTAGCCTTTTTGAGATATGGCGGATACAATATGAGTGCACTGTTTGGTTTGGTTTGGGTATATACAGACAGATTTACCCAATCTAAATAGTGCACTTGTAACTTGTCCACCATTATCTCAAAATGGCTAATAGGTATTGACCCAAGCCAATGACATGGGTTGCAGAAAACATTTTGAAACAGTCGTTCAGTTTTCAGATTTGATTTTAACCAAACACGCTTTAGTAAACTCTTGATTAGTGAGAAAGTGGGCATAGTTTGATCGGCTAATCATTTTGATACCTTTATAATTAATTACAACCATAGTGAAGACATATTGGAACCAAAGAAGTATTTAGGAATAGACTCTCAGAGTGGAGTTAGCCAATTGCGAGTTGGATTTCAATAACGTCTGGTACAGTGACTTGCTTAGTCACAAGTTACCACTTAAATTTGAATTCCCCAGACTATAGAGACAGTTGCTATTGTCACACGATTTTAGGCAAGCTTTTGTGTAGTTACAGTAGAGACGGCGGACTACCTAAACACAACTTTGAATGAGTGTGTATGGCACAATGGTACCAGGGTTTGCTCATCTGGTGGTTGCTATGCAAAAGCTTGCCCCGAACCATATCACATAGCAACTGTCTCTATAATTTGAGGAATTCAAATGTAAGTGGTAACTTGTGACTTAGCTCGTCGTTGTACCAGACATTATTCAAATCTAACTCGCGAATGGTTTATTAGAATGTCTGACATTTATCATTGAGGAGAAAACAATTGTCTTAATAACGTGATTCAGTGACTGTTTATTTATTTTTTTTCATTGTTGTTATTAAATAGCAATAAAAACAATCTTGAAAAAAAAAGTACTTACTGACAATTTACAGTTCATTGCAAATGTAGAAAGAAAAAATTTGAAGGCAAGTTTTTATATTGAAGATTGGACATATGTTTAATGACACACATCTCTAAAATAGTAAATAGGAAACGAAAAAATTGCCTGGCATATGGTCTGGGAGCCGAAACATTTATGACGCTAATTAATGGACAGAAATTATGGCATATTTCAGAAATTGTGTTGGAGGGCACTGTATTTAGCCAACCATATGTAATTCATTTCATTGTGAAATGCACTGTACTTTTCATAGTGATAACTTGATGTTTTTGGCTATTTAATTTTCTCAAAGGAGACATTTTATTTTTGCCCACGGGGACACAGTTTTATTCGGAACTGTATCATATTTGAATCGAAAGACTTGTTTTTCAGTCCAGGTTTTTCCCATACTGAATTTCCTGGCACCAGAAATGACTGTGAGGCGAACAATCGAAACATTCACGCACAATTTCCTGCACAACTTGTGGACATCTCATTTTAAAATTTCTACCCCAACATTCATTTGATCCCCAACACCATCAATCTTGATTTCAGGGTGCCCAGTGTACCCTTCATCCATTCCTCCCTTCCTCCCCTAAAAAGTCATCCATTTTCACCTGTTAGAGGAAGGTGCATTATTAGTAGCCAACTGTCAGTACATTCAAAGTTTATCCGATGCATTTTCAAAAGGCTTTTATTAAACAAAATTACACATGTACATGTAGTAACAATCGAGACTTTAAAAGATGTGTACCATACACCTTCCCACCAAGCACTTTAAAGACTCTGATTGCTATTTAGAATTTATCTGCTCTAAAAGCTTGAATCCCTGCAAAAGTTTTGACAACTTTTTACAAACGAAAAGATGAAATTAGACGATGCAAACTGCTTACCAACCGCAAAGACCTGTTGTATCAATGCAAACAATAGTTGATGGCCTCACGTTTCGACCCTAGCAGAGTCTTTCTCAAAGGCTAAAAAAATAGAAAAAAAGGGGGGGTCGAAATATGAGGCCCTTAACAATTTTTTGCAACTTATACAAACAAGACACATGTTCAAAAAAAACTGAGAAAATTGCTGTAATGTAGTTTTCTTGTCTAAATTTTCACAGTTTATTTTTTGTTTTGTTTTTAGATACTTTTGATATAAATTTTGATTTTGAAAACCAGATGTACATTCCTTTAATTTGTCATATTTGTTTTACAATAAGTGGTTTTGTGCAATCACACATTTTATATGACATGACATAGAGCAATATTGTGAACCAAGAACAAAAAAAAAGATAAGGTTGATTACTTCAGTGTATAGTTTTTCCCTTCCTCATTTGAGATCATTTATTAAAAATTGTCATTGTGTTGTTATTGTCTGGTTATAAACGTAGTTTGTGTGTGTGTAACTTTCTACTCGCTTAATTGCAGACATTGACGTTTCTTTACCTGTATTTTTCCCATGCAGTCGTTGGCTGCTATAAAGCGACAGTCTGGTCCCTCCACCTTGGTCACAAGGCAATCTCTGAATGATGAGGAATTGGTAAGTTGAAGATGTGGAACCAGACATGCATATAAGTGTTTATGTCAATTTGGCTTCGGGAAGGGGGTATGGATTTGATTCCTGCCAACGTTCATGCTTACATTAAGGAGGGATGTTTCTGTTTTTGTAAGTGTCAGATTTCTGCTTCTTGTAAATCACGTTAAATTGGGCCCTGATCTTTTAGATTAATCAAAGAATGAACTTAAAATTGTCTTTCAAGTGTCCCCAGACACCCGCCGAGTCGGCCATACTTCCTGTAGCACATTTATGACAATAGCACTGATATGTGAGAAAGGCCCAGACCATTTGTGCTTCCTGCCTCACTTTGGGCATTTCATATCAATTTGTTAGCGCTCCTTTTCAAGCATACGCAAAGTCACTGATTTTTCCGCTATGAGAATTGCCAGTCAAAAACTGCGCCTCGATGTCAATTTTGGTACACCATTAAACATAGCAACAACGCTTCGACCTGTTAAAAAGGTATAATGAAGACAAAAACATTCTACATCCCAGTGATATAAAAAATCAAATTTTTATGAGAAATAAAGTCTGTACTTTTATTTCTAAAAAAGGTTGCTTGAGCAGAATTTATCACCATTTTGTATGCAAATCGTGGTTCTCAGTGGACCGAGCTCTTTAACTCACCGCAATAATACAAAACAGCGCCACCGTGTGACCTTCTTAAAAAAAGTGTTGTTAGGGGAGGTCCTGGTCTAAATACTTCTGGAAAAATTATTTTTATTGGACCTTGTTAAGACCCGTACTTAAAGAAACTTTTCGCCAATCAAAATCTCGCTTAAACCGTGCTTTCGCTCACCAAAGCACAATAGTACACACATCACTTGCACACAGGCTTGTGTGTGCTTGTGTACATGAATTGTATTACATTTTGATACATTCTTGGCGAGTAAAATCTAGAAAATTGAGTAAAATCAAGAAAAATAAACAGGAGCGGTTTTTGCCACAAACAAATTGATATGTGATTTGTATGAGGGAAAATAAAGATGGCTGCACTATTGTTATGTTCTAAAGCCAGTTAGCCATACTTTCACATTCAGTATTTGGTCTGGAGCGTTCTCCACTTTTGGTTCTTACTGGACAAAAATAAACTCTGCAGTATTTATTTGTACGGGTTACATTAACTCTGGTGTTTTGACATTTAATCTTTTTATTTCCTTTACGTTCTTTCATCTTAGAAAAGCCATGTGTACAAAAAGACCCTCCAGGCTCTCATCTACCCCATCTCCAGCACCACGCCCCATAATTTTGAGGTATGGACAGCCACCACGCCCACCTACTGCTACGAGTGTGAGGGTCTCTTATGGGGCATTGCCAGACAGGGGGTCCGCTGCGCCGAATGCGGGGTCAAATGCCACGAGAAGTGCAAAGACCTTCTCAATGCAGACTGCTTACAGCGTAAGTGGCCCAATTTAAGTCATGTGCCCTGTATTACATTTATGACAATAGCACTGATATGTGTGAAAGGCACTGACTATTTGTGCTTCCTGCCTCATTTTGGGCATTTGGATTTGTATGAGGGAAAATAAAGATGGCTGCAATATTGTTACGTTCTAAAGCCATTTAAAAACTGATTTTGAGCTGTTCTCATTATGTGATAAACAGCTGACATGCTATTATTTTTTAATTCTTTTTCGTCACAAATTTAAAAAATAAAACACAGTTATTTTAGGACAGTTAACATAAGAAAACGCCTCATGCCATCTTTATGCATACGATGCAATGAAAGGTTGTGTTAGAAATGTAATATAAGTTTATATAAGTAGCAGATTGCAACAGAGCTAACTCTTTTCATTTGTAAACTTTCATAACTTTGTTATTCAAGTATCCGGCTGCTTCATAGCATAACAGCTCACAGTTTCAGGTTGAATTTCGCAATCACCTTGTCACTTAAAGTTTGTCATTTCAATTTTGCCAAGTGACAGGAATCTTTTGTTGTTTAATCAGCGAGTGGTTGTTCCATTGTTTTACAACCTCCGCATTGTGTTCAGACACCAAACATTCCAGCCTGCAACAACACTAACCTATACTAACTTGGTTATAACACTAACTGGTATTCATGACATTTTGTAGTATCAGTTTTTAAAATTTACATAGAAAGGGCTCCACAAATTTCATACTTTTGAATGTTTTGCAATCATATCTTATGCCACTTTTCATCCAGCACTTGTGACATCACAGGTCATTCCATTTGGGAGAAGGGTGATACTTTTTATTTCAGAAAGGGAACGTTCAATGAACTGTATTTTGAAAATCCTTCACTCGTAAAACGATATCTATTTGGTTGTTTTGTCTCCATGCAGTCTTCATGACTAAGAACAGCAGTAAGTGATTTATAATTTTTTTTTATCTCTCTGTGCTGATTTTTTTTTTTTCATTATCGCTTGACTTTTCTGGATGATTGGGCTTCTGTTGACTTGCATGAATGCTTTACATGATGTCAGTGTATTTGTATGATTTGTTCAATTTGTATTTCACGAAGGTATGGACACAATACGAAAGACCAGTCTATTGTGAATTTTCTACACTTCAGTCACAGCTTTGTGTATTATGCAGTAACGTAGTTTCAAGCACAAGGCAGCTGTTTGTCCCTCGGTTTGTCTGTCTGTCTGTCTGTTTGTGAAGCAGACTCTTTCCAAGACTCTGCTACAGGCTCAATTTCAAGAAATCCTCAAGTTGCTGATTTTTGCTCACTAGACGTTTTACATAATCATAGCATATTGCTAATCCTAAGATGGAAAAGGCACATTGAATATAACTGGCCATAAAAGTTTGATATGAATGTTTGAAAAATCATGAATAGTACAAATGTCATTATTGTATCAGTTCTTGAACTTTGGTTGGTTCATTTTTACACACAATACATATCTATAGTAAATGCACAGCAAAATCACCTCGCTATCCAATGACAGTTTTTGTTTGTTTTGGTTCTCCTGAAGACCATCAGAGAATACTGATCGAAACATTGAGTTGTCAAAACCTCTGGTTTGTTTTCAGAGCCGACACAACTCAACAAGAGAAATGTCACATACACGGTGTTACCGCAAATGTTGATAAGAAACAATGCTTACACTGGAAGAATTTTTTTTTTGCGAAATTGAGCACAAAGCGTTGTGAAATTGGTCCCTGGGTGTTGGTAGAGTTTCATCTTGTGCAGGTCTTTGTCTATGCAATCATTTTATTGTATAGATAGTTCCTAATAGACGCCATCTTTATGGGCAACTTGGGTTTGGACTTCAAGCCGCATCAAGCATTCTAACTTTTCTACGCAGCCAAGTTGCTCACCGGCCATTCATGCAAGGAATTGAGCAAAACTCTTGCGTGCCGCATGCAGTATTTACGCAAAACACATAGTTGTGGGTTAAAAAAATGATGTTTCATTGCCTGTAAAGATGGCTGACTTTACACTGTGTGACGTTAAGTGCCGGGAACTATCTATACGTTCTGGTTTTTTTTAATTGCATTGTGTTCGTCTTTGTCCATTTATCTCTTCTGTCTGTCTTTTAGTTTGTGTACAAGTCCCTTGCAAAATATCCCTATGTTTAAAAGTAACTATCAAAAATTGAACATAATATTTGTTCGGTACTTAGTAGGCACAAATTATGCTGAGTGAAGTGGGCTATTCCGAAGGTGGCCACTTTGTCTCAGATGTTGAAAAGGCAAATTATGTCAAATGTTTGAGTTTTTCAAGCATTTGCAAATTTGACAATGACTCGATTATATGGATTCTATAACTGAGGGAAATTATTTAGTTTCCTTGTTTGTGGTTTTCTTTTTCATTGGTGATACTTATTCATTGGCTTATTTTCCTACTTTTATTTATTTATTTATTAGTATTCTTCCTTTTTTTTTTTTTTTTTTTTTTTTATTTAATTTTTATTACTTCATTGCCCTTTGAATTTCATAAAACCGGTTAAGTTGTGTTTACACATTAGAAAATGTGTTGCCTTTGTATTTAAAAAAATATTATCTGCTTCCTGTTAGTTGGGGTTTTCTATGGGTCTTATTTTTAGGGGGGGGGGGGGGGGGTTGTGTCATGCTTTTTTGTGTTCACACATATGCTGTATTTGATGCAAGAGGTTTGCTTGGACGAATTTGTGTCTGCAGTCTGTAGTTATCGTTCAGTGTTCATTCCTACTTTCCGCATTCTTCCAACTTATGATTTCTATCAGTGATTACTTATTTTTGTGGTAGAGGGTTATAAATCCGTTTGAAATATCGCCAATGTTGTCAAAGCCGATGTTTTCTAATCCGACATTCTTTCAACCGTACGCCTTAATTGTTGTTCGGCGAGGCAAACCACGCTGGCTGACGCCGAGTCATTTGTCCCAAGCTGATAATGAAGTGGATCAGTGGCGCCTCATAGATTTTTTTTTTATCAATAAAACTGTGTCAGCTAAGCTGTTAAGAAGTGGCAAAATATATTTAACTGTCACTTTTGGTTTGTGGCAATGAATCTCAGGTGCAAAATCACAGTCTTTTTTTATTTATATATTTATTTATATATATATATGTATATGTAGTTCTTGTTCTGACCCATATTTATCGTGTAAGAGACCATTCATTTGTGTAAAATCATCATCATGCGCCCAATGCAATTTTTTTCACTCAATTTTTTATTTTAAGTAAAAATGTGCGAGAAAATAATACAAATCAAAGATTTATAACTTTTTTTATTTGATTTTAGAAATAAAGGTACCATGTTAACAAGGGAAACATTGGAAAATGTCAGTTCAGGATATGACCTTGACCTTTTCGGTCGAGTGAAAACCTTGACGTGGTTTGTGGCCGCTATGGGCGTGTTGGTACAAGCCCGCTTTTCAGGCTGGTAGTCTGTAAAGGGTGAAAAGAAAAATAGACCTAAGTGTCGGCACATATCTAAGATACCATGTGTTACATATACGGCTGGTAAATGTACTAGAGATGTATCAGTCCACTGATGTTAGTGCTTTCACTTTTTTAGAAATTAAGGTAATTAGATGGCAACACTTGCTGTCAACTCAAAAAAAAAAAAAAAAAATGCGCTTGATTTGCTGTTATGATCACCTTAAATGCGTCCCGTTTCTACAGTGGATGATCTTTCTTCTCCACCTTTATACATATCTGCCTCAAGTGATGATTGAACTTTCATGATTGATGATTTATGATCTGTTTATGATCTGTGCTCGCCACCATTATTATATTTCTACCGTAATTGATGATTGAACTTCCACAAACAAATGGGTTAATGCAGTCGTCAGTCAAGCCTGCCTTTTGCGCAGGACAACCTTGAAGCGACTGACTGGGTTGTCATGGCAACAGTGGGATGCAAAACGCCCCGCCCCCTTGATACTGCAAAAGTAATATGGGCAATCAAGTCCAATTGCTAAAGACTGGTGTGGAAGCTGTCTTTTAGTTGCCATGGCAGCTGTATGTGTCTAAGATTTAGAGACCAAGTAGTCTGGGCAAACGAGACAGTGAAGAAACAAACCCAAAGGTCGCAGGTTCAAATCCTGCTCTTGTCTGTTTTTCTTTGTTCAAGCAAAAATCTACGTTTTAATACCCATCTCGCACAAACTGGATACCTGACCATCTTCAGGGCTTGGAACTGGGATATCAAAACTTGTTTACGACGCAATATATGTTTTTGTTCCATTCAAAGCAAAAAATTTAACTGCGATCCGTTAAAAATTCTTTAATAAAACCAAACCACCGACTAGGAGAGGCCACTGGTATTATACACAATTTGATGGTGCGCCTTCGGGCATTACCCATGATGCTCCTTGGCGTGAGTCTCTGTACATCCGAAAACAGCGACACCATCTCAGAAGATGGACACTTGGCAGAGGATGAGTTCGAGGAGGACGAATTCATCGAGATATACACCTCGTCGTTGGAAAGAATTGTGTCTGATCAACCCCAGGACGGTAAACGTCATTGTAACAGTACCCTGTATAGATTAACTTGCTATTTTTGGGGCGATGTGGTAGCAGGGTACCAGTGGAGGAGTACACGGTATTGTCATGGTTACCACAACAGCACAGTGGTGATGGATTGTCATGCTGGAGGATTTATGAAATCACCGCATTTTGATTTTTCATTCTAGCATCAAGAAATCATTACAGATATCATGCAGGCTTTTCTATTAACCATTTTGAGAGGGGAATTTGACCGCAGAAGTTGTAGAATTTATTTGAGAGTTTTGTCAGGTTTTATCTCAACATTGGGCTTTCTAAATTGAAATAAGTTTATATTTGGTGTAGTATTTGTTCAAAGTGCCAATTTTTTGTGAAAGCATTTTGCATGAAACATATTGTTTGCGGTCAGACTCGCCTCTCCATTGGTTTGAAGCATCATGCTGCTATTTACTTGTTATATATTATTGATAAGGGGACCACAGATGAAGTTTGGTTGAGAGTAGAGCCATCAGAGTTTGTTCAGACACATAGTAAAGACCTAAATTATCAAATTTCTTACCAATGCCCAAAATATCGTAATATTTTATCCCTGCAATGTTATTATGCAAATATGTCCTCATCACAAAGTATCAGTTCAACAAATCTCGTTCAAATTGAAAGTTTTCACTTTCTCAAGATCCAGCATATTTTCACTGCCAATATTTAAGTGTTGAATACTGTTGAAAACTCCTTACCCTGCATTCAGAAATGCCAAGGTCTCAATTTAAAAGTAATTGAAACTCGTATTGAACATTTTCACTGGGTAGGTTGAAAAAAACCTTACACTCAAATTTCGATGCCCCCCCCAAAAAAAAATAAACAGAAAAAAAAGATGGAACATTTGTGTTGGACAGTTTTCGCTGTCGGTGTTACTATTAGTTTGACACTGTTAAGAGACTCTCCACCCTGCATTCAAAAAAGAAAATAAACTCTGTCTAAAAAAAAGACAACTTGCAGTGAGCATTTTCACTGGCAGTGTTATTTGAAGTCATTATTTAACCTCTTCTTTTCTCACTGTAAAACTGCTGATTTGCATATAACTTTTCTATCGTGATGTTTAATGATTGAGGGTTTGAGATGTCCACCAGCTGACATGGTATCATCAAGAATGTTTATTTGTTCATCAAAGAAATAATAACACTCTCTTATCAAACTCGCCTGTGGTCACTTTGTGAACAGTTTAATAACAAGGCTCTACATTATCAGTTGATGGTTTATTGCTCTGGGTAATTATCTAGTAACTGAGTTTTTTTTTAAACCTTGTCTTCAACTATGACTTGGGCTCTGTCTTATGGGCTTTCAGATAAGCATCTTTAAAAGAGACCAATGGAAGGTAATGGTATGATACATGAATAGTAAATGGTGGTAGAGCTCAACTTTGGAGTTAGATTTGAATAATGTATGAAACATTGATTTGCTTTGTCCATGGAGGGAGAATGCTTAGTCACAAGTGACTGCTTAAATTTGAATTCCTCATGCTTTTGACGATTGCTATTTCGGGGCAAGCTTTTGCATTGTTATGTAAAAGATGGCATACACAATTCTGAAAGAATGTGTAGTGACAGGCTTTGCTCATGTGGAGTCATGCTACACGAAAGCTTGCTCAGAACCATGTGGTGTATTAACTCTATCTTTAGTCTGGGGAATTCCATTTGAGTGTTTACTTGTGACCAATCAAGTCACTGTACCAGACCTTATTCAAAATCCAACTTGCAAATGGCATATTGTCCTGAGGAGAATTTCTGGCTGAGATACTGGCTTGTGCCAAAAAATTGCCCCTTCCCCCCAAACCCCCCCCCCAAAAAAAAACCAAAAAAAAAACAAAAAAAAACAAACAAACAAACAAACAAACAAACAAACAAACAAACAAAATTTGGGATTTTTCACCATCAGTGATATTGATAGGTCATTTTCTTTTGTTGGTTGTGGGGACAGGGTTGAATACTTTCAACTCCAAACAAATGACGTATCACAATACCTTTATCAATTAAGTCAAAGCAGAAGTCAAGATTTGCAAGAAGCCCTCAGGCATGTTGGTGCTGGGTTCTTATGTATTCCATCTTTGTTAATGTCACAAAGCATGCTTAGTTTCTAGATAACAACATTCTCTCAACAGGTAATTGGGTGAAAATATTTGTTTTCAAAGTGAAAACAATGTGAATTGAAACCAATCCAATTGAAAATGTCATCCTTTGTTTATGAAAAGTGTAATTGGTTGTTATTCTGAAATGCACAGACTTGCCATCACTCATTAAGGGCAAGGGATGCCTTTGGTATTTAGAACTGGACATCTTTTTCAACCTTATGATTGTAAAAAGTAACCCGTGAAACTTCTGTTTCAAAAGATAGTAGCGTTTTTGAGATGTCAGCGAAAAATCTGGAGCGGTTATTTTCACGCAGCAGCTCCGAAAATGCTGAAACTGCATATTTTTCATTACGTAAAAAGCGACTCATGCATGAATCGTTTCTCAGATTCAAATTTTGGGGCAGAAAATTATCTCGTTCTCTAAAACCACCACATTACTGCAAGGGGAGTCGTTTCTCACAGTGTTTTATACTATCAACAGCTCTCCAGTGCTTCTTACCAAGTAAGCTTTTATGGTCATAAATTGTAGAGTAATTACCGAAGGTATATCCTGCCTTTGTTTAACGAGTGATTCATATTTCTGGCCCTGAGTTTTGCAGATGATGGTTTTTGTATAAATTTTAAGAATGATTGTGATTTTGATGTGCCATGTTTAAAGATGGTTGGGAGGGAGTTGGGGGAGCTAGAGGTAATGAATAATGTATTTTGTCAACCTAATGAATATGCATAAATGCATGATGATTGGAACTGGTCCATGCATTGTGTGAGATGAGTCAGTCATTCACAAATTGCCTGATAAATATGCATAGCCTGCAAACTAATTTCAGATTGGTTCATTTGTTTTCATAAATAAAGGGAGGGGCTTGATAGTGGTTTTCTTTTCTTCAAATATGCATGATGATTGGAGCTGGTCCATGCATTGTGTGAGATGATTCAGATACACACAAATAACCTGATGAATGTGCATAGCCTGCTAACTAACTTCGGATTGGTGTATTTGTTTTCATAAAAAAAGGGAAGGGGCTTGAAGGGATTTTTCCCCTTCAAATTGAACTGAATATTCATGTTACATATGCATGAACTCTGAAAATGCTGAGAGACAGAAACATGTCAATAACTGCTTGCGTCTTGTGTGATAAATTTCTTTAAGTTTAACAGAAGTACAAATAGAGAGATAAGTTTTACGATGGATTATGTGATAGGATATGGATGGGAAGGGCAGCATACTTCCGATAAATTTAATTAAATTTGTGTCCAAAGTGCAGAATATGTCACAGTTGGTCAAGGGTGAGCAGTTCCTGACTGGTATCCTGTATGCCACTTTCAGATTTCAAATGGTTAATTTAAAAGTAGACCTCTGAAGATGTCACCTAATTCAGCCTAATTCAAGTGTGTTACCAAGACTACACTCAATGAGAAGCATTGCACATCTGTAAACTTAAGATTGTTAGATATTTGCCATTGATGCTCTGCACGTGGACTCCACAATTTGTGGATTTGAATATTTAAGTAAGTTTTAAATCCAATTTTTTTTCAAGTTGTACAGAGTTTTGTTTGAAAAGGAATCCAAACTCTGGCATTTCTCTGATTTGGGGGAGTCCATGATACTGGCTCTGTTTGTGTTAGCTGTATAGAGGAACTGCAAATGCCACTTTGTATAATCAAGCAACATTTCACTCTAACATTATAAGGCAACATTTTGCAAAAAAAAAAATTCTGTATCTGACCCACACTTTTTAAGGGGATTTTACTGTACTTTTTACCTTTATTATTTTATAGAAATAGTTACATAATGCAAACAGAGACGAACAGGCATTGTTTTATGACCTACAAAGTCAACAATGCCAGTCGCTGAATGCCATTTCAGTTTCTTTGGGGATGTGTGCACGACAGTTCTGGCCTCATGATAAAAGTGTTTGCTTGAATTTTCTTAGGTCATTAACTAACGTTTAAAATATTTAAAACGGGGAAATAAAAAATCGAAAAAAATCCCCCAGAAAGTGTGGGTCGGATACAGAATTGTTTCTGAACATAGTATAGTTCTGCCTTATGCTATATTTCAGCATAAGTATTTTCATATTTATCATAAAGTTGATACTTATAAATAACTTATTTTTTTCTTTTTTTTGAAATTAATGTCTGAAATGCAATTTGCAACGCAAGATTGAAAGAGTTCACGTGAAAACAGGGAAGAAAAAAAAACCCACAGTTTGCGTCAAACTCTGTTGCACAAACACCAGTCCTAACATTTCAATGTTTTTATTTCATTACACAATACCACGCTCCACAGAGTCATCTCAAGTACACTGACATTTATCTGAAATGAACTGTTCTATCACAAGAGATCAATTTTTGTCTTAATAATTAATTACTGATCTTGAGAATTCCACGATTTGTCGCCATTATTTATTTTATGTGTTTGTTTGGTCCGGAGACAGGAAGTGTTCAGTAATGCATCAGCCCCCCCCCCCCTTCGCCCTATGATTATGATTATACAACATTTGATGTATTTGTCATTAGTTGTCTGAGATCATTATTCAACTTATCTGTGTTGTGATACTCTAGCTGGTCCTGTTGGATTATTAATGGCCTTAGAAGTATCATATATTATAAGATGCGTTCAAGTAGCTTCTCCGATATTACATCGTCTAAGTAAGCCTCTACTAGGGCTAATCGAGCGACCCTACTCCCTGCTTCTCGCATGAGTCATAAATGTCAAGTGGGAATTGTTCAATCGTTATTCATTTTTTTGCCAAAAATATTGTTTACCGGGTAATGTTGTTCACCGGGTAGCATTATTATTATTATCCCTGTTCGTCAGGCCCTAAGTTTTCCTAAAACCATTTAAGCTCTTGATGAGTATGCAGCACCGGCAGCCAAATGGGCGCACGGGTCGCTAATCATTCACATCAACATTGTCTACCAATTTACTCCTTGGTGATGAACCGGCAGCCAAATGGGCGCACGGGTCGCTAATCATTCACATCAACATTGTCTACCAATTTACTCCTTGGTGATGAGAAGCAATTACAGTTAAGTGTCGTACTCATGGACACAAGTCATCGTGTGCCCTGGAAGAAGGTCATAATGCAAGTGTGACCGGCAAAAGGTCGTAAGCAATTACTGTCCAAAATTGTGTTTCAAGAAAAACTGAGTGTGAAAGTTTGATCGTCTTTCCGCTTTTTTTAAGTTATTTATGAAATTTAAATTCTGCATAGGAATGGAAAAACATTTCTTGAGTGAAATTCTAAACTATAAGTATACAACAGTTATTCCCTACTCTTTTTTCCAAAGAGACATGTTATTGCTTGTGACCGTCTGCTGGGGGCAAAAAGTTGTAATTTGTGTGCCCGGAAAAAAGGTCGTACAGCCTTACGACCTTCTTCCAGGCACACCACGTAGTGTCATGACTGGGATTCGAACCCACACACTGATGGCCGAGCCAAGAGAACTTGATTACGATGCAGTAGACCACTCTGCCATGACATGCCAAATAAATGTAGCAGCATGTATACTAATATTGGATTCCATCATGTTGAGAATTTCTGTTTGGAATCAGTGGTAGTGCAGTGACAAAGCTTGTAATGTCATCGCGACATCTTCATTCAGCGTCGAATTATCTAGTATTCAAAAGAATTATGATATATCAAAAAAAAAAAAATAAAATAAAGGTTTGTTAGAAGCACTCAATTTACAGTCGAACATTTCATTAAAAAAAAAACCAAGCATACACTCCAAAACAAATGACAGCATTTTCTAGCCAGTAATGAATTTCACAATGTTGGGTTTGAAGTGAGTAAAATATTTTTAAATTTGTTGTCGACCATACTTCATGTTGTTTCTATTTACCTGTTTATCACATTGTACTATTTTCTTTTGAACTTATTGAGGCAGTTTGTACTGTCAGATTAATGTAATATGAATGATTAACTGCAGTGTTTTTACTGCAGACATACTCAGTCCATTGCAATTTTAATTATATCACATCTGCTATGACATTTCAATTGATTTGTTAGAATTGTATGGAAATAGTCACAGTGAGTTTCAACACATTTAAGGAGCTATTGCTGTTGTGTATAGTGTAGTAGTTTATTTTCCATGTATTTTATTGTCAACAATTCTTCTTATGTTAAAGAAGAATACCTTTTTATGCTTTATCACATTAGTAACAACTTTCTTGATGTTAGAAATCACATGATTCACTGGTTTCCACACATGGCATACCAATATTTGTGCATGATTTTTATGAACACAACCACCTTGCAAGATATTCACCGCGTGTCTCCCCTGGTTTAACAAGCAGGTTTCATTAAGCATCATTTATACTTTCATTTACTATTTGTGTTTTTACCCATATACTGTTGTGTGTTAAGCACTGCAAAAAAAATTAAAATAAAAATAATAAAAATCCTCGGATTATGCCTGTGGATTTTTTTTCACAGGACTCTGGAAAGTACTGAGTGTAACAGTGCTTAACACACATCGGTGTATGGGTTGAAACACAAACCGTATTCTTTATCCCCAATGCAAAAATTACATCTATTTTCATTTTAACAAAAATCTCCATTGGTTATGTGCATAGACCCCTTGCACTGACGTCACACGAGGTTACAGTCTGGTGCCATTTTTGGGAGTCAAATTGCATGTAGAGATATGGTGCGCACCTCACCAAACGTGTGCCGTTTAGAATGCACACTGCACAGTAACGCCCAGGGAATGCGACTCCCAAAATGGCGTAACCAAGATTGATTGAGGGTGATGACGTCAGGTGTATTGGGTCGATATATGTTTCACCTACAGTTAGTCAAAATGACTTGCTGCCTGAAAACCACCTGAGTAAAATTTTGAATCTTTTTTAAATCCAAGATAGAATAACTTCTGAGAAAAATAGGAAAAGGGCTTTATTTTTAAAGTTTTCTTTTAAAGCTTGACAAAGTTTGAACACTCCAAAGATGTTTATGCGTTAAACTTATAATGTTTTGCAATTTTCCTCTTGTGGTTTTCAATCATAATTATGGGGTTGGACCATTGGAATGATCATCATAGGGAAGGTACAATATTACAAACTACCGGAATAAAGTATTTGTTTTTTGAGGTCTTCAATCAATACCGTGAGAAATTCTTTTCCTTAAAATGCTGTGACCTTTTTACGTTTCAGCTCTTATGACTACATCAAAACCTCATTTCAACATAGTCACAATTACTGTAAAAGATTCCTTTTTCGGCAAGCATGGCCATTGATATAGAGAGGTTGCGTGACCCCGGGAAAAGTTCATTTTGCAACCATTTTGAAAAAGGTCTCAGGTAATGTTGGGTTCAGTCGTGTACAAATTCAGTGGCTGGTCCGTCTTGCTGAATGATTTCCAGCATCTGTTTGTGCACGCAGCATTAGAATAAGGTCTCGTTTGAGGTCACTTGAAACCTCTCTATTTACTTTAGTATTGGACACTTTTCTTTAAAACCTGAATACCTGTTGGGGTGGAATTGTCACAGGTTAGGGATGTACCACAAGTGCTTAGGCTGGGGGGGGGGGGAAGAGGACAAGAATACATGAAATCTTCCAATCGGCACATGAGAAACCGAAAACAATATTGTACCTTCTCTTTTTAACTTAACCATTTAGTGGTTCATTCACTCATCACCATTGCATCCATCCATCGCCATGTTGGGATATTTTTCTTCTCCACTTTCAGTAAATCAACCCTGTGCATGGATAGTTTATAAATTGTTACTGATTGGTGTTTTCCGTCGGCACGATATTGTTTTGATTTGCAGGAGCGGCTGAGAAGAGCTCCAAACATGGCGCTGAAGACAAGACGCAGAACATTATCATGGCAATGAGGGATAGGATGAAGATCAGGGAACGCAACAAACCTGAGATCTTTGATCTGATTCAGTAAGAAATCTAATCTCTCCGTCAGTATTATCCTGGGCTTATAAAAATAATTCCTTTTATCGTCCTATAGAATGTCATTTGTTCAGTGAACAGCCCATGTATAACTCACTGCCCATTTTTACATTGGGTCTCGACATTGAGGTCAGTACAGCGGCATGCAGCGCGTTTCACAATTAGCGTGGTCGGGGCATCTCGACGTTACATTGTCAAGCAACAGCGGGCGGGGTGTAATTTGATTTGGTCAAACTTATAACCAATTACAGTTCTTTATTTAGTGTCAGTGGTACATGTTTGCGGGAAAAGCTCAGTTGGTCACAGCCAACTTTAACACACATTTAGTGGCCTGAATTTACACAGAAAATCTTCTTTGTTTTTCATTTTGGAGTCGAAGCGTAACCTGCAAATTTGGTCACCATCAAGTTTAACACACATTTAGTGGCCTGAATTCACACAAGAAATCTTCTTTGTTTTTCATTTTGGAATCGGAGCCTAACCTGCAAATTCATAGAAAGGACTTGCAGTGTTTTGACAAGAAAGATTCAAACAAAAATATTCTTCCTTTTGAAGCACCCACATGGTTGAATGAGGTGATCATTAGATTGCACAGTCTGAAAAAAGCCGACCACACTCGTTTGCTCAAGATCCTAGCTTATTTTCATTTCTTGTGCCACGTGGAGTTGTCCTTAAATCTATTTGTTTTCCCAATAATTGGGAGTCTTGCCAAACGTCACTGGACTGTTCTTGAGTAGAAGGTCTAAAGTGTTCTTATGTTTTTCAGGTAGTGTCATTAAGAAACGTTGAGTCAGGAAGTTCAAATGGCACAGTGTATGGCAAAGCTGAAGGAAGTCTGCCAGGTTGAGCCAGTTACACATAAAGTTGGATGCAATATGTGTTGATGACATTTAAGTGGTTTTCAAAGACACTAACTTCAGTCTAATTCGAACCATTTTTGAATGTAACTAGATTTTTTGTCAAAATCCAAAGGAGAATGTACAAGAATTTGTTTTGGAAAACTTGTTGGTTTATAACTAAAAATAAATTTTGATTTTGTTTGAACTTTGAAGGGAGGTTTTTAACATTCCGAAGCAGCAGCACGCCGGCCACATGAAGGCGGTCAAACAAAGTGTCCTGGACGGAACCTCAAAGTGGTCAGCCAAGCTGGCCATCACAGTCGTCAGTGCCCAGGGCCTGATCGCCAAGGACAAGACGGGTACCAGTGACCCCTATGTCACCGTACAGGTTGGCAAGGTCAAGAAGCGAACGCGAACCGTCCAGCAGAATTTGAATCCCGAGTGGAACGAGAAGTTTTTCTTTGAGTGTCACAATTCGTCAGATCGGATCAAAGTCCGTGTGTGGTAAGATTTGGTTTTTTTTCCAGTTTATTATCTTTTGACAATTCTCTTAAGTAACAAAAAAAAGTTCTTTTTTGGAAAGTTTACTTTAATTTGAAATAGACTCTGTAAGTTTCCCATGAACCTAGTTTCCGAATTTTAACATGTACACTATTATTTTCCTCAAATATTTTGTCTTACCGCAGTTTCTGACTACGTAAACCTGAGACAGATTTGTTTAACAATGAAAACATTGGAAAAAAATAATCAAATAATCAACAAAACTAACAATGGAAAAAGTAAAAAAAAAAAAAAAAGTTTGATCTAAATTTCTGGCGTATTGTATTGCACCAACCAACTTAAGAATTTTGCCCAACTAATGTTCCTTGATCTTTAGATCAATGCAATGTGGTGGGATTTGGGGGGGGGGGGGGGGAGGAGGTAACAACAAGAGTGAACAATTCCGAACCCTGTTTTATTACAAAACCAATCTTTGTTACGATATACAATTAAGTTTAGGTGATTTTTTTCTGTAATTCAACTTTGAAGGGATGAAGATGATGACCTCAAGTCCAAGTTGATGCAGAAGTTGACCCGCGAGTCAGATGACTTCTTGGGTCAAACAATCATTGAGGTGCGCACTCTGAGCGGTGAGATGGACGTATGGTATAACCTTGGTAAGTCATTCGGTTTCCCGTTCTAAATCAATATGTCTTACGCTTGCACTGGTCCCAAGGTCAGACTTTCTGCTGCTTCAGCTCTAAAACGTTCATTAGGGCGGTGTGTCGTTAAAAGCCTAATTTTTATCATCCTATATAATGCTATTTGCTCAGTGAACAGCCCATGTATAACTCACTGCCCATTTTTGCATTGCGTCTCGACTTCTAGGTCAGTACAGCTGCATGCAATGCGTTTCACAATTAGCGTGGTCGGGGCATCTGTCAAGTAACAGCGGGGGGGGGGGGGGGGGGGGGGTTGCAATTTGATTTGGTCAAACTTATAACCAATTCAATTCTTTGTGTAGCGTCAGTAGTACATGTATGCGGAAACGCTCAATTGATAACAGCCAACTTTAACACACATTTAGTGGCCTGAATTAACACAGAAATTCCTCTTGTCAAGACGAAATTTCCCTTGTCTCGCCATTTAAAAGCGATTCTTGTGACAAAAGCCAACATTTTAGTAACACTCAACTCTTTGCAAAGTATACAATATGAAAGGCACGACCAGTTTTTTGCATAAATCCTCAAGGGAGAACTAGCTCAATGCATTTTTTAAGATTCTATTTGCATCTGATAATTGTTGATATAAATACCATATCTATATGTCCTTTAAGGGAAAGATACAGTATAAGGTATTACTATCCATAAACCCTTTTTAACCAGTTGCTGCTGGGATTCCTGTTTTTTTTTTTGTTTTTTTTTTGTCCTGTCCCCCTGGCATGATTCATTTGGCGGAATTGCCAGAATATTTTTTCTTTGAGATTACCGCTTGCACAAAGAGACCCTGACTTTACAATGCCAAGGGAACAAAGATTCTCTTTATTGGATCGTCTGTATTTCTTGACCGAGAAAATGTCAAATTCACACTGAGTGAATTTCAAAACATCGGCCGTTACCTACGGCACAGGAGTGGAACTAAACATGGAACCACGGCTCGATTTTATTGACTCACTCTGACTTACCGTACCTCCATTGAGCCATAATACAATGAATGAACAATGGTGGAAGCCTCTCAATGTCTCATAATCCCCTTCTTGGAGCAAAAGGACAAAATAATCCCATCAGATGGACAGGAAAAAATGGAAAATCCCCGGTGGCAACTGGTTAAGTCATCCATTTGTGTTCAAATTTCCAAAACTGATACACTGGTACTATTTCTGCTCTAGGCCCAGGTAGACCTGGGCCAAATTTCATGGCTCTGCTTACTGCGTCATTCTGCGCTTACGAAGACCATTCGCCGCTTACGAGGTTAGCGCCGAATTTCTGCGCTAGCTGTGTAAGCACGGAATCCTTTGTTACGTGAACTACGCATGCGCACAAGCAAAAATTCCTTGCTAACCCGTGAAATACGCGTAAGTAAGCGTGGAATTTTCTGCTTCCGCAAGCACCGATTTTTTGCTTATGGTAAACAGAGCCATAAAATTGGGCCCTGTTTGATACTCAGTATTTGTTTGATCGTTTGTCCCCACAGAGAAGAGAACGGATAAGTCAGCGGTGTCTGGTGCCATTCGGTTACACATCAGTGTAGAGATAAAGGGAGAAGAGAAGTCTGTAGCCCCTTACCATGTACAGTATACATGTCTGCATGAGGTTAGTGTGTATTACTGATTAACTGACTTACCGGATTGCCTTATATTTCAATAAAATACAGGAAATTCTGAAGTAGTTTTTATATATTTTTTAATGTTTTTTTTTGGTTATATAAAAGCAACTGTGAATAATAGCCACATCAGTGTTGGACTAAAGAGGTCATTCTGATTGGCCAATCAAATGGTTCACTGCAGTTCAGAGTAAAAAAGGGTAAAAAAATGACAGGAGAAAAAAATAAGTATAAAATAAAGAAAGAGAAAAAAACATATGTAGCAGGAAGGAGACGGACACAAGGGTTGCTAGCCCCTGTGCCCCAGTAACGCACCTGAACAGTGCGGTGAAGGTATGTGCTATACATGACCTGATCTGAAAGCATCATAATATGACTCGTAAAAGATCGGGTTCAAAGGAGAACCACTTGGTCAAGGATTGGGAGATCAGCACTGATGGAAAACTGTATACCTCCACTATCCGGAGGTTATATGTTGCACATATTAATTTAACAATATAATACTGGGAAAACAAATACAGTTTTAATTTGAAGCAAATCAGTGTGGGATTGCTGATATCAAAGTATGTTATGTCACAATAATGTGCTACTGGCCAGGCCAGGATTCGAACCCACATTCTGTAAACTACAGAACTTAAGTTCGGCGGACTAGACCGCTCGGCCACGACACTCCTCTAGAGGCAGTTTGAATCCTATATTTTAGCAGCAGGTATCGCAATGATTTAATCATAGTTAAATTAACGTGTACTAAAAGACTTTCTTGTTAAGATAAGTGTCTCGGCTGTGTGACATACATGACATAGTACACAGAAGGTCTGTGTACTATGAGAAACCTCGAAGAGAAACCTTGTATCATTATCCAGTACATTGACTGGCCTTCTCCTAATTACTGACCACTGCCTGACGTGGCAATTATGCCACTAGCTCTTCTATGGACATTATGCATTGATGTCATCACGCCCCCATCTTTAGAGGTTAAAACGATGACGAAACAATGGAAACGCACAGCTATGTACGCACGCTGCACAAGATGGGCCAATGAGAAACGTTCCGTTTGGCCTCTAGTCAAAGGCACCCTTTTCAAAAATGTCTGGGACATTACACATACATTAATATATTTAATTGCTTACAGTTTTCGAATTTAAAAGCTCTCTTGGCAAAAGCACCAGTACCAACAGTCCAGGGAAATAATATTTCACTTCATTTCAAAAGACAAACAGTTACAGCTTTTCAGATGGAAATACTATTTCCATCTGAAAAGCTGTAACTGTTTGTCATTTGAAATTATGTTCAAGTCTAGACTTATTAATCACAGTTATTTTCTCGATCTTTATCGGGAAATCATGACAAACAAATGTAATTTATTGTTTTTTTTTTTTTAATGAAATCAATTTTGGGGTGAAACTGCCGTGTAGCCAGATATCACACCCCAAGTAAACGAGATATAATTTGTACAGCTCTATGGATATAACTTGGGGTGTGATCCCTGGCTACGCAACAGTTTCAGGTTGAATGGCTTCTGACTGGCACCCCCCGAACAAACACATTGAAAAAATAGTGAGACCCCCAACAGTAGGGCTGGATAGCTCAGTTGAGAGAGCGCCTGTACATTAGTCCAGGGGTTGCTGGTTCATATCCCGCTCCGGTCAATTTTTCTTCGTTCACCCCAAAATTGAATTCAAATTCACCCAGTCACTTTCCCTTGTGGTTTATTGCTTAATATTTGATTGAATTAATGAACCTTTTCAATGCAATAGATTAACACTTCAGCTGAATGTGTATCTTCAAAGAACCGTTTTGTTTCTACATTGAAGCTTGTTAACCCAATGTCTCCCACAGAATTTGTTCCATTACTTGAGTGAGCGTGAGGCAGGCCAAGTGAAGCTTCCAGCAGCCCGTGGAGACGACGCCTGGAAGGTCTACTTCGAAGAAACCCCTCAGGAAATTGTTGACGAGTTCGCCATGAGATATGGCATCGAGTCAATATATCAAGCAATGACGTAAGTGAAAAGAAATCGTAGACCACGTAAACTCAAACCATCCACTCATTTACTCACTGTACATGCGTCAGATATTTTTCATTTCATTCCAAATGTTGGACTTTCATCACTTACCATTTGAAGTCACAACTCTCCAGACATGAATCGGCTAACAGTAAGTTCTTTTTACTTGGCAATCCTTTTGAAAAAATGGAAACAGAATTTTCCTTCAGAGACTTATAATAGATGTTAAGTTTTGCACCAGGGATAAAGAATATTAGTTGGAATTTTTTTTACCCTTACACAGATGTGTGTTAAGCACTGTATACTCTGTACTTTCCCGAGTCCTGTGAAAAAATATTCACAGGCACTTTCCTCTAGAATGGTGGGGTGTGTCGGTTCGAATCCCAACCGAGGAAAATGCCTGTGAATATTTTTTCACAGGGCTCGGGAAAGTGCTGAGTATACAGTGCTTAACACACATCTGTGTATGGGTAGAAAGTACAACTAATATTCTTCAGAGACTTGTTCAGTAACTATTTTGAATGAAGATCATACTGATAATTTTTTCTGATGACATATTTTATTTTACATTTTGTGGGCATATTTATTAGTTTCAAAAACGTAGTTGTGTGACACTTGTTGAAGTTAACAAACCTGCAATTTGGTTAATGGTTTGTAATCAGATGAGCAGCAAGAAACCAAGATACAATTTTCTTTGTAACTTGTGTTGATCAGCAGCCGATTTCGCAAAACTTCACGCAACTGCATAAGTCCACTTGCGCAACATTTAGTGCATAAGGTAGGCCACTTATGCAATGAAATGTGGCGCAAAAGGACTTATGCAGTTGCGTAAAGTTTTGTGAAATCGGCTGCAGAACCCCAAATCATGCTTAACAAATTTCTGCTCAGCAAGATTAATCTTAGTAGAAAATAAGCGGGGAACCTGTCACACACAGTACATTATGACATGGTAATTTGGCCAGTAAGTTTGTCTGGCATAAAATTTGTTTGTGCTGAGCTTATTTTTGTGCATGAAGGAGCTTTATGAAAACTGTATGGAGCCTGGGAAGTGACATGCCCAAAATATATATATATATATTTTTCTCACAGAAATAATTTCCCCAAATGTTTTTCTTGTGAATGTAATTTTCCAAAATGATTTTCTTTAGCCTTGAGAAAGACTAGGCCTATGCTAGAGTCGAAACATGAGGCCATTAACAGTTTTTGGCAAAATTATTTTTGCAAAAAAAAAAAAATAAAATAAAAAATAAATCAGCATGTCACTTCCTGGGCTCTGTAAAAGTGGGCTTAGTTGTTTTTTATACATTTTGACAACCTGTATATATTTAAAAAAAAAAAAAAAAATCCCAACGGTTAAACCGAACCGGCTTGAAGTGAATATATGGGTCATTCCACCAAGCTGGGACACAGTGTGATTTTTGTGCAACATTTGTCCATATTATGAAAAGAAATAATTTATGTAACATTCTCCTTTGTATGTGAAAATGTTTGTTGAAGTATAAAATTGTTTTAATGTATTTTAAGGCAAATTATTATGAAAAATAAAATTCTGGACGTAACACAGACACAGTGTCCGTGTTACATCCAGAATTTTATTTTTCAAATTTTTCGACACTCAAATACATAATTATGCAACTTCACAATTTGCACTAATTACAAGGTACAAAATGTACCAGGCAAAACATTTGTTGTGATAGTCAGTGATTAAATACAGCAGAAATGGGGCAAGACTAAAATCATGCAGAGGTCATACAAATGTCACAAACTGTGTCCCAACTTGGTGGAATGACCCATATTTATCAACATCACATTGACGATATGCTGATTTTTTGTTTTTCCCTCTGCAGACATTTCTCATGTTTGTCGTCTAAGTACATGTGTTCGGGTGTACCAGCCGTTATGAGTACTCTACTAGCCAATATTAATGCCTTCTATGCACATACTACAGCTTCTACAGCAGTGTCTGCTAGCGACCGCTTTGCTGCTTCCAACTTTGGTGTGAGTAGACAATTAGGACACCTTTTGTGAACATCTGTTGCTTTTTGTTTCAGAAACAGATGTACAAGTATTTTTCTTACTGACATTTTCTTATTTCTTATTCGAATTAACTCACGGCACCCACAGCAATTGCCGTGGTACCCTATGCTTTTGCTGTGGTGCCCTTTGCAAAGTTCCAATACAGATTTACATTTTCCTCATAGAAGTGCCCCCCCCCTTACCAGAGGAAAATTGCTGTGCCATTTCAAGAGCAAAGTTCAAGGCCTGCAGTTGATATGTTTATTTGCCAATTTTCTTGTTAAATTCCTGTAAAGATTGTTTCAGTTGTCAACATTTTGTTACTTTCTAGATCCTCCTTTGTAAGGTACTGTTATCTATACAAGTTTTTCATGTGTTCTCAAAGTATAATGATGTTTCATTAATGTAAGCTATTCTATAGTATGAGGGTGCAGAAAACCACTTAAAACCAGCAGTGTCGCAAGTCAATTAAACTGTGTATTGCTAGGGTCAATTTAATCGGCCCTATTTATAATTGTTGCATCAACATCACGCCACATGACTTCAAAATAACTTTTGTGAAAGTCCAAGTTTTGACCAAAGTAAAGTTGGGAAGTCAGCTTTAAACTTGTGTACGCGTCGTCTGCAGTCATTGTTTATAAAAAAAAAATGGTTATAATTTCTATAATAAAGTTGTTTACAGTTTAAAATGCCTGACATTACTTATATGTAGTACAGGGCAATGCTCGGGTTAAATGATGTTCTGTTCACGATTCTCATTACGATTATAGATAGTTTCCACTTGACGTCACACAGTGTAAAGTCAGCCATCTTTATTGGCAATGATACTCCTTTTTTGAAAGCACAACTATGCGTTCTGCGTAAATACCATGTGCGGTACGCGGGAGTTCAATAACATTCCTTGCATGATTTGTCGATGAACCATTTGGCTGCGTAGAAAAACTAGAACGCTTGCTGAGGCCTGCAGCCAAAAGCCAAAAACCCAAGTTGTCCGTAAAAGAAACTATAAGTCTATAGTGAATAATTTTGTTATTCTTTCTGATTTACAGAAAGACAAGTTTGTTAAGCTGCTTGATCAACTTCACAACTCCCTGAGAATTGACCTCTCAGCATACAGAGTAAGTAACCCAACCATCTCTCAATCCAGACAAGATATTCTTCCTGTTATAACTTCAATTTACCCAGTCAGTGTTCCAGTTTATATCCATAAAGCTACCTGTATGGTTGTATCATAAAATGGGGCGTGATCCCTGGCTACCCGGCAGTATACATTAGGGCTGGATGGCTCAGTTGGTAGAGTGCGGTACGTTTAGCCGATGGTCGCAGGTTGAAATTCTGCTCCAGTCAATTTTTCTTTGTTCACCCCAAAATTATTGTAATTTAAATCTTATTTTCTTTTTTTTTAGTTCTGCTCTAAAAATATCAGCAAAATTATCACTAAATGGAAAAAAAATGTAGGCCTAAGCCTTTGAAAGTCTATACCATAAAGAAGGTTTGTCCTTCTACTCAAAATCATTTTTCTATGTTTTTCTTTTTCTTGAGGTTAAACTGTCATAGTTTTTATGTTATGAGAGTTTAAATCATGCCCTGATTATTCCAAAACTAACTTTGGAAGACTCGGTGCTTCCAAATGAAACTGTGAAAAGCAATTTGACATTTGTTTCTTGAAAAGTAAATAAAACTTGAAAGAAAACCAATTAACACTTTTTGTAAATTTATTTATTTATTTTTATTTATTTATTTATTTATTTATTTATTCATTTTTTATTTTTTATTTTTTTTGATTTTTTTTTATTTTTATTTATTTATTTATTTATTTTTTTTTGGGGGGGAAGGGTGGGACAGACAAAAATTTCATAACTCATTGCATTCCTGGCAGCCAGCTTATGCCCTCATATGTTGATGTGTTTATTTTTTTCTGGAATTGAAGTATTTACACCTTTTTGTTTTTATTTCAGAATAACTTCCCCGCAAATAGCCCAGAGAAACTAGCAGACTTGAAGTCCATGGTGGATCTTCTGACGAGCATCACGTTTTTCAGAATGAAAGTAAGGAACTTCACCAATAGAGCAAAGGGAATAAAAAAAAGTGTAAACAAATAAGTAAAGTATTAATATTAATGCAACGGAAAAGTATTTCCATAACTATATGCCTCCCGAGGATACGTCTTTTTGCAGATAAAAAAATGCACAAAAAATTTAAACCAGTTTTGGTTATCAGTCAAATAGACATTGCATTAACCGTATTCTCCAAAGATGGTCAGGAATCCAGTGTATGCTAATGAAGGGATACCAAGAGAGCCCTCAGTGTTCAGTGGGCTTGTACTCTGACAAGATTTATGTTTAGTTCTTTATTTTATTCGCTAAAATGGTTAATGGCCTCATGGTTCGAAATTCGCAGAGTCTTTCTCAAAGGCCTTATGACAACACAACACACAGATGTATTTGTGTGATAGAATCACTCAGGTGGAAAAGGAGTGAAAAGAGAGGAACAGAATGTAGTCAGAAGAAGCAAGAGAAGAATAAAGGAAGGAGACAGGGGGATGGGAGTTAGGAAGGAATAGGATGGTGTAACAACAAGGTGGGATGGAAACACGAAGGACAAAAATATGATTATATTATATTTTTATGTATAAATCTTGGTAGAAGCTCCACCATAACTGTTTCTGGTCTTGATCCAGGTTCAAGAATTAGCGAGTCCACCACGTGCTGCCACCGTTGTCAAAGACTGCGTCATCGCATGCCTCAAGTCCACCTACGAGTACATCTATGAGAACTGCTTTGATCTGTACCAGCGAGAGTTCCAACCTGACCCATCGGAGAGGCCGAGCGAAGGGGATGCGGCTAACGGACCCAGCGCCAAGAGCTTAGACTTCTGGACCAAGTTGATCTCTCTGATCGTGTCTGTTATTGAGGAGGATAAGACGACGTACACAGCAATCTTAAATCAGTGAGTGTGGGGTTTAACTTAAATCAGTGAGTGTGGGGTTTAAATTAAATCAGTGAGTCTGGGGTTTAACTTAAATCAGTGAGTCTGGGGTTTAACTGAAATCAGTGAGTCTGGGGTTTAACTGAAATCAGTGAGTCTGGGGTTTAACTGAAATCAGTGAGTCTGGGGTTTAACTTAAATCAGTGAGTCTGGGGTTTTAACTTAAATCAGTGAGTCTGGGGTTTTAATTTAAATCAGTGAGTCTGGGGTTTAACTTGTCATGTCTGGTTCATATTGAGTTTGAGAAAGGGCCTATTGAAATAGACCTTGTGCTTTGACACCATCACGCCTCCATCTTAGAGGCAAACTGATGATGAAAACAATGGAAAGCGCACACCTATGCATGCGCAGCACACAGGATGGGCCAATGAGCAATCTCCTTTTTGACCACTAGCCCAGGGCGCCCTACTCAAAAGACGTCATGTGCGTAGACAACTCCGGAAAGTACTCAGTACGGGCAAGCGTTAGCCGTGGAATGAGGTGCATGCTGGTGTAGTTAGTGACCAAACTTTGTTGCCAACGAGACCAGTATGCACCTCATTCCACAGCTACGCATGCACACTTGCGTATTTGCGAAGTACTCTACAAGGTTCATATAAATTTGCACAATTAAAACACGGTTAGTAATCCTTGCTCTCTGGTAATAATGAGAAAAACTTTGCAGGTGATGACCGTGCGGGTAAAATCTCTCTTATGGGTACGGTGGTTCTGAGAAGAATTGGAGTTGAGAAAATTGTGTCAACGTTTCAAACAGTGTACTCCACTCGCCACCAGGAGAACAGTACATTGTTCAAAACAGGGATCTACCAAACTCAACACCGTTACAGATCCACTGTTATTAGTGAAGAGAGCTGAGATTATCTATGTAATTTATTTGTGAAGTGTTATGGCCGAGGGTTCTCTAGCTGCCACACTGGATTTAAGCTTTGGTTGCTGAATCATAAGAATGTGGGTTTGAGTCCCAGACTGGTCAAACAGGGCACTTGTGCAGGGATGAGATTCCTCCGGATTTTTCCGGATTTCCAGATCTTACAAAATTATTGTTGTGGAATTTTTTACTGAGTAAACAAAATAATAATAAATAAATAAGTAATTTCTTTTTTAAATGTCATTTACATACATCCAGGCCCTTGTAAAGCCTTAACACAGTACATGTACTGTATTTTGACTACACCAAGGTGCTTGCCCCATCTACATTTAAGCACAGAATGCTGCCATTGATGTGGGTTATGGCGTGGTTGGTAGCCACCAAACCCTCCACCGGTGTTTCATGGATTTTTCATTTTCATCCATTCTCATCCCTTCTTGTGTCCTTGAGCAAGACACTTAATCATAATTTGCTGTTCTTCACTCAGGAGTATAAATGGGGGCCAGGGAGGGCTGAGGTGGTGTGATTTACCCCCCCCCCCCCCGAGTGCCAAGGTTGCCGAGGTTGTGAACTCCCGTGGGAGTTGAGAATGTTCCAGGAGTTATTAAAAATATGCCTGACGACCCAGAGCTAATCATTTTCTGGCATCTGGTGCACCTTATGGCAGACGCATGCACTTTACAAGACTGCATTTTTGACTATTGATACTATTATAGGTTACTTTTTCTTTGTGTAGCTGTTATTAAATAATATTCCTTTTGATTTTGAACAGATTTCCCAATGAGCTGAATGTTGGACAGTTGAGTGCCTCCACTATGTGGAGCTTATTTGCCCATCAAGACCTCAAGTACGCATTGGAAGGTAAAATTTCTTTTTACAGCTGTTTTTGAGAGTTTTTTTTTGTCATAAGTCTTAGAAAACATTCCTGGAACAGAATCAATCCTATAAATAAAAAAAAAACAGAAAAAAGAAAAACAACAACAAATTAGGAAATGAAAAACAGTTGACAAAAAGTGACAGTGAGAGTTACACAAATAATAATGAAGTGATAAAGAATAGGAAAAGAGAGTTTAAAAAGAAAATTATGTCTTTGCCTTCGCTTGCCTCCCCAAATGAAAATGTCTGGTTACGCAACTGCCTCCACCATGCTAAGCCTCAAATCTTCCGCTTGTTGTCATTTCTCCACAGAACATGAACAGCAGAGGTTGTGTACCAGTGCAGAGTACATGAATCTACATTTCAAAGTCAAATGGATGTACAACAAGTACATAGAGATAGTACCACCCTACAAGGACTCGGTACCGGACTATCCAGCGTAAGTATTTATATTATCACTTTACAGACCGCAGCAACTAAAAGTGACTTAATTCATTTTATCGCATAAACACTGAAATACCTTATTCGTTGCAGAGGACCCCCGCAGTCTGCAGAGCCAAAGTGCAACACATGGCTCTGACAGTGTTTTCCTAATAGCGCCCTCTGCCGTCTGGTTGTTGTTAGTTTTAACCTTGGTGACGGGGTGTCGTCTGGATAAACCTATTTTCCTGTAACTGGCCAAAGATATTTGACACAGTCTCATCCAGCCCTGAAAAAAATTAATCTGGCGTAAGTCACGTGATTGCTTGGCCATTAAAATAAGACACGTCGATAACGGCAGCTGCCAAGTAATTGCACTCTCTTGAGGTAATGACATCATGCATTTCCAGATCGATCATCAACCAAGAGCGCCCCCCCCCCAAAAAAAAACAAAAACAAACAAACAAAACAAAACAAAACAAACAAACAAACAAACAAGCCCAACAAATATATTTAAGTCAATAAATAGCCATCAGCAGGCATACTCGTCTCTGTTAGATGACAATAGAAATAAGTTTGTACTAGTAGTACTTGGGTCTTATATAGTGCAGATCAAGGCGCTAGATCAAGGCGCTTTGCAACATTATTATCCCTGTTCATCAGGCATACTTAGCCCAATCCTCACACTTTCTCAACTCTCAGGGGAGCATACAACCCTAGCTGCTTAAATTAGCACCAAGGGGTTAATCCAACGCAATACTCTCTCAGCCCTCTCGGGGTTCCCATTTATACACCTGGGTAAAGAGAAGCAATTATGATTAAGTGCCTTGCTCAAGGACGTGAGTGTTATGGCCGGGAATCGAACCCACACTCCGATGATTCAGACATCAGACCTTGAGGCCGTGCACTGGACTGCTCGGCCACGACATGCCACAACACACATAATTCATTGATTTGTCGTTGTGTCATTCTCGTAGATGGTTTGAGCCGTTTGTGATGCAGTGGCTGAGCGAGAACGAGGAGTTATCCATGGAGTTCCTCCACGGAGCCCTGGACAGAGACGAGAAGGAAGGATTCCAGAAGAGCTCTGAGCATGCCCGGTTTTCGTGCTCCGTTGTTGACGTATTTACGCAGCTCAATCAACGGTTTAATATCATCAAGAAGCTGGAATGCCCGAATCCAGAGATCGTCAATCGGTACATGACCAGATTCTCACAGGTGGGTTTTAAACATGCAGGAATTCTCCCTTCAATACCACAGTGTTTTCCAAACTTTTTCATAACCTCCTTTAGTGGTTGCACACCTATGTTGAGACACCCCTATGTTCCGACACCCCTTCAATGTGTTTTCCTAATCCTAAACCTAACCCTAACCCCAACCCTAATCCTTACCCTAACCCTTGCCTAACTCAGCAGAGTGTGGGTTTAAGTCCCAGTCTTGACACTTAAGTGTCCTTAAGCAAGGCATTAACCATTATTGCTGCATCCTTCGGATGGGACATAAAGCCGTAGGTCCCGTGTGTTGTGTAATGCACGTAAAAGAACCCAGTTACACTTATCGCTAAGAGAAGGGGTTGGCTCCAGTGTTTCTGGCAGTGGCTGCTGAATGCACCCCAGCACCATTACAAGGTGCTATATAAATGGGTCTCACAAAAAAACAAACATAGGTCAGCTTATCCTGTTGTAAAGCAAATAATGAGTGCTTTGATACGCCCCTAGGGATGTGATAGAGCACTGTATACGAACCCAGTATTATTACCGCCCACAATATCTCATCATTTCCCCTCTTCATATTTACCTTGCTGGTTTCCTTTATACTTATTTACTTTCCAATGTTACCTGTGCATTCTTTTACTTGTTGTTTCCCAGACCATCAACAAAGTATTACTTGCCTACGCTGATGTCGTACATGAGAAGTTTGCCAAGTATTGCTGTGATGATAAGATAGTAAGTTTTACTCCCTCATCAGCGCACTATTTGTTCTTTCTAAGAGACTTCACTCTGTGAACATTATTATTGTTATTATTATTATTATTAGTTTATTCGCCAATAAAACAATACATAACAAAATACAGGACAATACACCCCGAGATGGGCAAGGGACAGCAAAAGCAACTACATACTATGATCCATAGACCTGCTGCCCCACATCTGGGGGTACACAATGATATAAATAAAGATATACATCTGAGAACATAAAGCACTTCATTTAAAACTGGTAAAAATAAATATAAATGTTCTATAACAAGCAAAAACATGACAAATTAATAAATACAGAATTATGTATACATAAATAACAAATATAAAATAAATACAAAATATAAAAAAAAAAAAATAACAAAATCAAAAAACATGGACAGAAGGCCCTGCCCACCCTGATATGAAATAATAACTAAGTAGAGTTAAGGGGTCGGCAGACAGAATATTTGAGTGAATTGAGGAAGCTGTGGAAAGGCAATAACAATAGACCAGACCACCAACATGTTTGTGACCATTTGCTGTTTGGGTGATCAATTTTATCAAAAGAGAAGTTGAGATGTTTATATTCTGACAACTTTCTGCATTAACAACATTATTGGTTCCTTAAAATGCACACTGTTTGATATGTCAGTATCGATCAGAATTATTGTTATTATTGTAAGAATAATAAGAACAGCTTTATTTATTGATGGTAGCCATGTCACCATGAAGATGATTTTCAATGGGCCAACAGAAAACTTTAAGAACAATAAAAAATACATACAAAATTTTAAAAAAATATTAAACTTTTTCAGGAGTAACAAATATAAAGTTACAAAATGATGATTAATACTATCACTAAAAAAGAAGGCTCTGAGGCTTAGGGTCAAACACCAAAAGGGAAGATGTGATTCTAGCTTTAAAGATTTGACATGATTTCACTCCCCAGTCCTTACAAGCCTGCATCCTAATGAATAATATCCAACAACTGAGGGTGCAGCTAGAGAAGGTGTTTGAGTCTATGGGAGGAGAGAGTCTGGACCCGATAGCAGCAGACATCCTCAAGAAGCTGCAGGGAAGCCTGAATGAAGTGCTCGACCAACTCAGCCAAATATTTTCCAAGAGGTACATGGGATCATTTAAAGATTAATTTTACCAAGTTTACGAAGTATATGTGACTCGATTCAGCGGTTTTTGTCTAATCCCCGATTATAGACCTTTGCCCTTTTGTTCCAAGAAGGGGATTACGAGGCATCGAGAGACTTCCGCTATTGTTCATTTATTGTATTTCAGCTCAATGGAGGTAAGTCAGAGTGAGCTAGCAATCGAGCCATAGCTCCACTCCTGTGCCGATGTTTTGCAATTCACGGTGCATGAGTTTGACATTTTCTCGGTTGAGAAAACAAAAGGGACGATCCAATAAAGAGTGTCTTTGTTCTCTTGGCATTGTCAAGTCAGGGTGTCTTTGTGCCGGCGGTACCCTCAAAGAAAAAAAGATTCCGTCAATTTCCCAAAAAGAATCCCACCGGGGGACGGGACAAACAAAGATCCCGGCGGCAACTGCTGTAACAGCTCCTTGAAATTTGGCCATGAGCTGAAGTTCAATGCCCTAGTCCAATCGGCTACGGCATGCCATGGGTGGCAACTTGAAACCACAACTCATTTGTCAGATAGTTTCTACATTTTTTCCCACTTCCCACCGTAGAAGGTTTCATATCCTATTTATCACGGTTATTATCATTTTTGTTTGTTGACAGTCTGGAGCCACGGTTACAGGAGAGCATCCAGCAGTTGAGTATCCTCCTTGGTGAGGTGAAGGGTGCAGGGAACGTGGCCCTAAGCCAGCCTAGTCAGAAGGCCAACGTCCAGGCAGAGGCGGATAATGTCCTCAGACCTCTCATGGATGTCCTTTACAGCAAGTAAGAATTCCTAAGTAGGGAGGATGATTGGCAAATTGTGGTCGAGATAAATAATAATAATAACAATCTGCAGTTTTTGTTTAGCGCTTTATCACACCCTATGGGCGTCTCAAAGTACTCAGTATTTTTGTTTTCCTGCAAGGTATGTGAAATATGAGACCTATTCCTTTACATAGCACATTGTAACAGTTTATTAGGTGCTGTGGCACAATCTGCAGCCAATCAAACCAGGAACAATGGGGCAAACCCCTTCTCTTTGCGATAAGTTCAGATGTAAGTAAATGGGTTTGTGTCTCATTGTTCATGTAGAGTAAGTTTTCAAAATTAGTTTTTTGGTTTGTTTATCAGCACTGTTTTTGTCTTCTTCTCTTTTGTTAGTTTGACAGAGCTGGCCCAGAACTGTGAGAAGACAGTTTTGAAACGTCTGCTGAAGGAGATGTGGAGGATTGTGGTCAGCACAGTGGAGAAGGTAGTCGTCTTACCTCCCATGAATGATGCCTCGGTGAGTTGAAGGATAAAACAAAAGAAGTCTGCTTAAATACGTCATTGTTTGATTGACATTTCTCTTGGGTAGATCTTTTCCATCACGTACATGGATTCTGCAGATTGTGCAGACTTCTTTTGCAGTGGCTCAATAAAAGCTGTGTCTGATTTATCGGCTGCGGCTGTTGTCGAGGATGTTACTAAGGGAAACCTTTGCTTCGATGTATTAGTGGTGAGGCAGCTGCAGCCGCTGATTTGGAAAACGGCCTCAGAAATGAATCTTCTGTAAGATTGAAAGCTTCGGCTGTGGCTACAAGGCCTCGCTTCTCCCCATCTGTCAACACTGCGGTTTTAGGCAGTAGACATAGCCATAAGCCAAAGACGCTGAATTGATATAGGGTCTTTTACTCAATAAGTGTGCAGTCATAAACATACACACAAATCTTGACTACGTGTGCTTCATAAAAAAACACATACAAGGTTTAGTTAGGGAACTTTTGCGACTAAGCCCTTTGGGTATTTTTGCTTGAAGGAAAGCTGTGGAAGAGGCTCTTGACCAGTTATTTTGTTTCCAGTTGACCTCTTCTTTTCTGTCAGTTTAAGTCAATGCATCCAAACAGAGGCCTGAAGTAATAATAGTCGGGTTCCATTATATGAGATGCTTGTAAAGCTATCATTACAATTCTGGTCTTTACAGGAAACCAGACAAAGATGGCCCTTCAAGGATTTAGGTCTAGAGATCTTGATAATGATGCAGTTGTTTTATTTATTTATTTATTATTTTTTTTATTTTATTTTTTTTTAATTTTATTTATTTATTTATTTGTTAATTTTTTAAATTTTTTATTTATTTTTTTTATTATTTTATTTATTTACTTATTTTTTTATTTATTTATTTATTATTATTATTTTTTTTTTTTTATTTATTTATTTATTTTTTTTGGTGGGGATGGGGGGCTGGAGGAGGGGGTGGAATACTGGAAACCATTTTGAATTCTCTATGAAGCTTGTTATTCTAAGTACAAACACCATTGTTGTCAACTTTTGAACTGAAATTTACATAAATCCGTTGTTTCTCGAATTTATTTGAGTCATTGAGAGGCTGGTTATCCAAGAGAATTGAATGACAACTGCAGTTTAATCCAGTTGTTTTTGTTAGTCCAGGCATTCTGTACACAGGCCAATTCAAATGAAGCATGTGGTCCCCAAAATAATGAGAAGTCATTCGAAATGAGATGTCATTCGAAATGAGAAGTCATTTGAGAGCAATTTGAAATGAGACGTCATTAAAAATGAGATGTCATTTGAAATGAGAACTCATTTGAAGTGAGAATTCGTTTGAAATGAGAACTCATTTGAAACAAAAAGCCTTTCAATTTTATGTACATGTATCAGAATGAGTGATCTTCTGGAACTCCAGCTAAAAAAAAAAAGTGTAAACGAATTGTCTGAAACTTGTGAGGTAAAACAAGAATTTGGATAAGTGGAAAAAATAGATATGAATAAATATTCATATTATTTATTTATGGACTTATGCCACAAGTTTACCAAAATAACAACGCTGTCCAAAGGAGCATCTTGGAAGTCTAGTGAAATCAGAATTTGGATTTCAAGTTATAGATCATAAAAATGATTGGATTAAGTAACTGTTCAAATTTGTTGGGTAATCAGATCTCGCCTTTTTCTTACAGTTATATTCATTCATTCATCTTATTCCTCATATTTCTCCATTTCTATCATTTTCCCCTTAACGCCTTTCTCATTCCTCAACCTTCAACCTTTTTCCTATCTCTCTCTCTCTCTCTCTCTTGTTCTGAATGCATGCTGCACATTGGGCTCATTTTTAACTCATCAAGATGAGCTCAATATTGGCCACGCTGAACCCAGCTCTTGTCAAACTACAACAAGTACATGGTGCTACTAAGGTAACACAAGTCAACGAATGTCCCCGCATGCCCTCTGCCTCCCTCTCCACCCTCTCTAGTCGGTGTCTGTCTCTATTGCTTTGTATACTCATTCCGTTTGGTGCCCCGACTTATTATTGACCCCTTACACCATCGTCCCATGTGGCTACGGTCCGCCACGCTTGCCATTTTGGTTGGGAGTCAAGTTGCACTACGTTAAAATAAGGTAAGCGTTTAAACGCCGCGTGGCATAAAATGCGCACCACACTGTGAAACACACGGAAACATTGACTTCCAAAATGGCATAACCAAGCCGGTTGTGATGATGACGTCAGGTGATGTGGGTCAATCAATAGAAATCATCTAGTCTTTACAATCCATACTGGGTTGTTGCTGTTGTTTAGACTGCTTTTGACTGTGTTGTACAGTGTCAACGAGTTGTTTGTTGTTGTAATGATACATTGAATGCATGGTGTGTTTTTTTTTTTTATTGTAACCCTAACTACCTCGACGTCTTCTAAACCCAAACCATGCTCAGGTTGGCGTAGTGGTATCTTTCCTCGCCTTCCACCTCTAGGACCCCGATTGGAATCCCGCTGGGGGCACTATGTAGATTGGGTTTTTCAATCCCTACCTGATTGCGTGGGTTTCCCCTGGAATAATTCTCTGGGGTTTTCCTCACACATCTAAAACTGAAACTTCCTTGTCTTCTCTCCATGGGGTTCTTGGCTAGTATAGTGATTAAATTCGCTTTCTAAGAGTGCGGATACTGGTTTTTGACAATTGCCAATGTTGTCCATGTCGTTAAGAAAATCTCAGAGAGAAAATGTCACAAAGCAGTTGGATGGAGGATTGAATGGGCGACATGTTTGCTTCCTTTATGGTAGTGATTCCTCTACAGAATATACTACATAATCCTTCCTTGTTTTTGTAGCACCATGAAAGACTTAGGATGTACTGAATTATATAATTGAAGTGTAGTTTTGATGTCTTGATGGTGTGTCATCGATTGTTTGCCATGTTGCTATTTAGAGCCAAATGTACACAAATAACCACCTTCACATTGTTGATTTGATTAATTCACACCATTTATGTGCAATCAAATTGTGAAGTGTTTTAGTGATATAGCCGTAACTAAATGTTGATAACGTAAATTAACTGTGGCATGATGTAAGATAGTCAATTGTACGGTGAAGTTTTTTTTTTGTACAATTTGTCATTTGTACTGTAGTTTTTGTGCCAAGAGTGCCGTATGTTGCACTGTGCGTAGAGTCAGTATGAGTTTCTAGCCACAGGTGTGACTGTTGAAAAAGGTGATCGTAGTTTATGTGAAATGAGGCCCACCGCTTCACCGGGTTTTACCATTTTGTTCGGGTAGCTGTTGACCTTTTCAGATTCGTACCTTATGGCAAGTGTTGTGGATTTAGAGTGTTTAGACAGTTGACGCACACTCTAGTTTTGCTGAGTTTAGCCGATTGAAACCCCACACATACAACCCCACATCTTACATGATATGTCTGGCCCTTGATCACACAATACATTGAACCACTTAAAGAGTGGGCACATTGGTAAGATTAAAAATATAAATGTCCACAGATCTGCACATTACTTACCTGGTACAAAGACGGTCACGGTGGAAAACTTCCCTTGAGACATTTTTGCTTCAAATGCTATAATTTTTGAGAAATGAGTAAAACAATTAGTTTTGACCGATTGAGCTCAAACTTTCACAGGTTTTTTATTTCATGTATATGTTGGTTCACACACAGAGTGTGGATACCAGTCGTTGACAGTTCTTACCAATGTCGTCCGCGTGCTTTAACAAACACAGCACCTCACACATCTTCACATATATACAACCTCACATCTACATTATGTCTGCACCTCACACAATACATTAAACCTCAATACATTAAACCTCAATATAGCGCCTCATACATACAGTTACTCACGTAGAGCCTCACATGATCTACCTACAAAACCATGGAGGTACAGCCTCCATAACAGATCGTACATGTTGATACCTCATCCTCACAAGGAACACTCCTCTATGAGACCCCGACACAAACGCAGTACCTCACTTTTCAAGACCACTCGTATTGAATATCACATGCAGGAATTTGTGCCATACACCTTGTCCATGTTATGCCATGTAAAAGTTTTTAATAAATAAATATTAATGGATTAGCTGAAAATGCACCTGTTACCCTCCCCTTTATATATTTTGTAACAATTTATTTCATTTAAAATAATGCTCTTTGGGAATTCGCACAAAAACCTTGCTCATGGTGACGTGACGTCACTGGTGGAACAACCTTTGTAACCAAAATGTCTGAATTTCATTTCTACCATACAGGCACGTTCTGTTGTGGTAGAATAAACATTTCTTAACATATCTCATTCCACAAGTGATGTCACATGTGCTACATCATATGAGCCAGGCTTTTTGGTTTTTGGGGGGCATTCCAAAAGAGCATTGTTTCAAGTGAAATAAATTGGAAAAAATATATATATAAAGGAAGTTGCAACAGGTACATTTTCAGTTTGTTAATTAAAACAAACTTTGACATGGCTTAATGGTCAATGCAGTCTGGTACACATTCTTTATAAATACAGCCCCCCCCCCCCCCCCCCGTACCTCAGACATGTGCATGGAACCAGTGAGTAGTATCTTCTGTTAGAGTAAGCTACTTGTACAGTGTTGTCACATTGTGAGGTTTTATCTCCGGCCATGACTACAGTTTTGAAACAACAGAAAACTGAGTAGACTTATGAACTTACATGGGGCGTTTACAAAACCATGACTTGGGCTTGGGCTTGGGCTTAGGCTCTGAGGCTCTGCTGCCAGTTAAAACATGCGCTTTCCATATGGGGCTTCAAACAGGTGGACGGAGCTCAAGCCCGAAGCCCAAACCCAAGCCGTGGTTTCGAAAATGGCACATAATGGAAGTACCTCTTAAAAAACAAGAACTTAATTCATGAATACACTCATACTTGCATTGACACAATGAACTGTATAGATAGTTCCCACTTGACGTCACACAGTGTAAAGTTGGCCATCTTTACAGGCAAATCAATCATTTTTTGAACGCACAACTTTACGTGACTCGTAAATACCGCTAGTGTTTTGTGGAAGTTTGATCAAAATCTTTTCATGATTGGTCATTGAACTACTTAGCTGCATAGAAAAGTTAGAATGCGTGACACGGCTGCAAGCCAAAACTCAAGTTGCTCCAAGATGGCCTCTATCAGGAACTATCTATTACTGTTGGTTGATGTTCCATACAAGCAGAGTATAGTGTTCTCCTGTGATTCTTGGTATCGCTGTAAACCAAGCCTTCTCATCCAATCTTGATTTTTGTTTTCTTGTCCGTCTGTCTTCTAGGAGGGTAACAGAGAGGAGAATAAGAACTTGACGCCCAAGCAGTGTGCCGTTCTGGACATGGCACTCGATCAAATCAAGGTAAGGAACATTTCAAAGCATCAATCAGGCAAACTTTTTTCTACAAACTTGTAAGTACCTGTTTATAAAAAAAAAAAAAAATTCTCCTCTCTATTAAATACAGAAATATGATAAGATTCATCTGCAAACTCTTCAGATATTTTAAGAGGTTTTTGAAATTTATTTTAATTTAGAGTTTGTCAGTTAAAGACCTCAGCTTCTGGATGTCTTTGATTGTGGCTTTCACTTTGTTCAGAATCAGTCTGGGACTGGATTCATTTCAGTTTGAAACTGTTATTTTCATATTTTACAGTTACAGAATAGCACTCATAATAACATGAAATTACAATATGGAGAATTGTTTGCATTTTTACCCATACACCGATGAGTGTTATTGGCACTGTATACTCAGTACTTTCCAGAGTCCTGTGAAAACAAATTCCACAGGCATGTTTTGGGTTGGCTTCGAACCTATGACCTTTGCCAATCTAGAGAACGATGCAAATTTAACATCAATTACAATATGAAGGCTATACACAATAAGCCGAAGCTTGTAAAGGGAAAGCCTTGAACGTATAATAAATTAAATATAACGGGAAATTGAAGTACCAGTACAAAACAGACAAGACAGACAAATAAACAGGCTAGACAGCACGTAACAAGGTGACCAACGGACATAAAAAGTGAAAACAGAGTTCCAATTTAATTACACTGTAGGTAGGAAAAAGGAGGGCGACTTGCATTGAAGAATATCAGTTTAGGGAACTGCAGAAAATAAACTATGCTAGATACTGGGACAAAAGTTTGTTCTTGACTCCACACCAATGATGTAATCTTGCATGCTGATATACTCAGTACGGATTTCCAATCTACTAAATAATTGCTTTTTGAAGTTGCCTGGTAGGTTTCAAGAATATCTTATTTTGTGAACGATTCTTTGCCATTTTTAAAACGTTTGTTCTTCTTTTGTTCAGCAATATTTCCACGCTTCCGGCAACGGTCTGAAGAAAGCTTTTTTGGAGAAAAGCCCAGAGCTACAATCTCTGCGCTACGCTCTGTCTCTGTACACACAGACAACTGATATGCTTATCAAGACATTCGTACAGAGTCAAACCTCACAAGGTATGAAGTAGAGTCTGGGGAGAAGGGGGGAGGGGGTACTCACTCTGACTTGCCTCCATTGAGCCGAAATACAATGAATGAAAAATAGTGGAAGCCTCTCGATGTCTCGTAATCCTCCTCTTGGAACAAAAGGACAAAGGTCTGTAATCGGGATTTACACAAAAACCACCTCTCAATGGCCACAAAATGCCAATATATTTAAGACATTTTTTGTCCTTGTGTGGGTGAAACGAAGCATTAGGGTGGCGTGTGTATGGTCTATGCACGCTCCACAGTTGAATGGCCGGGCGACTTTTGCTCCGGTGGTGCGAAAGATCACAGACTAAAATAACTGGTCATAAACAGCTCCAGCCGTGTCTTTATCAGCCGCTTAAAACCAGGTAAACTTGGTCATGTGACCACCTTTTCAACCGATAGAAATGCCTAAACTGGCTTTGTTATTTATGAATATTTGTTAATTGCTAAGAAGATGAAAAAAAGCCCAGATATTAAAATTATTTGAAGAGGGTTCCATGCAAGTAGACCCACAACAGTATAATATGTTAGAAAAATTCACACTCAAACTTCTTTTGTGTTTTTGATCTTAACAGACCAGCCCAGCTTGACTGACTCCGTTGGTGAGGTTTCAATTCAGGTTGATCTTTTCACTCATCCAGGGACTGGAGAGCACAAAGTCACTGTCAAAGGTAGCGGACTTCAAGCCCCATCCTCCCTCCATACACCTCACGTAGCCCTTTGATTTAAAGGGTGTAAAGGACTTGGTTTATAGTTGGTCGCGCGATGATAATCGCCCGACGCTGTGATCGCTGGACGCTAAGCCTTTTGTATTGCAGTCTATAGTCGCTGAGGCGTCAGCGACGACGATAAACTGCTTCGTGCGTCCATTGCACGACCGACTATAAACCAGCCTTAAAAATGAACAGCTCTTTTTCTTCCCGCTTTATGTCCCACTGTTGACATTTTTAAACATTTTAGATCCAACCTATTGCAAACTATGGGTGGCAATTCTAAAAGTTGGTTGCGAAAAAACTCAGACGGGATGCCGAATTTTGTCAGAAGCACTCATATTTATCGTAATGCTTTTGATCATTCCCTTAGCAACAAACTTTGCAATCGATCTGTCCTCAAAATATGGTACTTTTCATAACTTTTAAATATCAGTTCCATGCAATTACTCATAAATGTAAATAAAAAACAAACTGCTTCAATAAATAATTTACTCCTGTGAAGAGTTCTGCCCGAGCAGTGAGATCCCTGAGACTGGATGGGCGTCTGTAGTTAGGCAACTAGCACGCTGGAGTTGACCTGATGTGTGTGAAGTAATTTTTTAATTGTATGTATGTTTTCTTCAGTGGTTGCTGCTAACGATCTGAAGTGGCAGACGACGAGTATGTTCCGGCCGTTTGTTGAAGTCTACATGATCGGACCCCACCTGAGCGACAAACGACGCAAGCACAGCACCAAGTCCAAGGGAAACAACTGGGCCCCAAAATACAATGAAACATTCCAATTGTGAGTTGTCGGCCAAATTTTCTTGGGTACATTCTTTTATGAGTTGCACAGCTGAAAGGAAACTGCTTACACTGTTCACATCTTTTGCCATGCTTTGGGTGCTCGGCAGTGAGAAAAAGAAAAAACCAAATGAGCAGAAGGCATACCTGTCAACTGTACTGTTTTTACCCGGGATTGTCCCGATTTCTAAATTTCAAAACACCTAAAAACTGTGATGTCCTGATTTTCGGGGGAAAGAAGATTTGAGTGCATTATCGCAGAATGTAATCACGAGACGAGGGAAAATCTGCACTATTCCATTTCGTGAGGCAACGTGGAGTGAAATTGAAAAGCCGGTATTCTTTGAGTGATTATATTGTGCGACAACGCACAAACGAAATGCATTCACTATTTGTTTTATATAACGCACACATAGATTTTTGTGATTTGATTTTTTTTTCAAAGTAGACACAGAAGTTTGCCCAACCCACACTCTGAAAATAATTTACAAATAAAAACCTTCTAAACACCTTGGACGACTCCAAAAGGGCAGGGAACGATTATTTGGGGAACGATGCTGCAAAGCGTCCAATAATTATCCATATTCGATTGGCCTATCCACTATTATATTTTGGAGCGTCACAGCATTAAACAGGCAAAACAATGGATGACAGGTGACACATGTCCCACCAATCAAATGACAATGATCTGTGTGTGTGGTTACACACACACACACACTCAAAACAGAGCAATGCTAACAATAGCTATTTTACAGTTATGCAACATTTTTACAACGGTAGAAATTCTATTGCTGACGATTTTCTGAGATGAATGGTACGTAGCATGTTTGAAAAATTGTGAGAGAGCCAACACCCTTCTGCCAGTCATCGAAGGAGTAATAAATTCGTTTTGTGCTCATGTGTGTGTTCATATTTTTTCGAACAGTCTCGGACAATTTTCTTTTTGTTCTTTTCCCCATCCAGCATTCTGGGTAACGAGGACGAGCCAGACGCTTATGAGCTGCACATTTGTGTCAAGGATTATTGTTTTGCTCGTGAGGATCGCTTGATCGGCATCGGTGTTATGCAGCTGCGGGACATTGTTGAGTGCGGCAGCTGCGCCTGCTGGTGTGCGCTGGGCCGCAAACTCCACGTGGACGACACCGGCGGAACAATACTGCGCATTTTGTCGCAACGGACAAATGACGAGGTCGCCCGCGAGTTTGTGCGTCTCAAGTCTGAGAGGAGATCAGAAGGCGGTGACGGGTGAAGCTAACACACGGCTCTGTCGGGGAGCCCAATCATTAGCTGCCATCATATTAACATAAAGTGCCTCCTTTCCAAGAAAAAAAAACAAAAACAGAAAGAAATAACGAACGAAACCAAATCAAAAAAACCAATCCTTGATTCAGCCTTTGTTTCTCGTTGGAGAATAAATGTATATGGTTAAACAGTAGCACTTCAGGGATGTAGTTGAAAAAGGCACCGACTGTAGGCACCACCAATTCAGGTGACTGGCTTATTAGACTGGTCACCGCACATAGAGTATATATCCACAGGATCCAAACGCAGCTGGCACCAGGAGAAGGGGACCAGGGAAGTTGATTTGTATAGCTACGCAGTATCTTTCCAGACTGTCGTCAAGACGTATTAAGTGTGTTTTGTGTCTCTCCTCTGTTGTTGATATTGCTACATCTTTTATCAGTAATTAGTAATCTTTCTAAATAACGCTCCATTACCAAAACCTGCCATATTGTCTCAGTTGATGGAAGCACCACTATTTTGCCACTTTGCAATATCTGTTATAACTCGGTTTATTTCAAATCTCCTTGCTTCGTATCCACTGCAGTAGAACTATACTGCAATCTTTTTTATTTATCTCTGTCCGAATATTTGTGAGTTCAACCTTTAGATCTGGTGATCCTTATCAAAGGTCAGAGGCCAACTGAAAATGTATGGGAAATAGAAGAGATACAAAACAGAAACTGTATTTCTTTTCTTTTTTTAGGAATCTGAGTATGAAAAACAAGGAAGGTTTTAAATTCAGGACATGTCCTTTTTTGGGGGTGAATAGGACGAGGTTAAAGACGATAGACCTTTGTATCCGCTGTGAGCATCGTGGCCTCTCTGGTCTCTGGCCTGTAGAGGGTTAATACTTGAGCTCTTGAACACGTTAGGGAAATAGGCTTTCATAGATCGATCCATTAAACCATGGCGCTTACGTGAGATGGACATGACGAACATCTCTTGTTTGCCCATTGAGCTTTTGAGTCAACACTGCTACAATGGTGGCAACTTGTTTAACTTTTGTAATGGGAATTTTAACATGTCAGAATTTTGTCGGATTTTGGGGGCAGATAAATCACGGTTGTGATTGGTCAATGCAAGGGGGGCTAGAGAGCATAATGGATCGATCTATTGAGTATCTAGTAATCTATAACAACTTGTTTATACTGGTAAACATTATGTACTGGCTACGTTGCATTACATCTGCATGAGCTTTGCATCTTTATATTTGCAGACGTGTGTTGCATTGTGAGACATTCACATCGCAGTCCGGTGGACAGGTCCGTTGAGTCCTGCCCCCATGATGGTGCACTGACCAATCACAGGCCGTGATTGCGCAATCCCAAAATCCGACAAAATATTTGACATGATTAAAGTCCCATTTCAAGAGAACAAACAAGGTGTCGCCATTTAAAACAAAAAAATGTACTCTGCAACACTTTGACTGCTTATGACTGGAGAGAGGCAAGTCTCATGTTACCCCTAATGCATGTAATGTCTCGTTGCTAGGCAGTTGCTTCGGTGGGTGGGGTTTAATGGAGAAAAAAAAAGAGAGGAGGAAATCCTTTGGCTGCATTATTCTTCCACCTGTGCATTTTTTGTATCGATGAACCTGTCTAAATAAGATGCAGAATAGACCAATCCATTAAGCCCCACCCCCTAACGTGTGAACCAATCACAGCCTTGGCTACACCACCAAAAGTCTGACAAAAGTCCACTTATAGCGCGCACGTACGTGTTGTGCAGTGTTGCATGGAAGAGAAGCACATTGTGCTGCCCGCGTGTACAGTGGTGATGTAGCCAATGCTGTGATTGGTCAATATGTTTAGGGGGCGGGGCTTACTGGATCGGTCCATTGCTTCTTATTTTCTACCACAAAAGCATGTAAAGTTTTGCCATCAGTGAGTTCGTTGATCTTCAGCGATTCATTTCATTGTCATTCAATTTTCAAAAATCATTGCGTAATTTGGATTACTATAGCAATTATTTTCCGAAAAACAAAAGTTTGAATGTCAGATTCTTGTGAAGCTACCATAATGCGTCTCGGTACGATGTTATGCGGTCCTATTTATTTGAATTTCTTGTACAGCGTAAAAAGCTGTTTGTATATTAGTACAGTTGCATGAACATAAATTATTCTATTTGCAGATTTGCATAATAATCACGCAAGAAATTATATAATAATTGTAGAGAGTTTTAAAGAAAACAAAAAATATCCAAGTGGATGTTTCCTTTGCACAAGTTTATTGTGATTTTTGTGGACACGTCTTTGTGTTTTTTTACCAAGTGCAATTTTGATTACAAATAAATGCTTAATTGGCTAAATACGGTGCACATTATCAATTCTCTTAAGAGATAGGTCGGGGTTTTTCTTTTCGTGTTAATCCGTTAAATCTATCTGATCGCTTTAATCTAAAGTTGTAATCACATTTATATTTGTTACTACGTAACCACAATTAGATGATAAAAAAAATTTCATTGATTTCCAACAAAACAAAATATTTCAATAAATATTTAAAGTTTTTTGATACAAACGTTGCAGTTGATAAAAAGAAAAAAGACTTTTGATAACATAAGTACTAATTTATGAAAGGTGTTAATGAAATCAAATTAAATAAACAAATGTGACTCTCTTGAGTAGACACAGATTTTGTTTTTAAATCAACGTATCCTTTGTAATAACGTAATAATATTGCATTCAATTTAATCCAAACATTTTTTATACCTAAATACAAATGTTGATATATGGGAACTATTATCTATCAATATTTCCAAATATTTCAGACGGGGAGGGGGGGAAACCACCAAACTTATGATTAATGAGAATGAAATCAATTTGTCACTAATTTTTTTATTCCATTTTCAAATCCAACCATCAATGGTACCAGTTTCAAAAAATGAATTAGATTATTTTACCCAACTAGCAACTAGTTGTCTTGTGGTTGTACACATTATTAAAATAACCTGTGTTTGGATGGAGGTCCTTTGGTTAGGCCTATAACCTGCAACTGCAGCATTAACACTTAAGAATGAACATATCATTGGATCCAGCCGCAGTCATTTTCGAAGACATAAATTTATAACCAGCTTGGTCTCACTCTGTTTCAACCCTGCTCATAAAACTTGGTGCCTAGGGGCCTTTTCCAAACCGAGGCTTGGGCTCCAGCTCCGGCTCCGCCATTAATTGTAGAGCAATGCGCATCTTGCATGGTGCTTCTAGCATCAAACAGAGCCCGGAGCCCAAGCCCAGGTTTGGAAAAGGCCCCATGTAACCAACATTCTCATGAAAACCACTGGTGTCCAAAGACTTTGTAAATGCATATCCCGTGAAAAGGTCTTCATGAGCATCAAAACTTGTTTTCCTAATTTGTATCAAGGTCTCTTGGCCATTGGGGTTTATCATGTAACTACTTTGTAGCAATAATTTGATGTCATTCATTTCTTTGTACAGATCACATGTATTGGTGTGTCACATGTCTTGTGTTGATGCATTTTGGATGCGGTTTGGTTTTTTTCCTTCTCTTGGGAGTCTGCACTATTCGTTTCGTTTCTTTTCCTCCCCGTGTAATTTATTAAGTCACAAGATTATTTCAGATCAAAATAAGTTTTGTCAATTTGTATGAAATGTGTTTTAAGACAAAGGCAGCCGGGAATGTTTTAGATTCCAAGTGAGTGGATTTATGTCAAAAGGGAAATTTTGCTGTTCCTGTCATGGGTATATTTGTGGAATGACGGCTTTCGTTTTGGTTAAAAAGGATGTGTCTACAAATGATTTAAATTGCTGATATTTTTCTTTCAGTTGCTGTAACCAAACAAAAGGAAAACAAAACAGTTGAATTCATGAACTCGTCGGCTGACTTGCTTGAGTTTTATGTTAATATAGTGTCTACTTCTACAGATTCAAGACAGTTTAAGCCAGTTAATGCAGAAGCCTGGCCTGAACACTCACGTAGAGGTGTAGCCATGCTTGTTCCCTAGTACTAAAACAACCCACTCATTTCAAAAATATCTGATCCAAAATTACACCCCTACTTTCGCTGAAATGAAAAAAAAAAAAAAATTCTTTGAAAAGTTTACCCTTTTTCCAGCGCAGCATCCGGGTACCAGTGTTTGCAAGGTGAACATAGTGGAACATAAAGATGTCGAGTCAAACTCTAGGCTGAAATCCAGAGCTTTATTCAAAATAAAGCAAATTGCTATAGAAATATTTTTTTTGAATATATTATCAGGACTCAACATTTGTAAAAGTCTGCAGCCTTTTTTTACAACTTTGAGGAGGAGCTTGTACTTCTCAGTCTGGGCCGACTACCAAAACTAGCCCCTTTCTTTGTGTTTTGGGAATGAGTATGCGGTACTGATGTGCACCTCAAGTGCTATGGCCAGTGTGGAGATAGGGTAGGCCCAGTTGGACTCCTCCGTTGCATACGGCGTAGTGCAACAGAGACTGGCATCCTCCAAGGGCTAAAGATGGGGTTAGCACATTGAGTTATATAATAGAACTAGAGGGTGTACTCGCTATGCCACGCACCGAACTCCACTGACTCACCATGGGCGAAAATCACTATGGGCAAATTGCAAACGAATGTCCACTTAGAAAATGGCTGCTGTGTGAACGGATGAGTAACCATGCGTAAATGAAAGGTCCGCGCCATTTTCTCAATGGTCAACAAATGCTCCTTGTCGGGCCGTGTTGCATGGTTTGTACGCCCTCTAGTTCTAATGTATAAATCTATGGGTTAGCATCAAATGCATACCCTGGTTAGTTGCGCAATGTATACTAGGTTGTTCACTCAGATACATATTGGCAACTTCGTTTTTCTCATGTGGATTCTACGTGGAATATTTCTGAGGTATCCAAACATTGAGTCACACTCAGTAAGTGTGGCTTGCTTCACACCAAGAAAAAAAAACGAGCTTAATTAGCCTTGTTGAGGTATGGCGGACACTATAGGAGTGCACTGTTTGGTTTGGGTGGATACAGACAAAATTTACCCAAACCAAATAGTGTCCTGGTAATGTGTCCACCATATCTCAAAATGGCTTAATATACACTTCCACACAAAAATACAATTTTGCAAAGTAATCTTGGAATGGTATGGTAGATAATGTCACCATTTATAGAATGGTAACACTGTTAATAGGGAATGTGAACCTGGGTACATTGTGGCCACTGTGCAAGTGCTATTCTCCCGACTGAGCTGTCCGGGATTTCCACAGTGGACTAGGTTTGCAAGACTTTAACCTGCTTGCTGAAAAAGAGAGAGAGAGAGAGAGACAGAGAGACAGAGAGAGAGAGAGAGAGAGAGAGAAAAAAAAAGTTGCTAAAAAATCAGAGCAGATGTGGTCATTAGGTAGACAAAAATGGGCAAACAAGAACACTAAAATCTTCAACATTTATACGCTCATATCACTGCTAAAAACAGACGCTGTTGGGAAACTGTTTTCCATCAGAATTAAGAAACCAAATGCTCAATGAGTCTTTTGTTTCCGGTTCTAGTTGTTCAGTCAAAGAGTGTCTGACACATGAGAAGAGTTGGAATTTCTCTTGGGGGGGGGGACCCAAAACAACAACAAAAAACATCTCATCTAGTAAGTTTTGCGATGACACCATGTAATTATCTTCAGTTGTTAAAACCATCGGTTCTTTTCAGAACCACACCAACTCATTAGAGATAATAACATGGTGTCGCCGTGTAAACTCACTAGATTGTATTCCCACCATGCAAAGTTTCAAATCCTACTTGATAACAAAAACATGTTCACATGAAATGTGGATGACAAAGTCTGGGCTGTTTTCTTAGCAAGTGGGTTCGGATGATACCAACCCTTAACTCATTTACTGCATAAATAGTTCATTGATTTTATTCAGTACGGTTAGTCTACGCATAGTGCATTACATAACGTAATGCCGGGTTGGTTTATGCTGGTTCATACATGCATGAACAACCAGTTGTTTTGCTGTTATGATCTTATTTTTAGTTTTGACTTTGATTGAGAGATAATGTAAATGCATTGCCATTGTTCTAAAAAGGAGAAGGTTATAGTTATGTTGTATTATAAATATGCAAAGGTCTGAAGTGGTGTGTATATTAATATATATATGGACAATGCAACGGTTATGCGGAAGTTAATAATCACTCTATATTATATTGTACATTTTTCAGAGATATTTAATACGACCAAATTGGTCAATTTTTGTTTTTCCTTATTGATTGGTTGAAATAAGACAAATCTGGTAATGGCAGAACGTAAATCTGCTCACCTAATATGAAGAAGTTTGTTGTTATCTTCACTTTTGCCTACCAGAATATATCGCCCACCATGATCTCAGATATGTTGAAAGACTAAGGGCCAAATGTAAAAAAAATTAAATAACGTAATTCTTCTTTTCATACTAATATACACTTTAACTGTAGAGCTAGACATGTCCTTTGTACACAATAAAGGTGCTAAAAAGGTGTTTCTTTACATCAATTCTCTGTGGAAAAAAAAACCCAGCAAGATCTTTGGTATCAAACGGTGTAACGACTAGCTAATAGTTAAACTAATTATTATACAGGCTTTACTGTAAAGCATTGGTAAACTGTCATTCTGTTAAATATAACCCCTAAGGTAATTCCAAGATTTGGGTGCAATAGAAATTATCTTGCAGGGTTACCCATCGAACAAAATTGGTGAAAGGATGTAAGGCAAATTAATCAAGTTACTAAATTATCGCAGCATATCAAACAGCCTCCCTCCTCCCACACCCCTCCCCTCCCCAGAACTGGCCTCCCAAAACTAAAAACAAAAAAACAAAACAAAACAAATGTATTTTGTGCTTGACAAAAAAATGATTGCAAACAGAAATCTTTTTCACCAGATATTTGGCTCCAACATAGGACTCTGATGAATATAAGTTTGAATTTTAAAACGCCGTTCCTCTCGGCATGCTGCCTCTCGGAATGTGATTACAAAAGTTACAGAGTATCAAAATGAATTGAAAACTGCTCTGTACTCTCAATGTATTTTTTTACGTTTCACGAGTTTTGTCTTTGCAAGCTGACCGATGAGAAGAGTATAATATTAATGTAATGAACAAATCTGCAAATCAAAATGTTTTAAAAGAAAAAAAACAGAAAGAAAAAATCTTATAAATTGAGGCCTGTATTAACAAGCATCTTTTGAGGATGAGTGCTGACTCAAGTTCTCAAACAAAATAAAAGTATTAAAAAAAACTTCTAGTGATTTTAACAAATTTGGTACCATTTTTAGTTCATTTTGTACAAATCTTGTACCCTACCTCCTCACCGACACCACTAATTACATTGGTGTTATTATTTGATGTCCATAACTCAGTACTGGTTAGCTACACTGACTCCAAAACGGTACGTTTGGATTCTGTCGGGGTCAGAACGTTTCTGGTAAGGCATAACCCTTAGTCAGACCAGAGCCTAGTCGTTGTTGAAGTGGAAGTTTGTCACTTAGCGTTTCTTTTCTATATCTTCACTAAATCACCACCTTAAAGGGCTTTGCTTCAGAATAAGTTCACACTCTGTTTGGCTGTAAAATCCTACCTGTTACAGATGTTCTATTTTGTAATATTTATTCCAGTCAAGTACACTTTAATAAGAATGTTTGTGTGACGGAACCTGTTTCTTGCAAAAGATATCGGGTTTTTTTTTGCAAAATATTCCAGATAATCAAGATTGGTTATTTTTGTGAAAAGGGTTCTGATGAGTTTATTGTTTGTTTATTTGTTTATTTATTTATTTATTAATTTATTACATTTTTTGAGGGGTCCTTTCTGGTGATGTGGTAGACTCTGACACATGGGTTAACGCTCCGAGGTTGTGACTCATTTTATCCCAATCGACATATACTTTGTCTTATTTCAAGTACTTTTTTTCAAATAATCTTATTCAGACTTTTATTCATGCCTTTCTTAGTGGATGTGAACTTTACCACCAAGGGAAGAAACACACTGCCATACCATGTCCAACCTTCTTATTTGTCCCATTAGTTGTGATGTGGAAATTCTCTAAATTAAAACGGCGCAGGGATTTATCTCTACACCAAAAGAAGAGGGGTGCCCATATTTTAATTTTTTTATGAATAATCACACCCTTGTATAGGTTTAAAAATCATATCATGTTAAAAAACATTTTATTTACCCAATTCAACTGACGTCCTCACTTCTGAGAAATCTTGGTTGCTGCGTTTTGGGAGTCTATTTCCCTCTGTGCGCTACTTTGCAGTGCACATGCTAAGCAAGACTATCTTCTCGTGCCATTTGATTGCCCAAATGGGGGCAGACAGTAAGCTACCTGTCAGTGCAAGGATTTTGTACGCAAAATGACGACATTCGTTGTTTGGGAATTCCATAATAGATATACTGAAAGGTATTAAAGATCATGATTCTATAAGTAAATTGTCAATTACTTTTGATTATTACTAGTGTATTGTTGAAACATTTGTTATTCTCCTCACATGTTTTAACAAAAATAGGGTATATTTTATTTGGAGTTGAACTTCAATTTTGATTTTAATTTTGTAGTTATAATGAATTGCTGTTAACTCTACACACTGGGCCAGGTATTGCTGTTTAACCTTGACATGAAAAAAGTAAAGGTTGTCCTACAAATGGTAACAATTTTGAAACTCGATTTTTGCAAACCGATGTACTTGCTGATGAAATGTACATGTAAAATGATATGACTTTCACGTGGTGTGGATTTCACAAAGCGCTAGGACTACTCTTATCTCGACATCGGACGAGTAACTAGTCCTAACTTGGACTAGTCATAAGTTAGGACTAGCTTTGTGAAATCCACCACCGTTTTGCATAATTTGGTTTAGAATTGATATATCATTGGTCACACCCTTCAAAGATGACGTGACCTGCGAGCAGTGGTGTAACCAGACAATTTTATTTGGAAGGGCAAGCAGGGGCAAATACATGGCCTATTTAATGTATCGAACCATTCCTTTGTGCATTTTTTGGTCTCATTTGGGGAGGGGGGGGGGCACTGCCTGTGAGGTCATTCCTAACCCAGAGTACACTGCAGAAAGGCTGGGTGTCTATCACAAGAATCCTCTCATTTAAATAATTTTATTTTTTACCTTGTACATACGAGCAGTAAGGGTGATGAGAAGGTGTGATTTTAAGAAACATCTACAAATATTGCACTTGGTGTTGTTGGTTTGAGAAGGTACAGTATTGTGTAGTACATAATCGGAATGTAGTCAATTTTATTGCGCGAGCGCATGGACCTGCTTAGCGGAAATTGGTCTGGTTTATAGCAGAAATGAATGATGAACCATTCACGAACACGCACTACATTTGGGCTGGTAACCTGCTTGTATGCTTAGCAAAGTTGTGTACTCAGCAGTGCCATGGAGTTGGTCTCATATGGGGAGATAAATCTGTACAAAATGCTTTTTCTTTGCTAGACGGGTTAACACAAACAAGAACACATTGCTTTTTATGCTTCTGTAAAGAATGGAACTGTGTTTGTCCCAGCTAATTGAAGTACCGTTAACAATGAAAACCAGTCTGAAAAACAATGCTGTACCTTTTTCTCTGCACAAGTCTTGAAGAAAAGATGAGCTTACCTGTTTGCTCTATGTCTTGCTAAATGTCCAGTCAAAACTCTTAAGTATACTCAATGCTATAAATAAAATAGCTCTAACTTGAAAAGTTCCCCACATTTTGTAAGCTGAACTGTTGAGAGTTGTGGTTTTGCATCGTTAAACAGAATTGAGACAAGCGTTTGGAATGGCACGTTAAAGAGTCATTACACGTTTCCGTTTTCATTCCGACATTCTACACATTTTGCCTATGGTACGTAAACTTGTATATACTGTGTTCACATTAAATACTCAGTCTTTCTTAAAGAAATTATTGTAAAAGGGGGACATTATTAAATTATACGAGGGCTTTTTTGGGGGTGCATAATTTGAAGTGGTTGGGATACCCACTACATTGCTGAATCACATTGTGTCAGTTTGTGTACTCATTTCTAAGCAATATTGTTATTTCACAGCCAAATATGGCTATACTTCTCTGGTATATTTACTGTATTATGACTGGAGTTAGTAACTGAATAAAGACAAAACCCAGATCAAGCTGAGATGACGTCATTCTGGTTTATTTGTATACAGTCTGAACAAAAACCTTGGTATAATATTTGTACTCAAGGCGCATTTTCTCATAATACATTACACTGTACACAGGTTCATAGGACTTTTAAGTCTGACAAGGAGTGCATTTTCATGCCTGTAACCAATACTTCTAGGTGCTTGACGATGGCTTCAGCACAGAGCAAGTTCGGGTGGCGACTAGTCTATTCGAGAGCTACGTCACTGTTTACGGTTAGTCTAGTCAAGTCTAGTCGCCCACCCGAACTTGCTCACAGTTGGTCAAAATCTTAAGCATGCAGGCCACGAAGTAACCCATGGCAATCACAGCGGTTGCTGCTGTGCCCTGTGCTTTTTGCTGTGGTCATGCAAGCCACGAATTAACCCACAGCAATCACAGCAATTGCTGCTGTGCCCTGTGCTTTTGCTGTGGTTCCGATACAAATTTACATTTTCCTCATAGACGTGTCACCTTACCAGAGGAAAATTGCGGTGCCTCTGCAAGAGCAAAGTTCAAGGCATGAGAATAAACCAATCAACTCTATACTGACTCACCACCTCTTCCTTATTAGTGGCCCAGTAAAGTTAAACATGACCACCTCAGAAGTTTGTCCAGTACTATATAGTCTGTCCCTCAAGCCACGGCAAAAACATTTTATTGGTTACGACTGAAAAATGTACTCCCAGCTCCTTACATATTATAATACGACTTAAAGATGATTATTGCAATAACTGAAGACGTTTCTGGAGAACTAATATCTTACAAATGCATCTGGTTACCACTCGAGGATCCTTATTTTGAAGAAGCTGTAAACAGGTAAGCGAATGTTGAATGAAGCCATGGAATGAAGTGCATGCCGGTCTAGTTGGCGACAAAGTTTGATCACTGACCAGAACAGCATAATATTAACATAGACTTTTATGGCGCACTTATCCGGAAACCCAATCAAGCCGCCTACCCAAAGCAAGAAGTTTGAATACAAAAATTTATGCTCAAGTCTCAAATTGTAGAAACTAGCGAAGCAAAATGTTCCTTCTTGACAATGTCCAAAGATGTGGTTTGACGGAGCGAGGCAGCGAGATTGTTACAAATGGCAGGTGCAGCCTTGACAATGGCTCACTGACCATAGCGAACAGTCCTAGTTCTTGGTTCTGCCAACAGCATGCACTTCATTCCATGGCTAACGCGCGCGTATCAAGTATTTGCTGCACCACTCATCAGCTAACAAGAACCACCTTCATGTCAGGGTGCCTATTGCTTTGCTTATGGTAAACGGCAGTTATTATTAAACAGAAGCTCTACCACAGCAAAATCAACTATGGCATCTTGATTTGCTGCACATGTCCTCTAAATCTTACAATGTTTCTCAGGCTGAAGGAAAACGATGCACAAATAATGTACACACCTCTTTTGACATGAATACACATATGAACAAGATGTTACATTTACAATGATAGCATAAGATAATCATTTGTAGAATTAAACGTACATCTCTGTAGTTCACCTAATTAGTTACACTTTCACTGTATGTCTCCCTTTCCAATTAGTAATTCATGGTTACATTTGTATACTGCTATGAAAACTTCAAGTAAAATAACGTAAAGCCCCAGCACAACATTGGTAAACTGACTGTAAATGCTTAAAATTGCACAAATCAAGATATTTGTAATAAAACCAACCTGTAAAAATGTCAGCTCATTTCGTTGTTTCATTCCTACTGGCAGAGTTTTCGTCTCACTGAGACGAAAACTAATTTTGCATCTTGTTTCATTTATTATAACACTTCAGGCGGAAATCTTTCAGGGAAAGTTTTCTACCATCATTATCTTTATACCATGTAAGGTATATATGTAAATCTGTGAACGTTTATGTTTTTCTTCTTACCAATGTTGAGCTGGGGCTCTAATGGAAGGACAGTTTCTCTGTACCAGTGTTTTCCCCTGGCTGATGAAGTGAGCGAGGTGATGAAAATTCAAACTGATGCCTGAAGCAAAATTTACACAGCCTGCAAACTAACAAGAATGCAGCGCTTACATAAATGCACGACCATTCCATCGACTGTACATATACACTTTTGCTCAAAATACCTGGATTTCAGACAAACTTTCTACCACTCATGTACTCACCACAACGTGATCGGCGCGCCCAAACCCATAGATTGCCAGACCACAGTAGCACAGTACACACACATAATCATAAAGCACTGACAATGTCTCTGTCAGTGAAATTTGACACATTGTCTTAGATCCAGGTACTTTCTTTTGTTTTAAGCCTTAGTGCGGAGTGCTATTGTAAGCTCTTGATACACAGAGATCAAGAAAAAAGCTCACAAAAGACCCGAAATAATTGTTTTTTATTTGTATACGGCAAATCTTAACAGCGAGGTTTCGATACTGGCAAAAAATGAATGAGGTGGCCACTGAAAGTAAGAAGGTGGGCCGCCTGACGTTTGAATGGGCAGGGGGGAAACACTTCTCTGTACTAGTACAAAATGAAATCTTTAACCTCATTATTACGGCAACACATTTCTGGTAACCAAACCAATGATGCTTCGCAATCGAACTTTACAATTACATACATGTTTTCAATGTACTTTATGGTGGCTCGGAAGCCTGAGGAAACCTGTAAACAAGGTAAACCTGTAATCTTCCATAATACTTGCTCTGGGTCAATTTAACTGCACTACTGTTCCTACAGGTAGTAAACATGACCTACAGCTTAGAGGAAGTTCGATCAATGACCAATGGTTAACTGGTGGTTGGTTAGCGACGTACGGAGTGCATGCGCACTGAAATTGAAGTACGAACGACTCTAGTCATGTCATGTCCTCTGAACTGTGCTTATGAAACGGCTATAGACTGCTTGCGCGACCCGCGTCACGTGACCCCTTCTGGGTATAAAATGTAAACACACATGACGTCCTCCACAGGAAAGTGCGGTACGGTACACGATGATTGTTGCATTTAGTTTATTCGATTGAGGCTTTTCTTGCTCGAAATCTGTGAAAAATATTCCAGAGTTTGTACAAGAGACCTTCGAGTGGCTGGAATAAAGCCAGTAAGGACAGTTCCAGCAAGTCTTGAAAATTGTACAAGTAACATAAAAAGTGCACGACGGAATGTTAGGCCAGACGGCCGCGATCACCACATACTTCGATCAGAGTTAGTCAAACTATGGTTAACTATGGTCCTAGATCAAACTTGCTCTTAGCACCCAATAAAAGGAAGAACAAAATCATTGGCATCTACAAGGAGTCATCAACAGAAGCCCCATGGATTTCAAGATGCCCCCACCTTCACAAACTGTTGTTTCATCACCTGCTATGTTAACTGTTAACTAATATATTTCCTGAAAATTGTGATCGACCAGGGCCTTATTTCATGTCACCGCTTGCCACAGATCTCTGCGCCTACAGTGCCCTGTGAAGCGTGTGATTATCTGGGCTGTTAAGCGCAGAAGTCCGCAGTCAGCAGTGACATAAAATCGGGCCATGAACCCACATTCTGTAGACAGCAATTACATGTATAAGTAGGATTAGGCAATAGAATTTTGTGTTGCTCCACAAAACTGACGCCAAATAGCAATCAAGCCTCAAGTACAGTATGTACACTTTTGAGTACAGACACATACAAATAAAGAGTCCTCGAAGACGACTGATGAATAGAATAATCCATTAAGACCTGCCCTTTAATGCATCGGCTAATGTGAACACGCATCCAAGCTTTTTATCAAATGTAAACAAGTTTCCGCCAACTGGAATGCTGCGTCTTGTCTTACGTACTACAGACATGAGCGCCATTTACAGACTCTTATTACGGTGGGCGGGGCTTAACCACTTGACGTTGGATGATATTCCGCAGAGGCACGGTAAAGATTTTTTAATAACTTTTGCCGAGTTCCATAAAGTTTTGGTCTGATCACAGATTTAAAAACTATAGTAGATGCTTGTGTAAGTAAGAAAGATGCACAGGAGCATTAAATAAAATTATGTAAACTGATAAGTGTAATTGACACGTAGAAATGGAACATCAAGAATGCTGAGCGCCATCCCAACGTGAGTCAGTTATCCATGCCCTCTAGGTCAGGTGTAGACAAAATACCACCTGATCCCAAAATTCAACCAATGGGAAGATGCCCTCTAGGTCAGGTGTAGACAAAATACCATGTGATCCCAAAAATCAACCAATGGGAAGCTGGCCGCATACAAGAATGACCTCGAGGTAAGCTTCGCTACCACAAGCAGCACGCCGTATTGATCCCTCTCGTCCCTAGACGGGAAGCACAGAAAAACAACGCTGATTGGCCCCCCAAAAACGACAGCTTTGCGGGTGTGCTTGTTGAACACTTTTGACCGCTTGTAAGGCCCTTAGGAGGCACGTGTCAAAATGGAATTATTTTTACGTAACCCCACTTCAAATGAATTGTGTTTGACGCAGTCACCCTAAACTGCTTACCCGGTACAGGTAAACATGTAGCAAGTTCAAAGAAGAATGACAGGGGACCAGTTGCTCTGTGACTCTATGACTCTTTTGAAGGCTACCATGCTAGAGCTTTGTGTATAGAGTGAATCGACCACAAGCCAAACTAAACTGTGTCACTTATTTGCACACTTAAATTACACAGATCCAGGGGTTTTGAGAGAGCAAGGCATACTGGGAAAAAAATGGCGTGGCGGGATCGATCACCCATGGGAATGAGGTTGCCTCAAAGAGGACTTCGGGCCGTTGTAGGGTTTTGAAGATTCTATTTACATTAATGGATCAACTATAACACATCTGCCAACTTGGATCGGTTCCTTGCATTCCCGTAGGATTACTCCACAATGACGTTACAATGAACCTGACTTTTATCCCAGTTGCTTCAATTCCATCGACATGGGCAACAGCAGCAAGACGGAGGTCCCAATCGGCACTTGGTCTTTTGACTTGAGGACACGCAAATCTCAGATGGTATAAATAAAAGTTAATTGTAAAGATTACATATAAATATATATATACACACAGCTGAAAGAAGCCACTCAACCGCAGTTCCCTGGATTGGAATCTAGCCTGGGTATCTTGCGTGCGGGGGAGGTGTCAGACTCCATGTTTGCGCTCGACGTGTCTCGCTTCTTTTGATTATTCTAAGGAAGAGAGAAAATTCACAGATTTTAATTCTCTTACTATTGGTATCTAAACATTTGCAGCCATTCAGCACGGGTTGTATATGGCGGCACAACTGTGAACACTAGAGAGGTTTCACAAGTCTACGGATATAAAAACGGAAACATAAAACGTGTTCAGGTAACCGTAGCGTCTATATTTTGCATGCACGTGACCAAGCATTCATGCATGTAGTAGAAACACGGATACTGTTTGCAGAATTTTAGTTGTATATTTGTCCTGGTTTAACAATATTTCCGACTGTATTGTTGTTAATGGTATCCAGCGGCGTAGCGAAGACAATTTCTTTGGGGGGGGGTGTGGAAGCCTGAATTTGCCGACTGACATTACCATATGAAAGTAAAAGCACAATGATATGGGGCTCACCTACACTAGGGGGTTCGGGGGCATAGCCCACGAACGCTCATGAGGTTTTCAGTGATTCAAAGGTTTAAAATGGCACTCGAATGTCGAGCATTAGACGACTCATATCCGAAATGCAAGCTTTGAAAACCGTACTTTATTTTGCGAATCCCCTTTTAGAGTATATGGACACAAATTATAGTGGGGTTCCAGGGGGCGAAGTTCCTGGACGCTCTACAGTTTGAAGTGTTTTTAGGACTAAGGAAAACCGTCAAGCTGCCGAAAATAGACGTTTAATTTTGAAATTCAAACTTTGAATACTTTTGGACTCGGGACAAATACCATACCGTTGGAGTTTATAGGGGCAACAATTTTTATTGGGGTCCATAGGCGAATTCCCCATACGCTCTGAAAATTTAATTTTGTTCAGGACTAAAAAAAGGCCGTCAAGTTGCCGAAAATAATTGTTTTTTTATTTTGGACATGTAAGCTAATGGCCCTAATGGAGTCTAAGGGGCGGAAATTCTGCAAAGGTGGTCCGGGGGCGAAGCAAATCCAGTCGGCAAATCTCTAGGCTTGCCGAATGGATTTGTGTTCAGCCCGAGCCCTTACTCGGGTAAGTTTGGTGCTCAATTTGCTGACTGTGGCTCTAAATACCAGCTTAGGAAAATATAAGGGGGGTGTCACACCCCCCCCCCCCCCCCGGTCGCTACGCCACTGATGGTATCATCCACATTTGGGGAAAGAAGGCTAAAAATAATGTCTTCCTCGTACTTTCGAGTGCAATGCGTAGTACTTCCTTCACTCTACGGTCGTGCACGTGTGCACGTGTTTGTGAATCGCTTCACTTCATGTCATGATGTAGCATGGCAATGGAAGACTTTTGAGACGCTGGTGGCAGCAGACACAACGGTCCTTTTTCGACAGTTCCGAGCGTGCGCGCACGTGTTCAGTATTGCGCGCGTAGTTCTGAGCACGTGTACCACTGGTGAGAACTTGCGAAAAAAGGACCGTCCAAAAGTCTCCCAAAGCACAGTTCTCACTTAAAACCATGTGAGAGTTTAACCAGACAGTACATGTGGGCGGGTTGAAATAAAAAATGGATTAGAGTGAATGTACTCTCCCACAAATATTGTTCCATCCTTTAAAAGGGTGTGATGTTCACTCCTCATTGAATGGAACTTGACTCCCAGAGAGAACATCAGACGTCTTTGAGTCACACACAGATCAGCTTACCTTCTTGTCCCATTGTTGGTGAAGATATCGCAGCAGAATATTTGTCTTCTCCGTTGTGATGACTGCAATGACATTTAGCACGAGAAGAATTAACAATGAGATATTTGCATATTGGGACATGCATACTGAATATCAGCACAATGGACCAAAGACAGCTGTCTGGTTTAATGATTGAGGGAACCGTGATGTCCGATAAAGCATTGTATACTTTGTGTTTTCTAAGTGCCTCGCAGAGTACCGGGGATATCATTGAATACGTATTTATTTATAGTGTGCACGTATATAGCATGTCACTGGCTGAGCAGTCTAGGGCTTCAAATTCAAGTTCTGATGGCTGAGTCATCAGGGTGTGGGTTCGAATCCCCGTTGTGACACTTGTGTTCTTTGGAAAGACACTTTAAGTGTAACTTGCTTCTCATCACCTACCTTGCTAGGGTAGAGATTGTTGATGTGAATGATTAGCAGCCAGTGTGCCGATTTGGCTGCCGGTGCTGCATACTCCAAAGGAGTTGAATGGGTTTCAAGGATGCTTAAGGCCCAATAAACAGGGGTAGTAATAGAGTAAGAATTTGATACAATGTTTAAAAGTGCCCTTAAATAGATTATTAAGATTTTACAGTATTTTCAGGTTTGATACTTCGACACTTTGTTCTTGTAAGGCCAAGGCAGAGATTTTCCTATGTAAAGTGCACCTCAATGAGCGAAAATTTAAATTTCTACAGGAACATTTCCAGGGGCACCCAGGCGCTGCACAGGGGCATGGAGGCAACTGTCTCTGTTACACCTGTAAAGTGTCAGGACTGCATTTTATCTTGTCAACGTATGGTAGAGCTAATTGTTTCTTATCTCCTATGCATAAATTACGCTTGAACATCATTTAAATAATAACTTGTTCACACTGAAAGTGCCTACAATATTTTATTGGCGTGTCGTGGCCGAGTGGTTAGTGCGTCGGACTCAAGCTCTGGTGGCCGAGTCATCAGAGTGTGGGTTCGAGTCCCGGTCATGACACTTGTGTCCTTGAGCAAGGCACTTAACCATAATTGCTCTGTAAAAGTTGGGGAGGTAGAGCCTTCTGCTCTACCAGCCAGGCTTCTGATAGATGATACCTAAGCCTACATCCTTACGGACTGTAAAGGGGGTTACCCTGTTTCAGCCCCAGGAGTAGGTGGCAACGGCCCCTGGAAAAAAAAAACAGTTGATTTGTAGCCCACACCTCGAGTGGCTTACTGGCCTTGTGTGTCTGGCGACTTCCATAAAAAAAAAAAAAAAAAAAAAAAAAAACCACAGTGAAACGCTATCCACGTTATGCTTGACCAGCCAGCATAAATGTTGAACTAGCCATTGTCTGGTCATTTCTGTTGCAGCCAGTGGCTAGTCACTAAGTCATAACATCATGCACCCACTGAAGTCAGACATGATAGACCATCTTGGAGAACATGGAGTTTGGAGTTGAGAGTACGAGATGTTCTTACCTTGTTCTGAAGGGAAATCTTTTGTTGGAAGATACACGGCTGGCTTCTTACTCTGAAAAGTGAACAATAAGATACGGAAATGATAGATCCAGTGACTGAATGACAAACTGAAAGAAGTGTCTTCATGTGATGAAACAAGATACTGCCCGCACCTAGACAGACCCTTCACTTTCCAGGGAAGACACAACATTGATTTTGAAATGTATGATCTTCACTTCCGAGACAGATTTCTCATTACTACATGTAGTTAAACACCTGCAAGTAGGTGCACATGTGTCAAATGTACTGCAGCTACTGTGGCAAAACAACTACATACGGTACCAGGGTGCTCCCTATGCACAAATGTATTGGGCCGATACACCCCAATTAAGGGCCCCCTACGTGGAAATTAGGGTCGATTCGCATTTTGTTATTTCTTATTTTAAGATCAAATTCACAAAATTGGTTTAACGTAATTTTAACAATTTTAAATGCTCAACATTGCACAGTAGAGGTTCTCAAACCAAACATAAACATCAAAAAAGTCATTAATAATAGGGCCTGGTTTCAGTTCAGCGAGCTCCAGCCCACACTTTTAAAATTTGAGTCCACAGTTTTTACAAATCCTGGGGAGAACCCCGATCATACACTGTCATACAGCATTTAACCGACTTAAAAGTCCATTGACCTATTTATTCTAGCTAAGCTTGCTACAGCTTATGTGTGCAGGGCTCGATTTCACAAAGAGTTAAGATTGATCTTAAGTGCAAATCAATCGTAATAGCTAAGCAAAGTGTGATGTCACAATACAAATTACTATGGTAATACTGATAACTCAAATTAAGATGAATCTTTAGTGCTTTGTGAAATCGACCCCTGGGCATCTTTTATGATCAGTTCTAGCTCCACAGTTCTAAAGATCCACTTTAAAAAGGCCTACTCCAATAATTACTAGAGCCGTGTGTCTCACACGTACTCTGTTATTGTACCCAGACTGTGCAAGGATGTTTGTGTCCGAATATTCTGCAGGTGAATATTGATACAGTACAGTGCACACCAATATTGACTGCTTGGAGTGCTATGGGTTAAAACTAAGACTTCTGAGGTGATCCCCGGAACGTTCTATTTTTCCCAAAGGGAAAATCGAACGTTCTGGGGATCACCGAGGGACTCATTCGATCATATCATGAGTAAAAGCATTCAATATTTATTTCAAAACACCCTGTACATAGATTATGTAGACATGTGCACCAAAAAGTTGTCGTTGATATGGGTATAGTGCACTGGTTGCTATGTGTGTAGTAGTATATCACACAAGCGTGAGTGGCATACGAAAAAATATAGCGCTTCTGCGTCCCATTGGATATGGGCGCATACGCGCTATATTTTCCGTATTCCATGAGCGGGCGTGTGATAACAAATTTATCTTCAGGCAAACGTGCCTCTTTTGAATTTTCAGCGAACTTACAATGAATTCTGAAGATGGGAGTTAGAACAGCGTGTAAAAAACAGCACTATATCACACTCTTGTTGCTATGGATCGACCGATCAGAATTGAGGATTCAAGTTTGAAACAGGCCTGATTGCTTTGTTCTTGAAAGGGCAAGGGCATCAAGGCATTTTCCTCTTGATAAAGGGCATCTCTATGAGGAAATTGTAAATTTCTAGTGGAACATTTCAAGGGCACTAAGGCAATGACCAAGGGCAACGGAGGCAATTGCCTCTGTTGCCTCCGTGAAGTTTCAGGCCTGTTGAAGGTGATGGTTGTTACAGGTATTGGTTGCTACGGATATAAATCATGTGATGCGCTCTCGGCCAATCACAAGGCAGTATATATATTCTGGTTTATTTAATGCACCATCGCAGCCCAAGAGCTGAATTGACATAGCATTTAACAATAACATAGTACAATTAAAATTCAATAAAAATACACTTATAACGTTTGAATTTAAAATTCACAAAACCGTACACATACAAACTACAGACGCATGAACAAATCAAGCATAGGGAAGGATAGGGAAGGGAAAGGTGGGCTGGAGGAGGGCTGGAGGGGGGGGCTAAGGGGATGTTTTGGGGATGGATTGGGAATTAAGAACTAAGAATTTTGATTTAGGAATTAAATTTAAGGAGAAACTGGGCAAAAGGTTGACATCTTGAAAATGTGGAGTTAGTTTCCTGCAACAAGGAAATACTATCACACATGTTTGCCATAAAACCAGTATCTATGTAAGGGGTGTTAAGTGTAATGCACTCCCATGGTGGGTGATATGAAGTGGGAATGGCTTCCAGACAGACAAATTGAAATATTGAGCTCTTTATGTAGTTCACTGCAGGCCTATGTGGTTCGTTCTTTAAAGGGAAAGGGCACCAAGGCATTTTCTCCTTGGTAAAGGGCACCTCTGTGAGGAAATTGTCAATTTCTATTGAAACATTTCAAGGGCACCAAGGCAATGACCAGGGGCAACGGAGGCAATTGCCTCCGTTGCCTCTGTAAAGTATCAAGCCTGCACTGAACCAATGCTTTCATTACTCCACTACGGCTTGAACCATACATAGTACATACTCTCCACGCTTCAACTGACAGCAGAGTAACTAAACGTTATCCATTTATCACACAAGCCAAATTCCCAGCCAAATAGACACCATTAATCCCAGTAACACGAAAATATCAGATTTAACTAAAGTCATATTTGCTGCAATTACGGTCTGTTTGTGGTGGCAACATTTTTTATGTTCTTTTTTTTTTCTTGGCACCAATCCCGCAGGGTTCTATGAATCTCATGGAAACAAACAAGAATAGTTGCTCATGCCAGATTGCTTTGACAATTCACTTTAAATTGTACCAAATCTGGGCAAAAGGTTGTCATTTTGAAAATGTGGAGTTAGTTTCCTGCAACAAGGAAATACTATCACACATGTTTGCCACAATGTAGCTAGGAATGTTGTATCATCCAGGGATGCCAGTAGATCTTGGCTCCAGACCTGGAAAATATTTTGCTGCACAGAAAGAGCTAAAAAATGTTCTTATATATGCACACGCAGGTGAGCGCTTCACAACGATCATCAAATGGGAGCATTATGCCCTCTGTCGATGAAATATAACACTAATGCATTAAATGACTGCACTGAAAAAAAATGTTACAAACATCTTGATTACCAAGACTTATCTATCTGAGCATGCGCTGTAAAGGAATCTTTTCCAGCCTGATGAAAAACGAAGTGCCAGTTTCCTTTGAGATAAAGCTGGTAGTCCGGCAGTATCCAGAAAACTGGCATCCTTGATGATGGTACAACATTTTTTTTTTTATCCAGGCAGTTGGCACTATGTGTGGCAAGATCAGGTTGGCTCAGTGGTTTCTTTCCCTGCCTTACACCTCTGTGGACCCTGGTTCGAAACCTCCATGTAGCACGGATTGGAGCCTTGCATGTGGATTGGGTTTTCAGTCCCTTCCTGATTGCATGGGTTTTTCCACATTTGGGGTTTTCGCCCAACATCTAATTTAACTGAACATCTCTTCTCGTTTCCTATTCATCCTGTTATTGGGGCTTGTGCTGTTGAATGTGTTATTAAACAGGATACATCTATGTATATTTGGTTTGCGGTAACACCATGTGATTATATCTACTTTGCTACAGTAGATTGTTCTTGTGAGAACTTGCCTTGCTATTATTCTACTACCACGGAGTAGGTTTCGGAATTCGGGAGACAACTTAGTTCTGAAAAGAACTGTCCTGCTTTTTAAGTACTACCTGGGGAGGTAGGAAATCGGCCGGGACTACTACTACTTTTTTGCTTTGTGGATTGAGGGGACTTTTCGGATAACTTCACTGCCGCGGAGTGAGTTTGGTCTCAACGTTTCGACTAGCCTGCTCTAGTCATCGTCAGGAGACTGAAGAGTGTTTGAGATGCTGGTCTCTTTATAGGTATTCAGAGGTTTCAGTGTAGAGTCAGCACTGCTCTGATTGGTGTCCCCTCAATTCACTAAGCGAAAAAGTAGTAGAAGTCCCGGCCGATTCCTACCTCCCCAGGTAGTACTTAAAAAGCAGGACAGTTCTTTTCAGAACTAAGTTGTCTCCCGAATTCCGAAATCTACTCCACGGTAGTAGAATAATAGCAAGACAAGTTCTCACAAGAACAATCTACTGTATATAGCAAAGTAGATATAATCACATGGTGTTACAGCAAACCAAATATACATTGATACCTCACCATGCAATGCCTCAAATCCCATACAGGATACATCTAACCATTGTGGCATGATCTTGTCACTTCGCGCTGCTTCTTGTTGCGACTGCAAGTCCTGTTAAAATGTTCTCTGATCATTGAGCTCTTTTATGGAAGTATTAACTTCATTGGAGGCTTAGTTAGTTCACTCACCGATCCTCGACTTCCCTCACTGTGGAAGCGACTGAAGTTATTCTCATTGTGGCTTGGCAAGCCCCTCAACATTTCACTGACACTCTGAAAAGAATCAACAGACATGAGGGTCAACAGTTAGAGAAAATCACAATTAGCAACTGGATCCAACCAACTTCAGGGCTCGAAATTAACACCGGACTGCAGGCCACAGGTCAGTGATTTCAGGGTCGTGCCAGTAAATTCATGACTGGACAAGTCCTGCAGCCTTGTGTTTTTCAATTGAATAATAACACCTCACTGTGTTCAAATGTTAACTTTGATCCACTGATACAGCGCTATGACCTGTATAGACTTTTCATGTCGCTCTTTTAATGCAAATTGTTGGGATCGTTCATCGTGTCACCGAACACAAACATAAGCACATGTTATATCGATGAAGGCAGCAGAGCAGCTCGTCCACGCGTTCATCACCTCTAGACTGGACTTCTGTAATAGCCTGCTTGCTGGCCTTCCGCAGAGCATTCTGCAGCGTCTTCAATCTGTCCTGAACGCTGCAGCACCTCTATTGACTGGAAACAAAATGCATGACCATATCACTCCCATCCTCTATAAACTACACTGGCTTCCCACCGAACAGCGCGTCCGCTTCCAAATAATCATTCTTACTTTCAAGGCACTTCATGGTTCAGCCCCACTCTATATACAAAATATGAAAATCGTCTCTTCTAAGTACACAGAAGACGGTCTTGCTGCTAGAACAGACATGACAGAGACTAGCGTAGAAGACTTGTCACAGTGCTGTATAGCAGCACGCATGCACATCAGTAAATATATCATGGTTGCCAACGAGTTTTAATGTGTCATTATCGGCTTGGAGATTCTTTATAAAAATTACACCGAAATGCGCAAGCGCTAAATCATTTTAATGTACTTGCTAATGCTATAACTGTGTAATATGTGAACATTGGGAGATAATTAATTTTCAGCAACAAACTGTGACTTGCTCTCATGCGAAAGGTCAAACACAGTTCCTGATACACTCACATTGCAGCCTTGCTCTCTGATGATAGATCAAGGCTCATGTGAGCGTAGGGCCAAAAAGAGGAGGGAGTCCAACGTATTGGCACTATTAATGAAGCTTAGTAGCTGATACTAGTGATAGTTGCGATAATCATAACCCTCCACCTCAAGATGGTCGGTAACCCTCTATCGGTTGCAACTAAGTACCTAGGTTATGGGATGGACGGTTGTCCATGTATGCATTTGCTACACTAGGGTAATAACAACTTGACTGGAAAAATTATTGTAAGCCGACCTTCGAGGACTTTTCCTTAGGCTTACTATCTACAAATTTTCCCTGTATTGTATCTAGGAACAGTTTCCATATCCGACTGCCACTTTCTAAGGGATTTTAACAATTTTTGGGTTGGGCTTTCTTTCCCTTATTTTTAATATTACTCTCGAGGAATTGGTAGCTAAAACACCAATTACTGACCTTTAAAAAAGAAAATTCAAGCGGATATTTCACCGCGCTGCCAGAACTTTTGCGCATTCATGCCCAAAGGAACTAAAAATAATGGCATTATTTAGCGACTAGCTTTGTCAAGACCACCACTGATGTTTTTTTGTCACGATTTTGACACTTTGTAAACGCAGGCCTTGATCTTAACCAAGGCCACTGAGGCCACTGGCCTCATGCCCTGTCAAGTTGGTCAGCATGCCCTTCAGAAAAATTGCACTGTCAATACCAACTTGGGCCAGCATGACCTTGTACAATTTCTCTGATTTGGCCAGCAAAGGCCTGCCCCTGTTTTTCTTAAGATCGAGGCCTGTAAACGGCTCAAAGTGCCAGTTCATTTTCCTCGCTGTATACATTCTGTCAACCTTTCTGGACAGGTAAGGTCTGATACATTAACAATAACATAGTTTGACCTAAATTAAAAGGGAGATAAGGTGGCAGCCAGATACACTACAGCATTTTTGCTTGTATCTGTGTATGGAGTTTTAACAAATTTATGGTTCTAGCTGTAGCAGGTAGTAAGGAGTAACCCCTCCCCCTCAGCCCCTGCCCCCCCCCCCCCTGCCCTGCCTCCAACAAGGCAGCACAACCTTCAAATCATTCTTGCGCAATGATGCCACAAGTACATGTAGCCTACATCATATATGTTTGTACAGCAGTAATATAACTAGAAAACTTAATAGCATTGTACAGTACACGGCCTTCTGTAACTTACTACTACTAGTACTACTAGTACTACTAGTACTACTAACTATAGTACTAACTGTAGCACTACTATAAAAACCAAACCTGGGCAGCTAGCTCAGCAGGCTAGCTGGGTAGTCAGTTAACCCATGGTTAACCCTTATTCCGTACAATTTTAAAAACTTTTGCTGGATAACTGTAACTTAATAATTAACAATAACATACCATCGTGATGTGTACACTTTTCTTTCCTGGAGCAAGGAACAATTGCTGAGAAGACACCAGAAGGCGAAAGTCCTCTCACACTGGGTCCAAAAACATGGAGGTGTAATAAGGCAGCAACCAGTCAGTACGTAGACAGTACGTAGGCTTGCTGATTAATCAATCCTCAATTCTCAACACCGTCGGTTGTAACTCAACAGTCAGAAACCGGCCACAAAATTCAACTTGTTCGACGAACAATGTCCACATGAAACTGGCAATAACAATGTTAAATCTAATTGGTTTCGTTTTATTTGGTAAAATAAACTATTGCAAACTTTCTTGATAAATCTAACAATTGAACGGCAGGTTTACTCTCTGCGTACGGTTCAGTGCATGCGACTAGAGGTTGGTTTGACATGACACACAGGGGCACATTACACGACGTACGTACAGTATTATACGAACAAGATTTTTACGCGCAATATCCACACACAGCGCGTAGTGCACAATGTCCGAGAGTGGGCAGGAGAGGGCAGTATACTCAAACAGCCCGTCGTGCACGTCGTCTGTGGAGCTCGGACGACCGGGTGGGACCAGTTGAGCTTGGAGAAGTTCATTAATTTTACACCAATGATAATTTTTATGTATCTTTTGATTAAATCCTGATTGCATCAAAAATTGGTTTTTGTAAACAGTGATTTTCCATCGATTTGACTGTCTTTGTGGCGGAAAGTCATGGTGGAAAAACACCTACATCATCTATATGGCACTCGCATCGTTTATTAATTATTATATTTTTTAATACAAAAATAAACTACCTTTGTGCTAGTGTTAACTTGATAACCAAATCATTCGCCAATGAAAAGATCCAATAATAAAGGGGAAATCAAGTTGGTTTGGTGGTTTCGCTTCACTCTCCAATCGGCAGAGGGGAAAGGACCCCCACTCAGAAGTCCTTGCTCCCCATGCGATCGAAAAAACAACCCACAAATGATTCGATACATGAAATCTTTCCCTTCCCCCCAAAAAAAAAATAAATAAATAAAATAAATAAATAAATAAATAAATAAATAAATAAACAAAATTAAATAATAGTTCATCAGGGGACAACTAACTTATTCTGCTTTAAGGAGAGTACAGTATATAAAAATAAGGAACCACTTTTATCTACATAAACATTTAAAAAAAAAATGCCCCAGATCGATCACTGACACTTATTCACTGATTTCTGGAAATCTATCAGTTAATTGTACATAAAGTATCCTACAGGGTTTTTCTTTAGATCATGAGGAGAAAACAAAAAGTGTTAAATGATCAATGTTTACATTAAAAAAAAACACCTGCAAGGGAATAACATCAGAGAACACAAACAACACATGCATCTCACATAATACTTTTATTTACTGTTTCTCTTTTTTTTAAGGTAACTACAAAATTGTAAAAGTAAAAAGAAAACATTCCGGAATACTTTTCTGCATTTAGAAACCCATTTAGACATGTTACAAACCTTGTGCTTTGAAAAAAATAAATGCATTATTAAAAGTGTTGTAGAACAATTAAATGCCTGAATCAAATGTGACACTCAGTGGCAAAACCAGACACTTTCTGCCAAAACTCAGAACAGGGTTTATCTGCTCATCAGCTTTTGAGAAAGATTCTGCAAGAGTTGAAACATGAAGCCATTAAAAACTTTTGCATTTGTACCAAAATGGGGTTTCGGTTGGTAAGGAGTTTGCAACAGCTAACTGAAAACAAGAGCTTTCAAATATAAACACCTAGTGCCTCCAAGATACATTTAAGTACACGTACTTCGCAACATCAGGCCTGGAATTACACGGAGGCCAGGGCTTCTGTTGCCCTGGTCTTGGCCTTGGTTTCCCTTCAAAGGTTTCCCTAAACTTGAAGATTTTCCCAACAGAAGTGCCCTTTGCAAGATGAAAATGGCTTTGCCCTGGCATGGATGAAATTCTAAGCCTGTAACACATATATTAATACATGTAATGTTAAAGATATCACATTACATTAATATCGGTTGAATTCACTTAATGCCATTTCAAAGAACTGATTTCGACGTAGAGCGTCACATATTATTGTATAATAATATCCCCAGATCCTACAAATTTTTATTACCTTCTACAATTTTTATTTAGGTCTTTTGAAAATAAAGATAATTACTGCTTGCTCCATGATTCAAGTCTACATTACTTTTCACAATTAAAAGGCAGTGACATTGGAATGTTTTGAATAAATATACTTGTACTTAATTGATCTTTAAAAACCTAATTATGGTGCCGAGAAAAGTTTTAAAATGTGAATTACACCAACATTAATAAAATGTAATAGAAAGACATTGAATTTTTGGGAACAAAAATGACAACTTGATCCTATTACTAAAACCCTGTTGGTGCACAATCTCTACATTTTTTTTAAAGCAAGAGAAACCATGTATTTTAGGAAAGTGTCCGTGGCTAGGTAAGGTAAGTGAGGATATCAGACACAACAAGAATCAAGATAAGGTATGGCACTGGTAATGTTTGTATACCGATGCTTCCCCTGTGCCCACTCTCTCCAAATCAAGATAAAGTAAAACTTACACTTCATTGCAAGGCACTGTACAACAAGTCTGTTAGCTTCAAAAAATTGACAAAGATTTTACAAGTTACATTTGGGATGTGGAAAGCACTGAAAGTTTAAATAAGAACAGTTATGGAAGAACTTTGAGAAGAGTTATGCCCTCCTCAGCTGTTAACACAGAATTTATTTTACAATAAAGGGTGTGTGGAAGATTGAAAATAAAAACTGTTCACAGATTTACACATACACTTGGGAAGATGATGGTGGAAAACTTCCACTGAAATACTTTTTCTTGAAATGCTATAGGTTTTGAGAAAAACAATTAGTTTCTTATACTAGATGTTAATTTTTGCATCGGGGATAAAGAATAAATACACCGATGTGTGTTAAGCACTGTATACTCAGTACTTTCCCAAGTCCTGTGAACAAATATTCCACAGGCATATTCCTCAGGTGGGATTCGAACCAACAACCCCGCCATTCTAGAGCAGATGTCTTACATACTAGACTACCGAGATTGCCCGGCAGCTAGAGGCAGTTCGAATCCTATTAACAGTGGATACCACAACAATTAGTTTTTTTCTTGAGCGTGCTAAACCCAGTGTTTGAAAACAGTGAAAAAAACATATATATTTTTTTTCTCGCACTATTTTTTGTGACCTGGATAACCTGTGCCCCTTCGTTTAAAAATACTACATACGCCGCTGCCTTTTTCAAATTAGTTGATACACCATTTTAAACCATTCACTACTGTGGTTTTGAATGGTGAGATAACTGTGTACAGTGTTGTTCCCCACAGTGGTTTTGAATGGTAGGTAAGCTGATACAAAACCTTGTGAGGATCGTTCCAGATAGTACATGTAGTACAACGGTGGTGAATCAATGAACCCTCTACGCTATGAATGGTTATGAATGGCAGTACAGCTTGATATCAACACTGTTCAAATGATAACACCATTTTTGTACAATAGCAATGGGGAAAGAAAAGAGTTGGAACTTTGAATGGTCTAGCAGTAGGAGGGTTAATTGAGTTTTAGGTATCATGACCAGAAACTTTATGAGCATCACAAAAAATCACTGGGGCATTGCACCATCATGAGGAATGAACAAAAAATCACAAAATATAATTCAACAAATCTATGAAAATAGCTACTCCTGTAAAACACAATTTACAAATAAAAAAAAATATTAATCTGTACAAATAAGTTAACATTTTTTGTATATTAATAAAAATTCATACACAGTGCCCCACAGCTGTCATCATTTCAAAGTTATATTTAAAAAACAAATTTGATAATATTTGTGTTTATACTATTTATTCCTTGAGACCTTATCAACGTAAAAAGTTTTATTTTTTTCCAATGAGAGAAAGTTACCCTGCTACACCTTCCCACACATAAAATAAAAATGATAACAATAATAAAAATAAAAACAACCAAATAAATATATGAAAGAAGTTACAAAACAAAATAAAAAAACTTACTTATAATTTTGGGATGTTCCCCCCCCAAAAAAAAAATTAACTATTTATTAAACATTACTATTTTTTTTACATAGTTTTTAAAAAATTACATGAAACATTAACTGTCAATTTAGCAATATACCTGTAAATCTGCCACATAATTTAAAATACTTGTAGAATGTAACTTTATCCATACCTGAGTGCAATTTAAAAAGTTTAAGCTAAAAAATACTGAAATGTCTAGAAATTGTGTGCGTGTTCATCTATAACTACAGGCAGTGAGTGACAAAGGACATGACCCTAAATACATAAATTTAATATTTGTTAAAACTATGCTTTTGTATGAATACTTAAGGTTAAAATACTTATAAAGGTAACTTTCCTTGTACCCCCAAAGAAAGTAAAACTAGTATACTGTGTAGGGAAGGCTACATGGTGCATGTTTATTGCTAGCTCTTTATTTACTTTTTTTTCTGTAAAAATAAAATTTGATGTTTTTCATTGAGAATTAGGCCATAATTTTGCAGCAGGAAAATGTGGAACTAATATTAATGATAATAGTAACTTGGGAGGCTAATCAGCCTTACTGGCAGCTGAGAAGCTGTAATTGCGAAGGACGCGGCTACACATGTTTGAGCTGCAGGCATTCAAGGGCGCCTTTGGCAGCCAGCCACATCAACCCATTATATATGACCACGGAGCACAGCCTGAGATCGATAGTGATTGATTCTTCCGGAGGGAGGAAAACCGGATGGCCTGGAGAAAAACCCTCGTGGTATAGGAGAGAACCAATGCACAACTCACATACTCACATATGGCCTTAGCCGGGAATCGAACCAGGTCCACAGTGGTGAGAGGCGAGCACTTTACGCACTAGCCACCCATTTAAGGTATAGTATTGGACTAGGCGCATTTTCAAAAAAGTGCAAGTTTAAATGAGGCAATAATATTCTTTAAAGGCACCCAGTATAAGGCAAATTTTCTGCGTAATGATTCTCAACAGAACATAAGTGACAACTCTGAGCAAGTTCGAGTGTACACATTTGGTCGAACTGTGGTTGACCACTGACTAGCAATGCACATGCACAGTGACTTATGCACTTGAAGGACCCGTTAGGTACCGTAGTCTAGTTTTAACTCAATTCTTTGTCGGTACCGATCCGTCCACTTCCATGACTTTCCACCATTCTGCAATAGCGTCACTGGTTCCCTTCTGCGCTTCAGACAGGTTTACATGAAAACAAGACTACCAGGACCAGGGGAAGAAACCAAGGTCCTAGTTCCAAATGGTCGACCACAGTAGTCAATCAATGGTCGACCAGCCTGTGTTCGGGTCAAGACGGTCGACCTTTAGTTAACCATGGTGCGCACTCGAACTTGCTCTCTGTGTATTGTGAAATCTCTTACCACAGAGTCATTTTCTCGTGAGCTATTTACTGGAAAGCACACAAGTTTCATGTAAGACACAAAGTAGTCAATGACTATTGTCAGGGAACGATTTTGTCCAGCAGTTCTGCATAGTGAAATATCTAGACTGGACATGCTCTGTGCACACTGAATGCTAGTACTGAGTGAGTTAGCAATAGATGATTTTTGAGTAGCAGCTGATACATTTTGTGTGGCATTTGGCTCTGCTATGCAAGGGAGTTCTCTCACTGATTGACCCCTTGTATTGACGTCACACACGGCTACAGCTTGCCCATGGTTTACCATTTTGGGAGTCTCATTGCATCTGAAGATATGGTATGTGTCTGAACGCACACGCGCCCCCTAAAATGAGCACTACAAAGCATAACCCACGGGGACACTGACTCACGAAATGGTGCAACCAAGATTTATTGTAGTGATGACGATGAAAAAATTTTTTCCAAGGGCTTTCAGAATTTCTAACAATTGTGCACGTAAAGCCCCAACTCAACATTGGTAAACTGACGACTGCAAATGCTTCCATTCTTTGCACAAATCAAGATATATGTAATAAAACCAAGCTGTGGAAATGTCAGCTTATTTTGTTGTTTCATTTGCTTGAAAATGGTAAAAATGCATTCAGCATTTTTGTACGCATTCCTATAGGCAGAGTTTTCGTCTCACTGAGATGAAAACAAATTTTAAATTTTATTTCATTTATTATTCAAAAACGATAACACTTCAAGCTTTCAAGGAAAGTTTTATCATCATTGTCTGTATACCATGTAAGGTATATGTAAATCTGTGAACGTTTATGTTTTTCTTCTTACCATTGTTGAGCTGGGGCTTTAACTCAGAGAACACAGCCTTTCTCTGCAACAACCAATTCCATTCCTTTACAACAGTGTTGGATTTTTATAAATTCAGAAAACATCCTGGGAGATTTCTCAGGGCTTAAATACATTCTGAAACTGGCTTTTGTTAATTTTAATTTTAGATTTACACACTGTTTTTTTTTCTAAATGTAAACACGTCAATATTAGTCCTTTGAACTTCAGTCATGTAATTCTTTGTTGAATAATAAACCTGAATAACTTGAATTCAGAAAGCATTCAGGGCTATATGTAAAACTTTTTGAGATGCTTCATAAAATGAATACCGGTAGATAGGACTTGTCCTAGAAAGATAAAGGCTGAATGCTGTTCACTGTCAGTATCCTGAGATGTTTTTTTTTTGTTTTTTTAATGTAAAATAAAAAAATATGTCACACAATGGTCATGCGACATGCACGAAATGTATCTGCAATAATTAGTAACTACGTAGAATCAAAACCCGGAGAAAAAGAGAGCGAGGTTAATATCTGCCCAATTCAGTTGCGAAACACTTTCTATTGCGCCACGTTTTTAAACGCATGTACGGCAAAATTATATCACATAACACACGAGTTTGGTAAATTTTCATATGGTGCTAGATTTGTGGCATGGTGTACACCCCCCTTCCTATTGTTTCCCCCTTTCTATTGTGTCTTCCTTTTGTTCTGAGAATTTCAGGAATTCTTTGGGGAATTTTTAGGGGGCACTTCTGTATAGGTGGGGGGGGGGGTGACTCTGCCACATATTGTGCATGGTATACAATCTCTACCATACAAATACTCTGCCATAATATATCGACCAATAACATTTGCCACACGTGTGTCACGTGATATCATTTTTGCCATACAGGTGTGTCATGTGATAACGATGCGCTGTGACCACAGCTCGGCATTCTCCTGGCTGTATTTCTACGGTTATATGACACAAACTTGTTTGTCATGTGACAGTCATGTGACAGTCATGTGCAACGAATGTTAGTGTCATATAGTGCCAAATGGCATAAGTTTACCTGAGGTGTACTATCTGCCTTTCATGTGACCATCATGTGACACACACACACACACTGTTCCTGTCATGTGATCATGACGTAGGGCATGGTCTTCCCATGCGGCCCAACTTTAACCGATCTAGACGACATTGCCCGTGGGCGCAAGCCGCGGCCCCGATGTACCATGGTGTCCTTCAAGATGAAATCATGAATCAAGCTGTTGACCTTCTCTGGCTGCTCAATCATGACCATGTGACTTGCATTGTCTAATATCTCCAGCTGAGATGCGTATATCGTCTGAAATGGACATCGATGAGGGGGAAAACTTACATTATGTCATTGTGTTAGTGCACAACACATCAAGAAATACATAGATACTCAAAACCTATCCAAAAATTTACACACACACCAACATAGCCACAACAATTTCTCACACAGATTGAATTGTACGAGCACTTGAAGAAGTAAGAATTACTGGTAAGCTTGTTTTGATACTGGCTACCTTATGGAGAATGAAGACAATCAGAACAAAATGTCTCCACAGGGGAATTCTAAAGAGAGGATTATTCCACAAGGAATTTTGTGTGCAAAGTCTATGGGAGGATGTTAAGTACAGGGACAAAGCAAAGAACAACAGAGATCTGCACGGGGATGCGTATTTGTGAATATGTGCGGGCACAATCATGTGTAAATCTCTTTTGGAAGAGTGTTGGCTCTGCTCGTCTTCTCCTGAGACGAGCAGAGTATAATGTTTGAAACGTTGAGACGACAACGGCTCTTTTCAGAGCCAACTCTCCTCTCTCACAGAGATTTACACACAGTTGTACCCACACATTTACTAGTAATAGTGACTTCCTATCATCCACACCATGCAAAGCTTCAAACATTACTTACTTGAAGAAGTTTTTTGTGTGATTCAATGACTTTTTTTTATAATTGCCATTTTGCGTATTAGCGTGGAAACTTCCCACATTTTGGTCAGATACTCTAGTACGTACATGCGGAGAACCCTGTTTTGGTTAAAATCATGCATCTGCCATTAAACGGCTAATCCGAGCAGCTCATTTATGGACAGTTCACCACCGCAGCTATGGCCGCCGCACGCGCACATGGACTTACATGCACTGTGAATCCTCCATGTTGATTGGTATATACGCGTGCTGACGCACTATTGGTGTGTTGAGTGCGCATGTGGTGGCCACAGATGCGGTGGTGTAAAATACTACAAACAAGCACTGCTTGGATTAGTGTATACAGATAACCAAAAAGATTTTCCAGAACACCGGTTCTAAATGACGTCAGAGGAAAGACCACGAGAAAATAAAATACAAACATTTAAATGAAACTGAGTGATAAAGCAAACAATAACCACCAACCTCATGCATCCATCGTTCATCGTCAAGTTCCACGAGTTCGTCTTGCATACCATAGATGAGCAGCACGCCGACATTGAGGGCAGCATGGTAGTCCTCGTTACCTTCCTTCCACAGCTGGCCCTGCATGGTTGCACGGAGAACATACGCCGGGACATCGAAGGATCGCGTCTTGTCTTGCTTCGTCTGCTGGCTGTTTTTGTGGAAGGCTTGGCTGTAATAAGATTTTAAAATGCAACAAATGTCAATGAGCCACAAGATTTGAAGTTTTAGCGAGAGGCACCACTCAAGAGTGTAAATCTGTAAGGTTAGAGTATACTGATCGAAACATTGAGTTGTTACACCACTGGTTCTTTTCAGAACTACCACAACGAAAAGAGAGATTTCATGTACATAAAGTTACCGCAAATCTCACAATATTGTATCTCCACCAAGCAAAATTTCAAATCCTACTGAAGTGTAACATGGTTACTTTACAGACAAAGCAAAGGATTTTATCTATTAAAAAACCACACCAGTAATAAATGAATTTATTATAAAGTTCATTGATACGATCCTCCAGAGAAATATTCCCATGTGATTTGAGGACCATCCAAACCATCATTACTTTATTTTGATAGCCGCAATTCAAATAGTCTGGATAACAGTAAGAATTCTGTTCTTTTGTGTTTTTCTTTCAATAAAGCCCTAACTGAACTCTGGTAAAGTGTCTGTAAATGCTTCCATTCATTGCACAAATCAAGATATTGCCTTAAGCATGACCACCAAAAATTAAGAAATTTTCTATGGCATTATACCAGGTTTTCCCGGTCATTTTTGGCAAATAAGCGGCCAATTTAAACTTACCTTTATTCTATTTCGTGCAAACAATAATTCAGTTTCACTTAACGTGTAAGCAATTGTTCATCTGTATCATGCGATTAAAAAAAGATAACCATTCAATTTAACAATCCACTCAAACATTATTCAAATTCGCAGTCAGCTTTTTCACGGCAATCTTTAGTTGCGCCTAATCTGCCAAGATGAACGCCAATCTCGCATGGCTAAAAAGGAAACCTCATAATTCAGTATAATGCCATATAAATTTGCATGCTTCAGAGTGAAACTGGCAATATCGCTTCAATACAACTGCATGAAAGTAAAATACGCTGCTTTTTTTGTGCCAAAAATGACACAAGAAACCCGCTGCACAGTTGAATGCCTGTTATGAGTAGCAGCGGATCTGTCAAGATTCTTGGGACATGTTCCAGTCCTCCTTAGGTTTCCTACCTGACAAAGCCATTAATAATGACTGGTTTGATACAAGCCAATACTGCGCTGGGTAGACAGAACAGCTGACATAATTCAGGCTGCAGAGAGACTGGGCCCCCACCACTGATTAACACAATTTTAGTCACCTTCCTTGCACGCTCAGAGGCTATCTTGGCACAAAAACAGGCCCTGTAAAATGAAAAGTGAAGAGGGTATAACAAACACCTTCATAAGTTAGGATCCAGCTCAAGACAAATGATAAAATATCAAGCAATAAACCACATGGGAAACTGACTGGAGTAAATTTTTAAATCAATTTCGGGGTGAACAAAGAAAAATTGATTGAAGTGGGATTTGAACCTGCAACCACCGGTTTAACGTAACGTTCAGTAAGTTAAATCATTGGTCGCAGGTTCAAATCCCGCTCCAATCAATTTTGAACCTGCAACTAACGATTTCACGTACTGAACGTTATGTTAAACCTGTGGTTACAGGTTCAAATCCCACTCCAGTCAATTTTTCTTTGTTCACTATGTTCACCCCCAAAAAAGAGATAAAATAGTAAACATTGTTCAACATTAGTCCAGGGCTTGAACTTAACGAAAATCTCTACAAGACCACAGTGGCAAATTTCATAAAGCTGCTTAATGGTAAGCAAATTTTCGTGCTAACTATAGCAGAAAAGTTTGCTTAAGCGTAAGCATATTTCACAAGTTAGGGCATTCCCCTGTGGATTTGAGTTGTTACATCATTCGTTTCCGTAAAGTAAGTGTCTAAAGGTTAGCATGCCGTTTCCAGTACTTAAAGTTAGCAGCGCTATGAAATGGAAATCGCACAGTAAGCACAAAATCAGTATGAAATCAGTACCACATGAAAAAAATCTATATATCAAATCTTATCTTGCCTTCCAGAGTCCTGCTGAAAAGAATCCTCAGGCATACTACTTATGTGGGATTCGAACCCACAACCCCCTGTCATTCTAGAGCAGCTCAATCACTAGACCATTGAGCATGCCCAGTGGCAAGAGGCCAGTTCGAATCCTGCAATTAGCCTCTTGCCATCGGGCACGCTCAGTGGTCTAGTGGTAAGATATCTGCTTTAGAATGGCAGGGATCATGGGTTCGTCTTCCATTGCTTTTGAAAGTTTTATTAGCCTTTTTATTTTCTCATGCCTTGTTTATTTAGCCTGGGTTGGGGCACTTGCTATTGTCCAAGGGAGTTCTTTTTAGAACCGATTAAAAAAATAATAATAACTCTTAACAATTAAGACTATTTTTATGTTAATATAAAAGAGAATGACAACAGAATCACTTGAGCAGGACACGAAAAATGAAAGAAAGAAAACCAACCCGTAAGAATGGCCCACAAGGACATTCCGCTTTTTGCAGTAGAGATCAAACACGGCCAGCATGTCATCGGCATGTTCCTGGAAGGTGTAGGCCTTAGACTGATGAGGTGCTCTGCTCAAACCATGACCGAGCAGATCAGCAGCCACCACCTCAAATCCCTCCTTGACGAAGTACCCCATCTGGTACTGCCAGAGGTCCGAGCTTCCTCCTACCCCATGGATGAAGAAGAAGACGGTGTTCCCATCCTCCATGACGGAGCGGAGAGAGCCCAAACTCGACATTTCTGAATTAGCTGTGGGCCAGTCTATTATTCGATTGTTTATTAAGCTGTCATCACTGTCTCTTATATGTTTCTCAAGGACGTGATCATGCAATGATATTCTTTTCTTCTCGGGAAGGTCAGCCTGTGGATTGGCTGTAATACTGGGGTTCGTATTGCTTGGTTTACGTGCTACACCGTTCACATCACCATCCGTGCTCTGGATGGTGTCATCTCTGACATCATTTCTATGAACCTCATCGGCAGTTTTTTCTACCCCGCAAAGTTCTGACGGGGCCATCGGCTGATGACGAGCCACACTTTGCTTCTTCTGTTTGGGAACGACGTGCTGAACGTGTAACCATCTTCCCTTGCGGATTTGAACGATATTGAGCGGTTCACTGGAGGAAGGTTCAGGGCCTACACGTTGGGTCCTCTGAGGTCCACAAGACACTGGCCTGGTCGTCATTGCTCATTGCACTGATTCTAGTTTGGGCATTCATATACAGCCCCAAATTTGATAACTCTGTAGTGTAGGCTTACATTCTTAATCTGAAATTAACAAAAAAATAATAAGTGAAACTCAGTCCTGAAAATATTTTTGTGAATGATTTAACCTTACATGCCTTAAGGACAGTACGGATAGCTGATGTAGGAATCTATAACAAGTTTAAAATTGTAAGTATCATTATCAATATTTACTGTTTGATTTCAAACATAGATATGTAGGCCATGGGGATGAAAGTTTCAGATACTTTTGCGTCCAGATATTTTTTCAAAATGGCATGACGCTTTTTTTCAGTATTCGTCATTTTTTTTTACCAGTAAACTTCTACAGTCTGTAGGGCTCTGCCCACAGTGGTCGGTGCCGGAAAAAACCCGCCATGCAGGCACTCAAAATTCCATGACCACCAACCTGCATCTGACTGCCACACAATTTCCAATTTCCGCTGTACAGCACTTAAGGGCAGAATAGGGGGCCGGAAGCGCAGAATTCCATGGTAAGTCACAGCGGTATGTCATAGTGCTGTACAGCGCATATATGCGCAACAGCAACCATCATAAATTAATAATCTCCAAGAATGTTTGAATGTGTCAGTGTCACACTGGCACTGCTGTCAGTGTCACTGTCTGTATCAGCTCCAAAAGATTATCACATACCTAACTGCTTTGAACAAGGACTTAAATAGGGACCATGGTTTTCTGTCCCACTACCAGGAATGATCCACCAGCCTACCTTTGTTCCTGTTAACTGAACTTACTCACCTGGAACTTTCTTGAACTTTATATAGATTGTATTAAGCTTGTCCCCTTCATCGATCTGATGAAGTAGTTGTTGCTACGAAAGCTCATGCAGTTTTTTTACTATTAGTTAGTCTTTAAGTGCTATCATTCAGTTTTTTATAGTATCAGCTCCAAGATTTTTCATAAAATTCCACCAAATGAAGTTATCACATCTCAAATCTAAGGTTCTCTAGACCCAGTAACTGGGGTGCTGTACTCCTTTTTTGAGATTTTGACATTATCGTTCGTACTACTTACTACTTACTACTACTACTATTAGTAGACCCAGTAACTGGGGCACTGTACTCCTTTTTTGGGACTTTGACATTATCAGTCGTGCTAGTACGACCGATAATGTCAAAATCTCAAAAAAGGAGTACAGTGCCCCAGTTACTGGATCTGAAGGTACTCCAGACACACTGCGACACTGGCAATGACCAAACGACCAAACGATCATCAAGGAAAAAATTGTGGCAAAATAATGTAAGTCTCAATTCGAAAGTTGTGGGTCGGTTGGCAGGGCCAAGAAGCGGATGTAAAGTTAGTCAAGCGTTTTGGCACTATTTTATTTATGATGGGGCAAGTAAGACTAAAGTGAGAGGAAGACTTCTCGTCTAGATCTACTGACCGTGACTGACTGAATGTATTTCTCGGTTTTACTTGAGGTACTAGAGTGTCTGTTAAGTTCATACCCTAAATATACTCAACAAAACTTAACAAGAACAGAATCAACTTACTTTTTCCAGTATACGCCACGGGTAAGTTCTGCTCGGCCATAAAAAAAAACACCCAGCCAGATCAATCAATTATTTATGCAGTTTCCATAGGATTATTGAAGTAGTCTGTTCAATAGTGTTTACATTGCTTACTCAGTGGCATGCCATTGCCGGCAGTCGCAGAGGCAGCGGCTAGACTAGTTTTTTTTCAAGGGCGCCACCTAGAGGGTAAAATAGCTCAGTCTAGTCGTAAGCAGCAAGGAAGAGAGCATGACATGCATGAAGAGTGATGTAGATCTCAAAATGAAACGTGAGTGATTGGGGTTATGACTTTCAAATATAATTTGTAAAAATGTAAGTATGGAATTGTAAAAATACTCACTAAGAAGTATTTTTTTTGGTGCCAGATACATCTTGTAGTTCACATCATGACATGAACTGCTCAGAGTGCTCTGGCCAGAATATTAATTTATTATTCAACATGATTTGTTCAACCAAGTTCCATCTACTTTGTTGCAATCCCACGAATCACACGGACGCCTAGCCCAGCTTGCTTGTTGCAATCTAAAACAAAACTTCCTACACGTCCCTAAGCTAAGCCCTACCCTAGTTTTTACAACTTGTAGGATAACATTTTCAGCATGACATCTTGTGTATACGTGAACAGGTGAATGATCATGATGCATGACGAATTACATTTCTCTTTTTTCCTGACCTGAATGTTTTACATTTCCTGATCTGATTGTATTATTTTTCTTGACTTCACAGCCACCTTTCAAAATTGTTGAGGTTGATCTTACATCGAAATGGCTGCTACATTCTTAGCCCGCTCAACATCTGCATTTCATAGTGTCCTACAGCCAACGTTGAACAACGTCTGTCTAGGAGCCTGCATAAGGAAGCTCCAGAGGTATGTTAAATTTTAAAACTAAAGTGGCTTCATAAATCTTCTTAATTTGAATGTTTCCCCTTAATTAAACCCAGTAACTGGGGCACTGTACTCCTTTTTTTGAGATTTTGACATCGGTAGTGCGACCGATAATGTCAAAATAAAAAAAAAAAGGAGTACAGAGCCCCAGTTACTGGGTCTAGTTTACACTTACAGTTTCTGAATATGATAATAAATACAACAACAAATAATGGGGTGGCTGCACGTTTCGACCCTTGCAAAGTCTTACTCTTTTTTTTTTTAGCCTTTGAGAAAGACTCTGCTAGGGTCGAAACTTGAGGCCATTCACAATTTTTTGCATTTATACAACAGGTCCTTGTGTTTGGTAAGCAATTTGCAACAGCTAATTTTATTTTTTTTCAGTTTATGATAGGCTAATAGTATAATAATAGTCTTGTAAAGCAATACATTGTACTTAGTACTACTACTAATACTAGGTAAATAAATGGGTCTTATGTATCGAAAATAGCTACACATACCTTGTAAAAAAAAAAAAAAAAAAAAAACATGAGTGCTTTGAGGCCCCTTCGGTTGTGATAAAGCACTATATGATTTTTTATTATGAACTGCATATTATTACTTGTTTTTCCTTTCATTTATAGTGCTGTCATCTATTCGAGACCAGCCCCTCTGCTAGCAACACAAAGAACCCTGTCCTACAACAGTCTCGCACCTCACTGGTGGCTTTCCTCATCCGTCAGCCGATCCCAGCGTCCAGATCTACTGCAATGTCACCAGACCCCTTCCCTGGTCCCCTGTTGTTTCAAAGCGCGAGGTAACACATACCAGCCGAGCAACGTGAAGCGGAAACGCAAGCATGGCTTCCACCAGCGCATGAAGACGAGCTCGGGCATCAAGCTCATATGGAGGAGGCTGCTCAAGGGAAGACGTCTTCTCACCCACTGAAAAAAGAAGACTCTTGAGAAGACGTCTTCTCACCCACTGAAAAAAAAAAGACTCTTGAGAGATATTTGAACTGTCAAGTCAATACATCAGCTCGGGCTTGTTTTTTTTCTCTTCAACTTGATGCACTTACAATGTGTGTTTACTTTTGCAGACAGGGCCTTTTCCGCGCTCCTCCAATTTCCATTAACCCATACCCTCCCAGATCCTCCTAAATCCAATTCAGGTGTTGTTCGTTTGTGGAGGATCAAGGGCTGCAGGCCCAAATAACAAAATATGCTCATCACTGGGCCAGGCAGACTAATCTAATCCAAGTCCAAACATTCTGATGTGGAGTTATCATACAGTGAAAGATATTGGAGGACCTGGGGGGTCTCTTGTCAAAGGTGCTAGGGAGTCAGGATTACTGAATGTTGTTTAAAATGCAATCATACCTTAAGGGACACGTTGCCTTCGGACTTGGTTCTTTTGGGCTATAAAAAGCAGTCATGAAATGAGTATGGTTGGAAAGATATTTTAAAAGTAGAATAAAATGATTCACATAAATGCCCCTTGAAGTTGTGTGGTTTTTGTTTAATTTTGTGACAACATGGTTTGCCATTTTGTAGGATTTGCTGTTTTATTGCATGAACAAATCTAAAGAAAGAAAAGAAGCAATTCCAAACAGCAATGTTTTAATGGATTTGGCGGCAACATGCCCCGTTAATGTTTTCCAATATCTGACATTTTGCCCCATCTTTAGAAGCACTGACAATGTAGACCAACTGATGACATCCACACGAAGGAAACAATATTTTAAATCAATTCATGTAGAAAATAATGATATTTTTATTTCAATTTACGCTGAACGTTTTTCAGATACATTGACAAAAATAACAAGTACATTTATAGATGCTTAACTGTTAGATTGGCATAATTATAGAGATAGTACAGACTTTAACAAATGTAGAAATTGTGCCCAGATTTCTGCTCTCACGACACCCAGTAATGTATCTACCAAAATAATTTTGTTCCAAGTGAGTTGATTCTTTTAAATGCTTCATAAACCCAAAAGATTAATCACAAGATGCATTATAAATTATCCATAAAGTAAAGTCAATGTAAGGTATGTTATCGGTAATACAATATGACCTTTGTTAATAAACCTGCTGATATAACATTTGAAACCTGTTAAATTTCCCGTTACACCAATTTCCTCATTAGTTTTGTACACGACCGTTAATTTTAACACCAGGAAAAGTGTGTGCACAAGGGAATGGGTCAACATTCATGGACACTCAAGTGTGTGAATGGTGTTGGATCTTCAGTCAACTCGGTGCCAAATGGGCCTGAGAGTAGGAGGGTTAAGTAAACCATTGTCCATTGAATGCACAGTGATTCAACGACAGTTTAATTAGTGCCAAGCCTTCTGAATGCAATAAATATTCGTCAGAAGAACAGAGGATATTTAGTTGTCACAATGGCGTGTTTACATGATCTCCGTTTGCTGGCTCGGACAAGAAGATCCAACAACTGTATTCTTACATTTGAGTTGTTAGTTTTGCTCATAATGGCTAAAAATAAAAAAGGGAAATTATTGGGGAAAAACACCATCAAAAACAAATCTTGGGCAAACTGCAGGCCTGAAACTTCAAGGAGGCAATGGAGACAATTGCCTCCATGCCCCTGGTCATTGCCTTGGTGCCCCGTGACATATTTCAGGTAAAAATTTAGAGGGCAAAAAAAAAAACTTGCCAATACAAGAATGAAGTATCGGTCCTGAAAGTGGAATATAACATTTTGTGACACAAGGCTAATGTAATTAAACCCCAAAACTTTCAACATTTTTCGGTGATCAATGACGCCTACTATGACAGCCACATTATCAGTAAGATTAAAACAAAATATGTGCAAGGTCACAATACATTTAGCCAATTTTAATAGACCCCGCGTATCTCGCAAACTTTGCAACAAATCATATCTGGGAACCTCAGGTTCCCACAAGGAATATTTGTTTTTACTGATTTCAGATAAAAGTAATAATTTGAGAGGCTAATCATCCTTACTGGCAGCTGAAAAGCTGAATTGTGAAGGACGCGGCTACAACATGTTCAAGCTGCAGGCATACAAGGACGCGTTTGGAGGCCAGCAACATCAACCCATATAATGACCACGGTGCACAGCCTGAGATCAAAAGCATTTGTATTAGAGGGAGGAAAACCAAAGGGCCTGGAGAAAAACCCTTGTGGCACGGGAGAGAACCAACGCACTACTCTACTCACATATGGCCCTAGCTGGGAATCGAACCACGGCATTTAGCCAACCATGATGAACAGAAGCATCCCCCCAAAAATGACTAAAAACATAAATGCTGCTTTCTGGAATTCTCCACACTGTAAAGATACCTCTTCAGAGCCAATTTGTTTTCTCAAAATCTTATAAAAAATTATCCTCATGACAGAGAGTTTTGATATATTTACACTTTTTACATTACAACATATTTAAACGCATTCATTAATAAGTATATGTATAATTAATTTTATATCTTATTGCTTTTTGAATTGGTGATGCTCTTCAGGCATCATTTCATTTGCATGCAGTAAGTATTGACAACAAAAAACTGAGCGCTCAGAAATCGTAAAACATTTTAAACCGATTCATATAAACCATGGGTGATCTATGCATATACTACACAATATACTGCTTTGCCGTTTACTTAGTATGTTCCGAGACTTGACCATTAGGGTTGTGGTGGTGAAAGTGTTCCTAACAAAATATTTGTTACAACATCATAAACCAATACAAAGATATGCGCTCCAAAATGTACACGGGGGACGACTTTCACACACAGTGATCATAAACACTGTTCTAAGAGAGTGTCATGGCAGAGAAGTCTAGTGCACTGGACTCAAGTTCTGGTATTGACAGAGAAGTGGTTTGGGCCCCGGCCATGGAACTTGTTCGTGGTGTAACCAGGGGGGGGGGGAGGGGGAGTTGAGCCCCCCCCCCCACCCTCAGAACCCTTGCCCCTTCCTCTCTTGACCCCCCCCCAAATGAGATCGATAAAAATAATGCACAAATGAATGGTTTAATACATTGAATAGAGCCCAAAAATTATGTCTTTTCACCTGCATGCCCCCACTCCCCCCCCCTCCCAAAAAAAGTGAAAATGTATGGTTGTTCCACTGGCATTTGTTTCTTGAGTGAGATGCAACTGCTTTATTCATTCAAATGGGAAATAAAGCCGAAGGTTCTGTGTGTTTAATAATAACCTCCCCCCCCCCCCCCTCAAAAAAAATAAATAAATAAAAAATACATTTATTGTGACCAAACGGGGCTTGCTCAGGTGTTTCTGGCACGGTTAGGTAAAAGCTATGCCACATCACCTCGTAAACCCTTACGAGGTGCAACATAAATGAGTTATAACTCAAACAACTCTGCATACTTGTTGTAAAAAATAATTAGTGCTCGTAGATGCTCGTCTGGCGTAGATAAACCACTATTCTTATAAGAACTGTATATTATTTACTATCATTAATGTTTGCTTTTATTGCGCCTACTTGCCTTCAATGGTTTATGCGAGGTGGGATGTCATTGTAGTCTATGTACAGCAGGAGTATGGTATATCCTGGCATGTCTGGGCCGAGTGGTCATCGGCACGGGACTCAAGCTCTAGTGTTTCTGATCAGCAGAGTGTGGGTTCGAGTCCCGGTCTTGACACTTGTGTCCTAAAGCAAGACACTTAACCATTGTTTCATCGTCCTTCGGATGGGACTTCAAGCCTTTGGTCCAGTGGGTTGTGTTAATGCACATAAAAGAACCCAGTTATCCTTATTTCTTTAAGAGAAGGGGTTAGCCAAGGCGTTTCTGCCATAGTTGACAGCTGATTGCTCTGCATCACCTTGTGAACCCCTCACAAGGTGCTACACAAATGGGTCTCAAATAAAATAAAAAAAAAAACATCTTAAAACATGTTAAGTTCTTTGAATCCTGTGGCAAAGGCGCTACTCAATTCAATTCAAATTAAAAAAAAATTATCAACATGATGTATACCATGAATATTTTTTCCCCTGTGTTTAAGAATAACACATTAAAAAGAATAGGGTGAATGGCTATTATTATTTTTAAAGTATCAACGTGCAAAAAACACGTTTGGCTGTTATCCACAAGTTGAGGTTACTAATAACATGCACTTTCAGATACTACAGTTTTTAACAAAACTGAGCTAGGTTAGTAAGATTTGGGCCTGGAGTTCCAACCTTAAGGTAAACTGTTCTATTTTCATGAGGAAATTGCATCCTTCTGAAAATCTTATCATCGGTGGGACACACTGGCCAAGATAAGGCCCCAATTTCATGGAGCTGCCAAGCAGGAAAGTGGCAAATAGCTGCATAGCACATTTGGTCTGCTGAGTGAAAAATTAGTGGGAACAAGTCAAAAGCTTCTGTGGACTTTCTAGTTCAGACTGCAATAGTGTAACCCCCAAAAGATTCCTGACGGTGGATTTATTGGTACAGACTGCAATCCCCCCAAAACACAGTCTGTTGACTTTTTGGTACAGACTACAATAGTGCATTCCGAAAAAGATGCAGACTCTGGACTTCTTCGTATTCGCCGCCGTAGTCATTACGTAATCCCCAGGTCGCCAACCTCAACCACAGCAACTGGCTCAGGCCGTTCAGTACACACAAACAGTGATGAACCGTCTTTCTCGTACAAATCAATGGTTAAAGCTCTAGCACATTGTAACCCATGTTTTGTAACCTGCATCTTTCTCCTTCGGAAACCCAAAATAATTGCACTTATGATTTTCACAAGCATGATTGCAACCGCAGCAAAGCAGTTCACCATATTTTACTGCTATCTTTGCCGGATTTTGATACTATCGCAACGTTAAAAAGTGTAAGTTTGTGCTCTGAGCTAAGGGTACAGTCGAATGCGTGGTTATGGAAGTGGGGTGAACCAGTGTCAAGGAAATGAGCGGCCCTCGGGCAGAAACTTTTTAAATTGAGTGCTGTACTGTGTCATCCACGTTCTGTTCCAACCACATAAATAAATTTCATGTGTCTGAGGCAGACGGGATAATAGTCAGGCCCCATTTTTGTGAATTGTTTATCAGCACAATGATCTCAATCTTGTATACAGGGAATCTAGCGAGGAAATCCTCAGCACGGTAGAGCGGGTTTCTAACGGTATCAGAGATTGTCCTCATCGGAGCAGTGCTCACTGGTGTGCGTTGATCCGGTCGCTGTTGCCCCACAATCTCCACTGTCCCTTACCTCCCTCTCTCTTTCCAGTTGTCCATCCTCCACTGGTATCCGTGCATCATAGCGCGACTGCATGTATTTTCTGAGATGGATCTGTGGGAAAAACAAGAATCAATATATTATTCCCCACACATGTTCAACTTCACTAATAGTAATAAACAAAATAGCTTGACCAGTTGACACCAGATGACGTGAGAACACGCAAGTGTTTCCCCTGCCTGGAAACGGAAGCCGTCTTAAGACGCCGTTATGTATTTTCAGACCACTGGACTGAAGGTCGCCTGGTCATGCAACTACAGAGCATGCACAGACCATACACATGCCGTCTAACGTTTCATTTCACCAACACAAGGACAAAAAAGTCTTGATTTTACTTGCATTTTGTGGCCATCGAGAGGCGTTTTTTGTGTAATCCCAGATCATAGACCTTCGTCCTTTTGTTCCAAGAAGGGTATTACGAGGCATCGAGAGGCTTCCACCATTGTTCATTCATTGTATATCGACTGAATGGAGGTAAGTCAGAGTGAGTCGGCAATCGAGCCGTGTTTCCGTGTTTAATGCCATTCACACTGCATGAATTTGACATTTTCTCGGTCGAGAAACAAAACGGGTGATCCAACAAAGAGGAGCCTTCTTCTCATGGCATTGTCAAGTCAGGGTTTCTTTGTGCCAACGGTACCCTCAAAGAAAAATGGAGTCCGGCAATTTCGCCGAAAGAATCCTGCCAGGGGGACGGGACCCCCAAAAAGAATCCCGGCAGCAACTGGTTAATAAGAGGGCCCAGGAGTTCTAAAAACTCCCTTTCAATACCCCAAGACCCCCCACCCCCCCCCCCCTCAAGAAAGCCACATAACGACCATCTCCTTCCCCCTCTTCAACTGACCTGGATATGGAGATTAACTTCATCACAGCGGCTGAGGTAAGGAAAGTTGCCACCTTTCTTGAGATGACCTCTCTTGGCGTTGGGGTAACATTTATATGTCTCCTCTTTGACAACCTGTGAGATTGCACAGTCGTCAAAAACCTGGAAAACAAACCATGACAAATGCCCATTATCTATTACAGTTTTCTTTTTTTTTAGGAAAGGTGGGGGATGGGCTCCCTCTGTTGTTAGTATCTTGCTTAAGGTGCATGCAGGGATAGATTAAGTGTTCCGTAGTCCCTAGGCAGCAGAATTCTGTAGTCCTTGGGCACCAGTGTTCTGTAGGCCCTAGTCTATTATTACCAAAAGCCGACTGTCGGCCAGCACGTAGTCTTTGCACATCTTTACCATCAGCTGAGATGACGTAGTACCCACTATAAGTCACGTGATGACATGTAAACATTGGTCGTGCAATCGGTCTATTACTCATTTCTAACAAAACAAAACTTTAGCGTTTCAAGCAAAAATACTTGAAGGGAAGTTTCCAACATCTTTATACCACGTAAGTTATGTGCAAATCTGTGAACCTTTTTTGTTGTCAATGTTACCAATGTTGTGGACACACTTTAAGCTGTAAATATTTCTGTAAAATGTCTAAGGGGGAAAAACCAGGAAAACAAAAACAAATCGTATTTTAGCTGGTTGCCTCCCCCCCCCCCCAAAAAAAAAAAAATCTTTCTTTTTTCTTATTGTGCTCTCTACCAGATTATGGCAAATAATTTTTTATATTCTTTTAACACTAACAATAAAAGCCTGTTGGAGTTTGACCAAACAAAAACTCACATCAATCAAGGTGATATCGAGACCATGAAGTTTCTGGGGTTCCACGTAGGCACTGATGCAGTTAAGAGTTAGTCTGCTGGCAAGATCGGACTGGTTCAAGGACTCCAGCTGTCGATAAATAAAGACAAGTTTTAAAAAAAAAGAAGGGGGCTGTGAGTTACACATAAAACAATAGGATGGTGGCTGGTAATATAAGGTTAGATTAAGCTGGGGGCAGATTTTACAAAGAGTTAAGATCGATCTTAACTGTGTATCAATCTTAATAACTTAGCAAAGTGTGATGTCACAATACAAATCACTATGGTGATATTGATAACTCATCTCAAGATGAATCTTGGTGCTTTGTGAAATTGAGCCGTGCAGTCGATGTCACCAAACTCTTTCTAACTTAGGAAGTTAAGATCGATCTTAACTGTGTATCAATCTTAATAACTTAGCAAAGTGTGATGTCACAATACAAATCACAATGGTGATATTGCTAACTCATCTCAAGATGAATCTTGGTGCTTTGTGAAATTGAACCGTGCAGTCGATGTCACCAAACTCTTTCTAACTTAGGAATCATCCTAACTTCAAGATGCATAGTGATTTGTATTGTGACATCACACTTTCCTTAGCAATTAAGATTGATTCATACATTTACTCATCTTAAAATTGATCTTAGTGCTTCGTGAAATCGACCTGCTGGTCATACAGTTTCGGGATCCTACAACAAATTAAAATGATCAGGCACTTCAATTTGACCTTTATATAAAGTCCCTGCACACAATAGACTGTGCAAGTCTCATGCCGCGTAAATTCTAGAAACAATGACTGTAGTTAAGGCATACACAAGTTCCGAGCGACTTGAACTTTCACAAAGATCATTTTAAGGTCACCTGGGGTGGATTTCACAAAGAGCTAAGATTGATCTTAACTGCAAATCACTCTTAGTTGCTAAGCAAAGTGTGATGTCACAATGCAAATCACTATGGTAATACTGACAGCTCATCCCAAGATGAATCTTAGTGCTTTGTGAAATCGGCCCCCGGTGTGTTAACCCAATACAAACACCTTACATGTGAAATGACCTTTGTTATACATGGTATGACATTTGAGTAGATCTCTGAGTGAAATGATACTGATATTTGTCGAAAAATCACTGAATTCTCACCCTTTCTACGATGAAGTCTATCGAGTCCGCAATGTCGATGTCATGCTGCTCTCGACTGAAGTTATTTAGTACCATCCTCTTCAGGAGAAATCCTGGGATCATCCAGTATCTACAAGTTCAATATAAAGCATAGTATACAAATATTGAGTGGCTTAGAGTGCAATGGGAGGAATATTATCGCAAGGTAAAATTTTGACTCTTACATTTCACGAGGCTAAGCCGAGCAAAATGGACCCAGTCATAATTTTACCGAGCCATAACATTCCTCTCATTTCATGAAATAAAGCCACTCAGTATTTGTTTTATATAAATGACATATATATCCTTGTGAATTTTTTTTCACAATAAACACAAAATCAAAATAGACACAGTTCATCATCCACTCCACACTAAAAATTATAAAACCCTCTTCTATTATCTGAAGATCGTGGACAACTCCATGTAGACACCAACCTTATAACACAGACACGCTATATTTTTCTGTACGCCACACGCGCATACATAGTTCAAAAATAGGGCCGATTAAAATCAGCACAGAGCACAGCAGGATTCAGGGGACTTTCAGTTTTATCTGTCTAAGTGAAATGTTAAAAAGAAAATTCGTAAAAAAGTCACAATCCCAAAGACATAAGTGCGTATTTATCACAACTTTCTTGCTAGGAATAAAAAAAATGACAGTCTCACAATAGACCGATCCATTAAGCACCGCCCACTGTGCAGGCACGCCGATGTGTTTGTCAGACTTTTGGTTGCACAATCACGTCTGTGACTGGTCAACACAGCAAGGGCAGGGCTTGATGGATAGGTCTGAAGCCGTCCAAAGCTGTAACATAACAGACTACTCTACTGGCACTGACCAGACCACATTATTAATTGAACCTACGTTTGGGCTGAGCCGGTTTGCTGGAAGACCTCAGTGTCCACAAATGTATTACAGAGGATGAGGGAGCACACCCGAGGACTCCTGTACGTGTACTCAGCAAACTTCTGGGCAAGGAAGCCGCCAAGAGACGAGCCGAAAATGTGAACCTGTGTTTCGATGCAGGGTGTTACATTGTTTGATTAATACAAATACATGAGAATAAAACCAGCCCGGGTGGAGATATTGATGTTACATTTTCCCAGAAAAAGAGTCAATTTGTAATAGGCCTTATTTGTTACTGCACTTGGGCGCCCTTTTGGGATAGATTGGGGGTCAAACCATAGAAATAGTGTGGTAAACCAGATGCAATTAGACTTCTAATAAAGCACTTAATAAACAACTTTTGAGAGTTTTTTTATTGACATTTTATTGCTGCGTCCTTCCGATTGGATGTAAAGCCAAAGGTCCCATGTGTTGTGTAATGCACGTAAAAGAACCCAGTGCACTTATCGCAAAGAGAAGGGGTTCGCCCTGAGGTTCCTGGTTTGATCGGCTGCAGATTGCGCCACAGCACCTTGTAAACCGTTACTTGGTGCTATGTAAAGGAACAAGTCTCATACTTCAAAAACGTAACTCTGCATACCTTGCAGGAAAAAACACTGAGCGCTTTGAGATGCCCATGGGGTGTGACAAAGCGCTATATAAGAATTGCGTATCATTATTCTTCTTATTATTATCAACTTGTGTATATCATGATAGAAATGGAGCATTATAAACGTACACTAATACTACTATTCCAATACTCACCATGTCCAATTGTAGATGGTCTAAAAGCTTCCGAAAACTTATACAAAAGTCTTCTATTGTCCAGTGGACAGGATATTCCAGCTAGTCAGAAAAAAGTTGAAAACAAGATCGCAATAATTTCAAATTTGTCAAGCCCTTCTTTCAGCAAGAGGTACTTCGAAATATGTCTAGATGACCATCTTGCGACGGTCACATTTGCGTTGAGCTTGCATTGTCAACAAAAGAAAAATCAAACAGAAATTCTTGTAAAGTGCAAGCATGGTGGCAATGCTTGTTCTAACATGACAAACCCAATAGTGTCAATACATTGTATAACAAGATTTAACATAGTTGTCTGACACATTTAACCAGTTGCAGCTGGGAATCTTCCAATTTTTTTCAAGTCCAGCCTGATGGGATTATTTTCTCGGAATTGCTAGAATCATTTTTTGTTTGAGAGTACTCTTTGCCGTAGGTCCCATGTACTAGGATTGGTAGTGCATGTAAAAGAACCAATAACACTGATAGTGGAAGAGTAGGGGAATTACCCCGGTGTTTCTGGTTCATATAGCAAGCACCCTTGTTTACAGGTTTCCTCAAGCTCCTTCCAGAGCTACAGTGGTTAAGCTCACTTGTGTAGCATTCTTGGTTTCATTACTAGAAATATGTAATAATAACTCAATTGACTTTTCAAAATATTGTACATGACTGCAGGCCTCGATACTAAGAAAAACGGGGGCAGGCCTTTGCTGGCCAAATCAGAGAAATTGTACAAGGGCATGCTTTTTAAGCTGGTAGTGACAGTGCAATTTTTCTGAAGGGCATGCTGGCCAACTCAACAGGGCATGAGGCCAATGGCCTCGATGGCCTCGGTTAAGATCAAGGCCTGTGACTGTAGAGTTTCCAATCCTACTTACCGAGATGATACGATAACCCTTGGCAGAGAGGCCCAACATCTGTTTGTAGTAGATGTCAGCTGTCCCACTGACTGGAGGGAAGAATATCAGAGGGCACTTAATGGTGCGGGGTCCAGCATCGTAGACAGTCCAGTATTTGCTGTCATCGTCGTCAACAGCAACCTAGGACAGTATGTACAAGTAGAGGTAAAAATAATCAGACTTGGAACTTTGTAAACTGGAAAAAAAAAAAAGGAAGAAGGAAAAAAAACCCAGGAAATTGCCAAGTACACAAAACTTTGTAGTGTTTTACAAAGAATAGTGTGAGCCAGAGGGGTACAGATGTCTTTTGCCATCCTGTCATGAATTTCGCGATCTAGTTTTAAGTAAAACTACATGTACAGGCCTTGAACTTCGCTCTTGAAGGGGCACGGCAATTTTCCTCTGGTAAGGGGCACTTCTATGAGGAAAATGTAAATCTGATATTGGAACTTTGCAAAGGGCACCACAGCAAAAGCACAGGGCACCACGGCAATTGCTGTGGGTGCCGTGGGTTAATTCGAGGCCGGAAACTATTATGAGTGCTGACTTTGTTTAACTTTTTAGAGGCCATGCTTTTTCTAGGCTTACAAAAATTGTAGCGAAAAAATTAAAAAAAAGAATAAACCAACCAGAATGCCACTCGTATGCATCATGAACAATCCACAGTGTTCAAATGCAGCCTGCAGCTCACAGTCCAGCATCAAAATCCATGCTCCAGCTATTAGGCCTACATCATAGGTTCTTTTCAGAACCACCACAGCTCATAGAAAGATATTTCATTTACACATTTTACTATCGCAAACGTTACTAAAGTACATGCATCTCCATCATGTAAAGTTTCAAATCCTACTCACCACCGTATGCGACTGAATTCCTGCTCCATTCAGTTTATGCTAAGCATTTCTATTGAAGTCTGGCACTGATTTTATTTCATAAGAATAATAGTTAGTGAGGCTAATCATCCTTCATCGTAGCCAAGGACGTGGCTAAGGATGAGGCGCCTATGGCAGCCAGCCATATCGACCCATGACCACGGGGCACAGCCAGAGATCAAAAGCGTTTTATTTTTCCTGAAGGAGATAAAACAGAGGGCCGGGACAAAAATCCACATGGCACAGGAGAGAACCAAGGCACAACTCACATTATGTCCCCAGCCAGGAGTTGAACCAGGGCCACAGTCGCAACAGGCGAGGGCTTTACGCGCTAGCCACCCATGTCACCCATTGACGTAGTTACCATGATCACAACCCTCCATCAACAACCATCGGGGTACAACAAACCACTGGTTTACTTGTGCCAAAAATTCTCAATTTCGTTTTTCAACATGTACACAAATGTACACAACTGCACCGTCAAATCACAAAGTAGTCTTCATGTAGTGGTAATATAAAACATATTTAAATACCAACATTCAACAAAAACCTCTGGTCTAAGATTAACGGAAGGATGGAGGGTTACGATCATCGCAACTACCATATAGAGTATATAACTATGATAAACTATCTTCCTAATTTACCTTTTTGAGTGAGACTGTACTTCTGAAGCTGAGGTACTCCTGTGAGCGAGCAAGTACTGATGTCATGACGCATACAGCTTAATCTGCACTTCATTCAAATTAGGATTTTCTAAGCAGTTTCTGCTTCATGACTTCATATGACAAAAACTGCAAGAAACAAGTGTTGACCAGTCGTGTTAACCAACTGTAAACCAATTTATCTATAAAAAATAAGATCCAAAATTAGTTTTCGTCTCAGTGACGCAACGAAATGAGCTGAAATTTTCAAAAAGATTGGATTGCAAAATGGTGCTGGGGCCAAGTTTGGGTCCATGGCTTCAATGTTAATGGAAATGATCTTCCAACTTACTCTGCCCGTAACACTAGCACCCTGCCCCTAGCACTAGCACTAGCAGTAGCACTCTTCCCCCACCAGCCAACGGTCCTGCAACTAGCTACCCCGCCCCCTCACTTCCCACGCAACAATCAATCATAATAGTGTTCCTGTATAATGAAAGACATTGTCCCCGTCTGCAAAATCAACTCTCCTTCGAAAATAAAACCGCCCGTTTTGTAAAATCATATCAACAATAATTATATGGCCATGCTAGGCCGTGGCATGTACAACCAAAATCGAAAAAAACAATAACATTTCCTTTGAGTGACAATTCCAACGAACTTGTTCCATCCACAATCATTTCTCTCGGCCCCTTCCTTAACTTTGTCGTTGAAACGGGTTTTTCATGGGAAAGTTCCATACAAAAGCTATATCTTAAAAACAGCAATTTTCAATCATGTTTATTAACACCTACGTTAAATTTTAAAATAAGAAAATAAGGCTTTTTGCATATTTACACTACCCAGTCTGTTGTTGCAGATCACGAGCCTTTTCGTTCCTGGTGATGTGTTTTGCAGTGTATTCACAGATCATCACCAAACTGAAGCTAGCCCGATATTGGGCCCAAAATAGCCAACCGCGTATTCGCAGAAATGCCAGCCGCGTATTCGCGAAATAGAACACATGCGGTACAGGGAGGTGAAGAAAAGGCTCACAAAATATCTCTGCAAGAGTCCGTATGTTATCTTAACGAAGTCTGAAATATTTGCAACAACTTACAACTTTTCAAAAGATATTATTGTAATTTAATACCTTTTTTTGTCCTAACAAAGAATTACACAAAGAAAGCAGTGTTGGTACAATTTGTACCCTTCATTATGAGTAAAAGTGGGTTTTTTGTCCAGAATCCTAAAAACCAGTACACTAGGCATAACAAATTTTTGAGCTGGCTAATTTGGTCCACTAATGCTTAATTAGCAACAAATACATAGACGCCATTTTCATATACAATAACGCACATTGCGGTCGAGACCAGAACCTCTTGAAAAGTAATTGTACCCTTCATTAGGACTACAAGTGGGTTTTTTAAGTCCAGAATCCTAAAAACGGTATACTGGGCATACCAAACTTTTGATCTGGCTGATTTGGCCCACTAATTAGTGCTTAATTAGCAACAAATACATAGACGCCGTTTTCATAGAAAAAATGCACATATGGCTTTGCAGTTGAGGCCAGTACCTCTTGAAAAAATGTTTGTACCCTTCATTATGACTAAAAGTGAATTTTTTAGTCCGGAATCTTAAAAACCAGTACACTGGGCATACCAAATTTTTGAGCTGGCTAATTTCGTCAGCAATTTCACGAAGTGCCAAAAACTTGCAAAATCGATGAAAAACTCATTTTGATTTTTTTTGTGGTTTCGATTTAGTTGATCGTTATCTAACAATTTACGAAATTGTAGGTCTCAAAATCATCTGGTTTCTTAATTATGCTAAGATGATGAAGGGCAAAAACCCCAAGAACCCGGAATAGCGTTTTCACGAAGAGCCAAAAACTTGTTTACCAGTTTGTGGCCGTGTAGATTATACAGCTGGCACAGTGCCAATCATGAGTGCTCCGGCTTTTGCGTTTTCACGAAGAGCCAAATAGTGTTGCTTTTGCGTTTTCACGAACAGCTAAAAAGTTTATACACGGCGCGCTGCACACAGACCACGTTTTGTACCGTTTTCACGAAGAGACAATCTCATTAATTAAATAATTACTCATTAATTAAACCCGTTATGGACAAAATTGAAACTAGATTTGTTTGATTTGGGATCTCTACTTCCCTAACATGCAAAAATTTTAAAGATTGAATCGCGAATAGTCTACCTACCGGTGATTTGAAAATAAGCTTAACTTCAAACGCGTTTTTCTCCAAACATACATTTTTCGCTGCAGGGGACTTTTTGGCACTTCGTGAAATTGCTGACGATTTGGTCCACTAATTAGTGTTTAATTGCCAACAAATACATAGACGCCGTTTTCATAGAAAAAAACGCACATATGGCTTTGCAGTTGAGGCCAGTACCTCTTGAAAAGTATTTGTACCCTTCATTATGGACTGAAAATCCCACTTTTACTTTTTGCAAATTTAGCACTAAAAAGTGGGCCAAAATAGCCAGCTAAAAAATTTGGTAACAAATACTTTTCAAGAGGTACTGGACTCAACCGCAAAGCTATATGTGCGTTTTTTCTATGAAAACGGCGTCTATGTATTTGTTGCTATTTAAGCACTATTTAGTGGGCCAAATTATCCAGCTGAAAAATTTGGTATGCCCAGTATACCGGGTTTTAGGATTCTGGACTACAAAACCCACTTTTAGTCCTAATGAAGGGTACAAATCCTTTTCAAGAGGTACTGATCTAAACCGCAAAGCCATATGTGTGTTATTGTATGTGAAAACGGCGTCTATGTATATGTTGGTAATTAAGCACTTATTAGTGGACCAAATTAGCCAGCTCAAAAATTTGGCATGTCAAGTGTACTGGTTTTTAGGATTCTTGACTCAAAATTCCACTTTTTCTCACAATGAAGGGTACAAATACTTTTCAAGAGGTACTGGCCTCAACCGCAAAGTGATATGTGCGTTATTGTATGTGATGGCGTACATGTATTTGTTGGTAGTTAAGCACTTATTAGCGGGCCAAATTAGCCAGCTCAACCATTTGTATGCCTAATGTACTGGTTTTTAGGATTCTGGAATGAAAATCCCACTTTTAGTCATAATGAAGGGTACAAATACTTTTTAAAAGAGGTACTGATCTCAACCGCAAAGCCATATAATGTGCGTTTTTTCTATGAAAACGGAGTCTATGTATTTGTTGCTATTTAAGCTTTCTTTGTTTAATTCTTTGTTAGGACAAAAAGGTATTAAATTACAATAATATTTTTTTTTAAGTTGTAAGTTGTAGCAAATATTTCAGATTTCGTTAAGTTTACATACGGACTCTTGCAGAGATATTTCGTAAAAAAAATCAGCCTTTTCTTCACCTCCCTGCACCGCATGTGTTCTATTTCGAGAATATGCGGCTGGCATTTCCGCGAATACGCAGTTTGGCTATTTTGGGCCCAATAACGGGCTAGGTTCAGTTTGGTAGAACATCAGTGCCAACCTCGTGCCCGCCCACCCCCTTTTAGTTACGCCACTGGAACTTTATTTACAAGGACTTTTTCAGCCAAAATAGTGCGGCACAAATTTCGTATTTTACGCGAGGAAGTTGTACGTCTAGTTTCAATTAGCAAACGACGTGCAGTTCGTACATGGTTGTACAAGGTCAAGGTTTCTAATTTACTTAAAAGTGTCATCGGATGGCAACTGTTGGCGACTCTCAGTGGTAGCCCCTGGCGGGAGCCGGTCATCTCGCCCCCAAACACTCTCGCCCCCAACAAACTCGCCCCCAACAATCTCGCCCCCAAACAATCTCGCCCCCGGCCTTTGACAACTCGCCCCCTGACAATCTCGCCCCCTAGCAAAGTCGCCCCCACACGATTTTTTTTTCTGCAGTCTGAAATTGCCACTGCCACTTTTATATTTGTACGCGATAAGGATAGAGTTTTCGGGACCGTGTGGGTCCACAGAACACGGGAATCGAGATAAAGGATATTTGTTTCAGATCATTTTGGAAGTCGTTACGCTTCGTTATCAGTTGCTTGTGGGTTGATTCAAAGAATCATGTTAATGTTAGTGCATGTCTACTGTATTTTAGCATTTTAGTATTTTTTCATTGTAGATTCAGAAGATATTGAAAATCATCTTTTTAGGTGTCATGGTTACCATCATTAAATAAAATTGTAATATTATTTTAGTTATATCCGGGGGAAGGTTCTTTTTCTGCGGTACGAAATTGCCATCCTCAAAAATTTCAAAAATTTTAAAAATAAAAAAAAAATTTACAAAAAATTCTCCTTTGGCAATTTTGGACTGCAGAAAAAAAAACGTCCGGTGGCGACTTTGTTTGGGGGCGAGATTGTCAGGGGGCGAGATTGTCAAAGGCTGGGGGCGAGATTGTTTGGGGGCGAGATTGTTGGGGGCGAGATTGTTGGGGGCGAGTATGTTTGGGGGCGAGATGACCAGCATCCCCTCTGGCGAGCTTGTTGATCTCATTGTTAGTTCTCATTTTTGTTTAGCCATTATGGCGTTCACAAAAACGCACGACAGAGAAACTGCTTGAATTCTGTGTCTTATCTTTACTGTTAATTAAGTTATTGTCCTTTGGAACAGGTGTTGTTTTTTTTGCCTGCTAGTTTTGGGGACTCCCTATTGTTGTTTCCTTTTCTATTGAATTACTTTGTGGAGACAGGGTTTGACAAAGAAAAACGTTGTGGGGACCTTTGTTCCATTGTATAATGTCCCTATACAACAGTATGTTTTTGTTTGTTTGTTTTTTTAAGAAAGGAGACAAACACTTTGCCCAGAACTATCGACCACTACCTCTAAAAACTAACTTAGTCAAAACAGCGTAAATTAGTCATTTTATACCACATTTTGACTAAAATTAGTCAAAAATGGTCTAAAATGACTAATAAGGCTGTTTTGACTAATTTTAGTTTTAGAGTGATCTCCCTAACATCAGTGTTCTGTAAACTGCTGGAACGCATCATATGGGCACATCATCATGGCACACCTCGAAACCAACAAAATTCTCACGCACTTATAAACCATGGATTTCGCCGCGAGGGCTTATCCATGTGAAACTCAGTTCATCACCATACTACATGACCTTCTCAAATCTTTTGATAAAAAACAAACAAACAAATAACAAGTCGACATAGCCGTACCTGATTTTAGCAAAGCCTAGCTCCATACCTCACAGTAAACTTCTTCGCAAGCTTTACTGCTACGGCATCTGTGGTACACTCCACCAGTGGTTAAACCAACTTCCTAACCCGTCGGACAATGAAGGTCGTCTTAGAAGGAGTTGAATCGGCGGGGGTGCCAGTCACTTCTGGAGTCCCCCAAGGAACAGTGCTGGGGCCCCTTCTAGTCCTGTGCCACATCAACGACCTCCCTGACAGGGTTAACATCTTAAGTTCATCTTTTTTGCAGAACGATTGCCTCTTGTATCGCCAAATCAATTCTACAAATGACCACATCATCCTGCAACAAAACATCGAAAACCTGGAATCCTGGGCTAAACTATGGAAATGCAACATTCTCAGCATCAGAAATAAAAAAGCCATACTTCTACACCCCAGACAAAAACATCCTCCACCAGACACCTAGCAACCGTTACTTGGGCATACAAATCGCAGAAGATCTTAAATGGAACTCACATATATTCGACATAATTATATATATATATATATTCCACACTGGAATTTCTACGTAGAAACCTGAGAGGCTGTTCAACCAACCTCAAACGCACTGCCTTTTTAGCCCTTGTACGACCAACCCTTGAGTATGGAGCTGTGGTATGGGATCCCCACACCAAGACCAACAAAGATCGTCTCGAACGCATCCAACATCGTGCTGCAAGGTTCATCACAGGTGACTTCACTAGAGGTCACGGCAACCTGGATGTACCACCAAAATGCTCCAAAACCTGCAATTACCATCCCTTCAGGACAGACAGAATCATCTACGTCTTACATTTATGTACAAGGTGGTTGACGGGCTGGTACCAGCTATACCATCGGATCTTTACCTAATCTCTAAAAAGCCAGGCAGACGCATTCAACCTAGAACATTCCCGAACTCTCGACCAACTCCCTCATTTGAAAGTTCAGTAGCCAATAACTCAAAGTCCTTCAAAGTCACACGGTGCAGCACCAACCAATTCAAGAATTCTTTAATCAATAGAACAATAATAGACTAGAACCACCTAGAAGAAAACGTCAGCCAAGCTAAGTCAACCGACTCCTTCAAATCCCTCCTCCGCCACGGTCCTCTCTCCCCCTAAACATCAGCACGTATACGTGTCTACTCGCTCCCTCTCCCGTTGCACTAATATGCCACTTGTTGATTTCTGCAGATACATATACCGCGAGTAACCAGTGCTTAACACAAATCGGTGTATGGGTAAAAATTACAAATCATTTCTTCCCAATTCTAATTTCCCAGTTAAACGAGTGAAACGAGGTTTGATTGGGATTCTGCCGAATCACCGTAATGAGGAATCACGTGAGATTGTCTTGTTCGTTGAGCAGCATACCACGCATTTAAAGATAAGAAAAAAAGTAATCAAGGCCCGGCTATAAAAGAGGGGCCTCCCAGCGCATTCCTTCAGTGTTTAAAGTAAGTGTAAAGTCAAACCAAACTAAACTAAACACTGACCCACCATAACAAATAGTGGGTGGGTTATTCCTCAACCAAGGGAGGGTAGCACGTGATTCCTCATTACGGTAAAAGATTCGGCAGAATCCCAATCACTCGTTTAATTGGGAAATTCTGTGTTGTCGCCGGGATAAAACTGCAACATCAGGAGGGGGTTTAGCTGTGTGCTGCTAAGGAATAGCCATCCGTCATGACTCAAGACAAGATCCATTTTACCTATAGAGATCATCTGGTTCACTGTAGCCCTTCGATCCCAGAAACTATACTTGTCTTGTCGCTGCTGTGTACCGGCCTCCAAATGCCAACACAGATGTCATTGACTACTTGGATTCTAAAACTAACACTGGGGAAGTTCGGCGCCAACTCAAACATGTTGGTTGGTGACTTCAATGCCCACCACACAGACTGGCTATAGGAAGCCGTGTTACTGATGCAGCAGGTTGTCGCACTCTCCAACTGGCAAACTCCCTCGGTTTACTGCAGATTGCTGAAGAACCTACTGGAGGGGCTCAGATCCTGGACCTTGCCTTGACTGACCTGTCTGCAAAATCTACAGCATAGGCCTATGCCAACTTGGGCACTTCAGACCATAACCCAGTGTTGGTGTGTTTGGATGTCCATGTCAACAGAGACAAACCTTAGAAGAGGAATGTTTGGAGATACGATCAGGCAGACTACTGGGGAATGAGAGGCCACCTGGCCTCCATAGACTGGCCAGGTGTTTTCCAGGAGAAAGACCCTGAAATTGCATGCAGTCAGGTCACTGACATCATCTGTGCCGCCTTGTTTATTAAGCAAGACTGTCACCAAGAAAATCGGTGACAAGGCTTGGTTCGATGACAATTGCCGGAGAGCAGCTAGAAAAAAGCGTCGCCTGTTCTAGAAATCTAAAAAGGCTAACACTGACACCAGCAAAGCGAAGTTTGTAGTAGCCAGGCACTCTTACAATCAAGCCGATGAACCGGAGATATTTTTGATGTTCACTGGCCATAGGGATCGTGAAATAGGCATCTTTTAGATCTATAGATGCAAGATAACAATTTGAGCGAAAAGGAGTCAGTGCATATTTAAGTCATTTTGAACTGGAGATAAGTGACAAATTTGTTGAAATGTTTCAAATTGATTATTGGCCGCATTGATTGGGTGTCAAGAAGATATTTAAAATAAATTGACCTTGACAAGGGTTTACTTTAATAATGCCACCTTTGATTACAGACCCTAATAGACTCAATGTTGTTATCTATCGAAGCCATTTCGAATTCCGGAAACTGAATCGGATTTGGAATGTTAAGTTGGAAAGGTGCTCCGTCAAATTCAATGTGGCAATGAGTCACTGTATCCATGGAGGTAGAAATAGATAAAACCAATTTGTCAGATGTTATTTCGGTCCAAGCCGAGACAAAATGTTTAAATCTTCCCGCAGTGGGGAGAATTATTTGGGCAGTGTACTTACAAATACTCACAGTTCTTGTACACTGCAAAAAAATTGCAACTGCGTCAATGATTTGGCGAATGAGTTTCGGGTAGCGGGTAATGAAAATTAACATAATATACCTGATAGATTTCTGCCAGGTATATGCTAATTAAAATTAGCATATAGGTCTACGTAATCCCATAATGCAATGCGCCCTTTACATAGAACATGATGGGCACACAGTCTCAGAATCTCCCATCCTGCAGACTAACGTTAGTTAAGATGTTATTCTAAAGTTAGCTTGAATTTTGATGTTGAAGGTTGGTTCACTATATGTCCGGGTGAAGGGTTACGATACACACGTGAGCTAGTGTCAAACAACATCATGCACACGTCGCAAACGTCATCTCTAAAACTAGAAAATTATTACGTTTGACCTGTCTTTACAGTTATCATCTCAAACAGCGCCCTCTCATGACATGTTTTAAAATATTATGTACTTGTTTGCTGAAACCCGTTGCAAGTTCATACCTTGCCATTTCACCACTCCGTCTTCTATTTCACTGGTTCACGTTTAAACGTTTCCATCAGAATGTTTATCCATGCCTGTACAACTATTTGGTGCAGATCGAGTCAATCCGACGACTCTTTTTGATAATTATCAATCACACCCACTCGTACTCATATTAAATCAATTCGTTGTTCGGATACTTATACTACTTAACTGAATTTTTCACTCTCATTTTGTGGCACTATTATTTACACAAAAACTGTTGAATACGTAAACTTCTATAAGAATTCAAGCCGATGTTCAATGAGTCACTAAAATGGCCTCAAGAATTTTGTGAACAAAAACGAGGCATGATGACCAATTAATGGGAGAACATTGCTGCTTTCTTGATCGGCCAACGCCCGGTCATATGAACCACACAGCCGGTGATGTCCTGCTAAACATTATACCCAACCAAACCCAATTTTCATGCTCCACATCGCTCATAAACATGAAAAACAATCACACCAACAGTTTGCTTCTGATTTGTAAGTCTTAAGTAATTAAGGAATTGGAAGCGTTTAGCCTTTAACCGCTTGAACATTGACAACGAATCAAATTGATGTAGGGTTGGATTTTACCTTGAAAAAGACTCGCAAAAATCGTCTAGCCATCTTGTCTTGGCTTCGTTGTTCTGTCGTTTTCTCTTCTCTCCCTTTCAGAAGCCTCCCGCTGCTGATACAACTCTCTTTCGATCTACTGAAGATTATGCTGCATGGTTTTCTTTACCTTCTCGAGATGTTGGGTGGTTATCCTACCTGCCTTGCCCGTGTCCGCGATTAGAATGTTTTGCTTTATGTTTGGGATTAGCTATTCTAGGTTCTTGTATGGCGTCGATAGCTTTTTGTATATTTCTGTAGGATCACTGCTTTGATTTTTACCAACTGGAATCCAAACTGATACAACAGATACAAAAAAACCCCCCCAAAACACTGTGCTGTTTTCCGTGTGTTTTACAGCTTTTGTGATTCTATTTCCAACTCTGAGGCTGTTTGAATCCCCCGTCGTTTTGGTTGTTTTAGCCACATCGAAATCAAAGTTTATAGAGCACCAAATGATTAATAGTCTCAGTCGATCTTGTGGATGTTATACTCAGCGGCCCCTGGTGCCCCCCATGAAAAAAACCCCCTAGATACATGTAATTTATTAAAAAAACATAGACCCTGTCCCCCCACTGAAAAGCAATGCCCCCCCCCCCCTCTGTGGCCCTTGGGAAAATCCTGGCTACGCCGCTGGTTATGCTTCATTGGGTTATTAGGAATGGTAACTATTCATGGTTGCTTGTCCTCCTATACCGAACAACAATAATCGATTACTTCAAATTATTTACTCAAGAGTTAAAATAGATGCAAAAAGTTTTTTTGTGAAATACAGAACGATCATTCGTTTTGTTAAGTCCATACGGGCTGACTATTAAAATGAATCTGACCACTGGAAGGAATTTGAACCACGTATCCAAACCTCACCATTAACTCACCTGCCACCTTGTTGAGTATTGACAAGTCAGCATAGCGCCCTCTGTTGACACACTGTTTTGTTCGTTGCTGAAGTTACATGGAGTAGTAAACTCATGTCAGATACTTTGTTTAAATAAACCTGTTGTTATTGTTCTAAAGAAGGTCTCGTTTCACCATTCCTTTATATTGTGAATCTGCTACCAAACCACGCAACATGGTGGCAGCGGTGGGATAAGTTGACAAGTCAAAAGTGGAGGCGGTTTTGAACATGCCACACCCAACAGACATCCAAGGAGTGAAACGCCTTTGTGGAATGGTGCAGTACATGGCAAAATTCTTACCCAACCTTGCCACTGATCTTGAGCCAATCAGAGCCCTAACTCGAAAAGACACTGAGTGGAACTGGTCTACCGACTGTGACGAAGCACTGGCAACGGTGAAGCGAAAGTTGTCTGACACTCCAGTGCTTGCATACTTCGACTCGCATAAGAACGTTGAACTCCAGGTAGACAGCAGCAAGGACGGCATTGGAGCTGTTCTACTACAGGATGGCAGACCTGTAGAATACGCCTCTCGCTCACTCACTGCCTCAGAAAGGAACTGGGCACAAATTGAAAAGGAACTACTGGCTGTAGTTTTTGGTCTTGAGCGCTTTGACCAGTATACATATGGTACCAAAGTGACCGTCCAGAATGATCATAAACCACTTGCGTCTATCCTCAGAAAACCACTCAGCCAAGCTCCGAAACGACTGCAAGCTCTTATGATGAGAGTCCATCGTTATGATGTGGATTTTCACTTTCTCAAGGGATCAGAACTTGTTATCGCTGATACCCTCAGTCGTGCCTACATTGACTCACCTGACCTCCGACCTCGCATTATGAGAATCAATTTCTTCCCTGACATATCAGACGTCAGACTGCAAGAGGTCAGAGAAGCAACCTCCAGAGATATGTCGTTGGAAACTCTCAAATCACTCATTTGCGATGGTTGGCCCGACGCAAAGTGCAAGGTGCCAAATGACGCACGCCCATATTATGATATGAGAGATGTTTTGAGTTATGAAGATGGAATCATTCTGAAAGGTGAGACAATCTTGATTCCAAAATGTCTGCGGCGAGACATTCTGAAGAGATTACACTCTGCCCACATGGGCTACAACAGTATGATTCGTCGTGCACGATCCCTCGTTTTTTGGCCCAACATGGCCAAAGATATCAAGCAGCTTGTAGATACCTGTGAACCTTGTCAAGAACTTAGACCGCGAAACCCGAGAGAGACACTCAAACCTCAAAATGATGGAAATGGTCCATGGGACAAAATCGCAAGTGACCTTTTTGAGGCAAAAGGTCGACAATACGTAGTAACCATTGATTACTATTCAAATTTCATCGAAGTGGATCATTTGCAGACAACTACCAGTGCCAAATTGATCTCTGTCTTCAAAAAGCAGTTTGCACGATTTGGAATTCCGAGAGTGCTTACCACGGACTCTGGTTCGCAATACACATCCGCAGAATTCCAGCAATTCCTGAAAAACTGGGGAGTTATTCATGTTCAGTCCTCCCCAGGACACCATAGTGCGAATGGCAAAGCTGAGAGTGCTGTCAAAGTTGCCAAACATCTCATTCTGAAAGCAAGCAAAACTGGAACAGACCCAAACATTGCGTTATTGGAGCAGCGCAACACCCCGCGTGTAGACACAGGCAAGAGCCCAGCTGAGATGATGTTTTGTTACAAACCTCGCACAATGCTCCCCTGTGTCAAGAAGGATAAACGCCCACCAGATGTTGTGAATAAGAAAATCAAGCATAGAAAGGTTGTGAAACAGTACCACGATCGCAGAGCTCATGATCTGCCACAACTACAAACTGGCCAAACAGTTTATTTTGAGCATAAGGAAAGAGACCAGTGGATCCTTGGAAAAGTTGTGGAAGTGATAGGTGAACGCACTTATCTAGTAGAAGGACAAAACAATGGTCTCTATCGTCGAAACCGAGTACAACTCCGTCCAACTAAGGTTGAAATGCACAAACACACACCACCAGTGTGGGTCCCAAGTACCAGCTCTGGAACCACACCACTCACTCTCAAAAACCCACAGAGCGACTCCCAGGAGAAGGTCAAACCAAAGCCGGACAATGACCCTGTCCCCATCCCTAAACCCGTATCCGTCCCTCATGCTCAGACTGCTCATGCTCACCCACCCGTTACTGAACAGACTTTACGGAAAAGTGACCGGGCCCGTAGAGAACCAAACTATCTGAAGGATTTTGTTCGCTAATAACTGTTTGAGATTTCTACTGCTACAAATATTTGATAAGTAATGAACGCTGTTTTTTAAAAAAAGAAAACAGTTGTTTTTGTTTTTGTTTCTTCCACAATCCCCATTGTAAGGAACAGAACATTATTTTATTAATGTTCACTACTGGATGGACAATTTTTTTATTTCATGGCCACTAGTGAGAACACAAATTTTAGTTTCACTGTATTTTTCATCTTCCAAGCCTCACGGAAAAACAAACAAGCAATGAAAAAAAAAGGTCATTTAAAAAAAAAAAAAAAAAAAAATTGTTTTTTTGTTTCTTGTTTCAAAAAAAAAAAAAAAAAAAAAAAAAAAAAAAAAAAGGGAGGATGTTGAGTATTGACAAGTCAGCATAGCGCCCTCTGTTGACACACTGTTTTGTTCGTTGCTGAAGTTACATGGAGTAGTAAACTCATGTCAGATACTTTGTTTAAATAAACCTGTTGTTATTGTTCTAAAGAAGGTCTCGTTTCACCATTCCTTTATATTGTGAATCTGCTACCAAACCACGCAACACACCTGCAGATAGGTCTGCATATCTGCATACCTATTAAATATAAATCAACGTTTCACTGGTCAGTGAAAATGTTCACTAAAGATTTCGCGGGAAAGTGTGTCGTTGCTGTTAAAAGAATAGATTCACTCCAAACTTCCAAGTTTAAGTAAGCTTTTACAATAAATGAAATTTTCAGTGGAATTTTCTTCAAATTAATTTAAAGGTCACGTAGGCTTTTTGAAAGTGTGAAATAATTAGGTTTATGGTTTGTCAGGGATTTTGTCCCCCAAAATACTAGGTCTTATGAAGCGACATGTCGCGACAGGAGAAACAAACAGTGATTTGTGGGGTTTTCATTAGCTTTTTTTAATTTTAATTTCTGATTGAAATATAACCGCAAGGATTGTCCATATTTGCACTTTATAATCAGTGAGAAGTTCTTCCCCATATTAAACTACTAACTAGCCACCGACAGCACGGCAGATATTATGCCCTACGCAATACACTTATTACATTGACGCTCGTTGACGGATAATTAAACTTTGGCACTCACATCAGACTCTGATTGGCAAATGAGGGCGCTACTTATTTATTAATTTTTTCCCCTCCACTTGTTTCCACACTGAATGTGCTCGTCCCCCCATTATCGGTTGGTAGAGGTTTCATCTGCGATGGATCAAGGTAGTGTTTGTTTACGTTTCATTTAGTTTCCGGCTAGATCGTCTGCTGCAGTCAGGCAGGGGAGGAAGGGTGATAACGCATAAATTGTTTTGATAGTTATTGCTGGCCAGCGGCAGTAGCCACCCATAAAATCAGAATGTCTGCTGATCGTGTTGTGCTGGAGAGAGGGAAAGATACAAGCCTGACAATCCATTTATTCGGTAAGTTGATTATTTCAGTGCATCCTTGCCTGTGCTACCTCCACACGGCCACGATTGAGAAAAAGTTGTCTACTGACTGATGTCACGCCCCTACTCGAGTAACTGTCTTATGCAAAAGCTAAGCCTTTCCTACTCCTGAACTTGAACTAGTAAGTATTTTAGCATGATAGTAATTAGTAAGGATGTTGAGCTGGGACGTCGTCACGTGGAGCCTATAAGGTTGATTGCTGATCGCGCTACGACCAAATAGCGCAAAGCATGATGGGAAGACAAAGGGGGCAGTGGCAACTGTGCAGCAAGAAACATGATCCCTTTCCTATCCCATCATGCCTCACTGCGCAGGATGCAACCTGTTGAAATCAACCGATCGACAATAGACCTTATGGGCTGTAGGGCTTTGTGTAACAACCCTTCTGAGACCTAGTCATACTCTATAGACTATAGTTCTACTTCTACAGTACGGGCAATACGGTAGTGTATAGTTCTTTGACTACGACACAAAGTCATTGAGTAACGATACAATGTAACTTTGTTTCGTACCTGGTAGAATTTTATTACGGGAATGATATTGATAGTTTAACTTTGATGATAATGATCATTTCATTTATATTGTCACTCAATTTTTTTTTCTTTTTCACATTTAGAACTTTCCGTAGTTTCTGAACCAGAATTTTTAACCAGTCAGAAACAAAGTGCCTTGCTCAACAACAGTGATCAATAACAATGATGGTTCACCACGAAGGCGAATGCTATAAATTAATTGCAACCACAATCAAATTTATACTGTCTTCATAAACTCTTGAATTTGAGATAAGTGCGTTGTTTGGAATTGTTATCATTCTTCTAAGTATAAACTATTGCTAGAAAACTTGGGGGTACAACCATGTGTTTGAATCTACTTTGGGAGGAGTGTTGGCTCTGAAAAGAGCCGGAGTGGTCTCGACGTTCCGATCAGTATACTCTGATTGTCTTCAGGAGAATCTGAAGAGCCAACACTCCTCACATAAGAGATTATATGAGGAGTGTTGGCTGCAAGTTTACTAGCAATAGTTTATTCTTATTATCCTACACCATGCAAAGCTTCAAACATCACTTATCATTCTTCTGTTTGTTTTGTTACAGGTGCGACTGTAATTTCCTGGAAATGTAAGGGATCTGAAATTTTATTTGTCAGGTAATTATATATGTTATTTTGATAACGCTGTCAGGATTTAAGAAGAAATCATTTTACACTTTGACTCATAAAACTTGAATGAATGTATTAACAACCAAAAAGTTATTTCAGGTGTAACTGATATTCTTCCTACCTACTGGTTTCCGATTTGTTTGCCTCATATATCAGCAGTTTGTTTTGTTATTAAAATAGCCTGAAAAGTCTATAAATGCCTGTACCACATGAAATCAGCCCTTTTACTAAAAATTGTTGTACTACTTTTTTTTTAACCAAGGGACAAATATCGTACCTGGTTATTTGTGCCATAGCTGGTTTCCATGTGATCATACTACACGCACAGAGTCAATCGTTTAGTGATTCAAAGCAAATAAAGCGTTTGCACCTCACTCTGAGAAGCATTTTATAAAGTTGTTAACTTTTACAACAGATTTTGTCTGTGGGGGTCTTGAGGCGCTGCATGCATGGGTTATGCAAGGCCACTTTCCCGTCGTTAGTCCTAACTCAATTTTCGATTTGATTTTTGTTTATGTTTGCAGCAAGAAGGCTTTATTCAACAACAAGAAAGCCATCAGAGGGGGCATACCCGTGTGTTTCCGTGAGTTTCTCAGATTATCTGTCAAAAAGTAATTGGTTGATAAGCAGTGCAGCACACAGCATCTAAAAGGAGGCTCAGGGGCTCAAGAGCATTCAGGGCATTGAAGAAGGGGGAGGGGTTGGCGTGCCCCAGAAACCTGCTGTTTTCAATATTTCATTCTGTATTTTGACATAAGTGCACCCCTCCCCATTCCCTACCCCCACACACCCAAGCCCCCCTCTACATCCAAAAGCCCACCCCTCCACGCCCACAAACTCCCATCCACATCTGCAAGCCCCCCCGCCCATCCACATCCTCCCCCATCTACATTCCCAAGCCCCACCCCACATCCCCAAGCTCCCCCACCCCACACTTTTTTCCCATAAATTCCTAACCCCTCCAAAGTTATTTTTTGGATGTGCCACCGTGGATAAGGATGAAATAGACAAAGTAAAGAATGAATTTAGCTTTAAATACTGTGGCCTCGTTGGATATGGGACGCAGAAGCTCTATATTTTTCCGTACTCAACTCGCACTTGTGTGATATCTAATATTAAACAATTTGTCATTACATGCATACAAACTATGACTTTCATGCTATTTTGTGAAAAACTACATTTCAGCTCAGTTTGGACCATGGGACCTTGGCCCTCAACACGGCTTTGCAAGAATTACAACTTGGACCCTGGAACAAGAACCAAAGGCAAGCTACAACTACTTGAATTGTTAAAACATTCTTGATGAATACTTACACACATCATTGGTTTTCTTAGTAGGGCAGGCAGGTGACGGGATTGTGCATTTGATGATACAAACATGGAACTTGGCCCACAGTCAGATTATATCATGAGAAAGATATTTGGCTTTAGGGCCGTCGCAGATTTGTCCATTGAAAAAATACAGGTAGAATAGCAAGCAATGGCAGCCTCTTTGAAACTTTTGCAAATTGCTTGTTATTCTACCTACCTTTTTTGTCAAAGGACAAAGCAAAATATCTTTCTCATGGCATACTCTGACTGTATTCCATATTCCATGCTTGTATCATCAAAGGCACAATTCCCCAAAGTATTTCCCCCTATCTGCCCCACCATCTATCCTAGTTGTCAACATAACTTTTTTTTAAAAGTCTGGCACTTTATTCACCATTTATAAATACCCAAGACAGTTTAGGCATTCCTATTGGCTGAAAGGTGGCACATGACTGTGTTTTTACCTGGTATTAAACGGCTGATAAAAGACACGGCTTGAGCTGTATGAGACCAGTTATTTTAGACTAGTTTTGAGGGTGATACTCTAACACTAGAAAACGTTTATGAACAGGCGCGAAACAGACCCATAGTGCAAAGCTGGGCTCCTGAACGTAATGTACAGCCAAAATCAATGCAAAGCGAGCGAGGTTTGTTGCTTCGTTCTCTGATTTGTTTTGACATTTTATTTCTTAACAATAAAACTGGCATTTATGAATGGGAACAAAAGAGTGGTGACTTGGTTTTACTCGGCCGTTTAAAACCTCGCAGTGTCGCGGCTGTGCTAAAAAGGCCCTTGCTTTTGGTTCGGTCCTTTATATCACACGGGCCGCAAGACTGACGGTTTTAAACACCCGATTAAGACCTCGTCGCCACTCTTTTATTCCCTTAGTACATAAGCTGACTTTGGTAGCTTTTCTAGGGACAATATACTTTAGTTTTCAACATGCCTTAACATTTTTTCCAATGAAGACATTGAATGGCGGTGATGTTTGTGCTGTGTTTACACTATCTGACAATGAGGAAACCAGAAAGATGTGGAACCATGGGTGAGTTGTTTGGACTTAACTTCACAGAGTTAGGTCTAGTGTCCAACTTTGTTTTCTATCAAAATATGAACTCCGTGCCAACTGTTCACATTTAGACGAGCTTAAACTCTCATGGACTTTTTTGGTCATCTAAAAAATCCCACATTGGTAAGAAGAAAAACATAAATATTCACAGATTTACATATACCTTACTGGTATAAAGATAATGATGGTAGAAAACTTTCCTTGAAATTTGTCTGAAGTGTTATCGTCTCTAAATAATAAACGAAATAAGATCCAAAATTCGTTTTCGTCTCAGCGAGATGAAAACTCTGCCTTTAGGAATGCGTACAAAAATGCTGAATACATTTTTACCGTTTTCTCGCAAATGAAACAACGAAATGAGCTGACATTTTCACAGGTTGGTTTTATTACAAATAGCTTGATTTGTGCAAAGAATGGAAGCATTGACAGACACTTTACAAAAATTGAGCTGGGGCTTAAACTGTAACCCTACTTGACCTATATCAAGCAAGAAATTGCCACAACTGTTTTGTAAGTTTTTTTACCAATCATAAATTTGTTAAAAAGAGTACTCTGGACGCAAGTAGAAAATCAAAAAGGTAAACATCAACTGCCTATTCCCTCTGAGTGAGGTTATAGAACTGACCGTATTTTTGGCCACATGAGGGTGCTTTCAGCGGTATTCCTTTCCTTAATTATGGTTCATAAAATACGTTTATGTAGCTGTCAGTGTTTTTGCCCTGGCATTGTGTGCCTGCTCCAGCGATTAACACCTTCTTTATTTTGAATTCAGGTTCAAGGTGACTTACACCCTCACACTGAAGGAATCAGAGTTTGTTAGTGATTTTGTTGTGAAGAACACAGGTAAATATATCGTTTGTGCGCCTTTTCATTTAAATTCACTTTTCTAGATTTATTTATTATATTTTTTGAGATATAAAAGCCACAAGCTTGCGATTTCTGTCTGTTAATATTGAGTTGAAGATTCTTTGTCAATGGATAAAGTAGACAGTATACTGTACAGACACACACAAAAGTGAGCAGATGTTTGCAAGATTTGAACAGAAAACATGGTTATTAACCCTCCCACTGTCTGACCATTCAATATAATCCACACGGTTTTGAATGATAGATGCACTAATGCCAGCCTACAATAATGTGGTGAATTCAGCTGCACAGTATGCAGATAGTTCAGTGTACAGTTTTTCTACCAAATACAGCTTCTTAAGCATGAAAATAGTGCTTAAAAGTTTTCTGCTAAGCAAAAGTAAGCAGGATACCAGTCACAATTTGTACATGTGACATGCTATTTTGGCTGGTAACCTTTTTCTGGTAAGCATAATTCTGCTTAGCTACTTTTTGTACTTAAGCAGCTTTATGAAATTGGGCCCTGGTCAGTGGATGAATCTGGATGGTTGGTCATTTTTACAAGAAATCACTAATGTTGTAGATCTGACTGAGTTATGATTTTGTTTCACCTGTCAGGTGAGGAGCCATTTAGCTTTACAGCCTTGCTGCATACCTATCTTGGTGTTAGTGATGTCACAAAGACAACAGTCAGTGGTCTGAAAGGACTCAAGTACGTTGATAAGGTACGGACAAGAAAACACATGGTTTTTATACACTAATCCGAGCAGCTCGTTCATGGTGGTGTACACCACCGAAGCCATGGCCTTCACACGGGGGCTTGATGTGACAGTTGCGCGTCAGCCATGGATATGTAACAATGCGTGTGTGTCGACGAGCTCTCGCGGCGGCCATAGCTGCAGTGGTGTAAACCACCATGAACGAGCTGCTCGGATCAGTGTATAGCTTTTGTTTCCTTTCCTACTAGATTAATTGTTGCATGTTGATTTCTGTGTTTTCTTATCTGTTAAGGTGAGGGATGGCCAGACATTCACTGAAGATAGAGACTTGGTCAGCTTGGCTGAGAATTACGACAGGTAAGTATAGCCATATGCTTAGCGGTCTCGGAAGGGATGCATGCCTGCCTAGAATAATGAATCAAACTCCTTATATGACGGCACACTGGATCAGTGGCCAGCCAGCCCAAAGTTTCATTTCGCCTCCCATGAGCAATGCGACAAATGCACAAGTGCAATGGATACACCCACTGCACATGCATTAAATAAAGTATCGGCAAAAGTTATCGCTGAAGTACAAACACAAGCACACTGTGGAGGCTACCTCTATGGACACACCAACACGCCTTTAAAAGTGTTGGCCGAGTGGTCTAGCCCACAGGACTGAAGTCCTTGTGGCAAAGCCAATCGGGGTGTGGGTTCAAATCCTGGTCATAACATACGTGTCCTCGGGCAAGACACTTAACTACAACGGGAGACTTGGGAACACTAGGCGGCAGCTGACTTACCAAGTGAATTGTCATTGTTTACGTAGTTATGAGCATGTGCTCATTTCCGAGAACGGTGGCTGTACCTGGTAAGTCTGCTGCCACCTAGCGTCCTCAAAAGTCTCCCATTGCACCCAGGAGTAAATGGGTTCTTTTGAGGGCAGAGATGGTTCCTGTGATTGAGTTAGCTTGGTGTGCTACGTACTTGCTCCCCAGGGAGCTGAGAAGGTTTAAGGAAGGAAATAAAAAAAAGCCCTGTGACCGGGGTAATAATGTTTATGTGCCATGAGCAGCAAAACTGGTGGATACTGTAGCTATATTAAGTGGCCGTTATTATTAAATTCCGTTTTTCATTGGTATATTTTTGCAGGGTGTATATGGACACCCCATCAGGTCACATTGTCCACGACGTCGCTACGGGTAAAACTGTCATCATAAAGAAAACCAACTTGCCAGACACCGGTGAGCTTGTCCGATATTTCCCTTCAGTTTAAAATATAATGTAAGCTGTCCATAAACTCAATTACAAATTGTTGAACAGCGAACCACTTAAACAACAATTCGTTTCTCATTTTCAGTGTTTATGACGATGGTTCCAGAGAGGGCAAGAGGTATCAGTTTGGTTCATTTTAATAGATGTAATAATTTGCTTCAGGGATAAGGAGTAACATTTGTGGTTTTACCATACACTGATGTGTGATAAGGTATTGACCTTGTGCAACTTCGTCACAGATCACACACACGTGCTTTCAACATTGCCATTTTGGTGATCACCTCCCCATAAGAAAAGTACACTCCGTTCATGTTTATTGTAAATATTTAACAGATTCGAGCATGAATTTTGTAATTGTGTCCGAAAAATGAAAACTATTACGTCATGTAATGAGTTTACTTATCAAGCTTACTTTCATAATGAAGATATTTGAATTTTTAGTTTAAAAAGAACATTTCATGTGATAAAATTACACAACTACACAATTACACAATTACTTATCAACACTGGTGTCAGCCTGACGTGCAGCAACATTATGCATGTAATTTAGTGTAACGCAGAAGTATGTCTTTGCATTGATTAGCTCAATACCGCATCTTGCGTCGCGCACCAGTGTAACGCGACTAAAATACGCGCTGGTGATCACCAAAATGATTGCAAGCGGTCGGTGACGTCACAGGCACAAGGTCTTTTCTCAAGTACTTTCCCCGAGTCCTCCAAAAAAAAGTATACATATATTTTTTAACAGGATCCGAACTGGCCTCTCATTACTGGACACGGTTGGTGGTCTGGTGGTTAAGATACCTGCTCTAGGTAGACTTCACAAAACTAGTCCTAACTTAGGACTAGTCCTAAGTTATGACATGTCCTATCAGTTAGGACTAGCTACAAGTCCTAACTCAAAATTAGACTAGTCGTAGCGCTTTGTGAAATCCACACCTGGAATATAGGGGTCGAGGGTTCGAATCCCACCTGTTGTTTCTGCAGGATTCGGGGTATACAGTTCTTACTACTCATTGGTGTATGGCAAAACCAAAATATTATAGTATGGTACATGGAAAGCCAAGTCTAATCAAGGAATACATAAGAGACATGCATAATTGTAAAAACAAGCCGCCACGATTACGACTTCTGAATGTTGTCGTTGATTTGTTTCTAGTTGTATGGAACCCATGGGAGGAGAAAGCCAAGGCGATGGCCGACTTCGGGGATGATGAATACCCCAAGATGCTGTGCGTTGAAGCGGGTCATGTGTCATCTCCTGTGACCCTTGACCCTGGAGCATCATTCACCGCTGGTCAAGTCATCAGTGCAAAATGACTACTACCAATGAGCGCAATTATGCATCATCTGTGACATTTGTTTTCCACTCTGAATCTTATTATAGGTAAACAATTATTAAAAGAGAATTTTTATTTTTCTATTAAGAAAATGTTTCCAACTATTAGGAAAATGTGTCAAATCTTAGAGTGAGGTTTATATTGAAATATTAATTTCATGTGATATTTAGAGTACTTTAATAGAACTTTCCTGCCATAATATACATTCCCATCGTCAGTGAGGCACGTTGAAAAATCACTTGGATTTTTTTTAGTTTATTGTACCAAATATTAGATGCATATATGAGTACAGTGTAGCAGAATACAATCCCGAGGTGAAATGGAACAGTCCAGATCTCTCCGAGTGATCATATTCTGCTACATTTTATGAATGAAAGGCATCCAATATTTGATTATATAACTCACACACAGATCCTTGTCCTGGATATTTTTCCTTTAATTCCTAATTTATATGAAGAATTGAGTAAAATACCTTTCAAATGCTTTTTTTATGTGAACATTTTAATGACACATGTTCCTTCACAGGTTCAGGTCCAATAAAGTCTGAATTTGATTTTTGTAAAGTGCAGTTTGTAGTTTCTATCTTGGATTCAGTTGTATGAAGCTGCTGTGAGGTGGTAAATAAAAAGAGCACGTGGTAACATTTTAAGAGTATTGCAACTTTGGGCACCACCGTCATGAGCACTCAATGTGGATCAAAGACAAAAAAACTGCACTTCATTCATGAAAGGACACATACATTTTCACTCAGTAAAGCACACCTCCATTAGTATAATACATCAATGGTTTTGGGAAGTGTAAAATAGTTTTTGTATTTTTCAATAAACACACCATGCAACAAATCTGAAAATTTCACAGTTTGGGTGATCTTGTTTTTGTAAAAACGGTGAAACCTGTTTTTGAGCACATTCATATGTGCTTGTTTTGATTGCGGCAATCAAAATAAGCAGCCGTGAATTGTGGGAAAGGATTCTTGTAGAATGCCACAATGGATTCTTTTAATAACACATAGTGAAATAAACCACATTGTGCAATGCACACCAAGACAATCATCCATCGCCCATTATTACACAGAGCTTCAAGTTTTTTCAGTTGTTTCAATTTTCCTGTTACTTCACTTTGACTGAAATATTGAGTAGTTTTCCTGAATAATTAGAGAAACTATTATATGCCCTCCACATGGGTCTGGTAAATAAAGTTTAATTTTAGACTATTTCAAATGTCAAGTTTAAATATATTTAATGATCTTATTTTCTACTTTATCCAAGATACACACAATGACACTGAAGTTTTTATGGTCACAAAAGAGAATTCCAAATAAATCTTTAAAAGTATACTTTGTAACATATTGTTGACATTGGTTTGTTTTGTAGGTTCGAGTTGGATGCTCTGTTCCGTTACCCTAGCCTTTTTTCGCACTGTTTTTTTCTCAAGCAGAGAAGGTTGAAGACTTTTGGACAAGTTGCTAAATGTTTCTTGCGGTGATAGCGTAACGCCTCTCACGCGAATATACTCTTGCGAGACTGCTGGTCCTGCGAGACTTTTGGTCTTGTGACTATGGCGGTTAAAACCCCAGCTCAACATAAGTAAACTGTCTGTAAATGATTCCATTCTTTGCACAAATCAATATATTTGTTATAAAACCAACCTGTAAAAATGTCAGCTCATTTCGTTGTTGGTGCAAATGAATTCAGCTTTTTTGTATGCATTCATATTGACCCAATTCACCTGACGTCATCATCACAATAATCTTGGTTGCGCCATTTTGGTGGTCATTGTCACTGAGTTATTCAGTTAAGTGCGCATTTTAGGAGACGCTGTGTTTACACGTAAACCTATTGACCACCAAAATGGTGAGCGTGGCACAGTCGGCGCGTGTGACGTGCGTGCAAGGGGTCAAAAGGCAGAGTTTTCGTCTCACTGAGACAAAAACTAATTTTTGATCTTATTTCATTTATTATTTAAAAACGATACCACTGCGGGCAGAAATACTTCAAGGAAAGTTTTCTACCTTCGTTATCTTCATACCATGTAAGGTATATATGTAAATCTGTGAACATTTCTGTTTTTCTCACCAATGTTGAGCTGGGCAGTATTCGGGAGCCAGCAGTCTGGCAAGAGAAGCATAGTCGTGTGCGAGCCATTACTGCGACAAACATTTAACGACTTGTCCACAAGTCTAAAATGGTTGATGTATCTATTCTTTGGGCAGATTAGATTGTGCATTGATGGCATCCCATCCCAACCTTGGAGTTAAATTGATGAAAACAATGGAAAACAAATAGCTATGTACATGAACATGTACTGATAATAATAACATTTGAGGCACTTTCAATTCTATTGCATCAAAGTCCCTTGGACTATTACATGTACAACCCCTGCTCAATGGGGCAAAACTGTTTCACTACAGAATAAAAATACAGCTGTGATGAACTTGTTTAATATTTTATTTATTTCGAGCTGCTGGCTCTCTGGCGTATGAAGTAATTCACCGAGCCGCTGTGAGTGGCGCGCCATTGTGAAAGAGATAAGCATTCCTGAAACCATCTCAACTCCTTTAGTTCTGATTATGGAGCCCCACCAGCAGCCAAGTGGGGTAGACTGGTTGCTAATCATTCACATCAACAATCTTTACCCTCGCAGGTACCATTGTACTCCCGGGTGAGGAGAAGCAATTACATGCATAGGGAAGTGTCTTACTAAAAAACACAAAGGTCTCCACAGGGATTTGAACACTTACTCCAATGCTTGAGCCATCAGAGCTTGAGTCTGATGTGCTAGACCACTCGGCCACACCTTGCTACTTGCGGTGCACAGAATGGAGTAATGAACTGAAGTCCTTTTTTAACTTTTTAAAATTGTTTATTATTTTTTTTATGCAATTCGTCAACACAAGGCCCAAAGGCCACTCAAGGTGTGGGCTACTTTTTGAAGAGATAGAAACCTGCCCCAATGCGCAGAAACAAGACATGGTGAGATATAAACACAAGTCTCTCCACAGCACAGCTAAGAACAGAACAGGGAAGGGTAAATAAATCAGTTGCAAGACAAACATAACTGCCTCTTCCCCTAATAATTTGAAACAATTATAGTTAAGTGTCTTGCTCAAGGACGCAAGTGTCATGATCGGGATTCGAACCCACATCCTGATGACTTGGCCACCCGAACTTGAGTCCGATGCACTAAACCGATTGGGTACGACCAAATCCTGCAAAAATCATTCGCATAAGATCCATACTGGGTCTTTATTCTACGACTACAAACAAAAGTAAATAAATCAATAAATGATTCTTCACTTAAGTTGCCATCACTTTGTTTTATTACCGTACATTAACAACAATTTAGAGTTCTTTATCTTTAGTTTATAAACTTAATTTTTTTACAACTATCAGTATTATTTCTTTTACTTTTTCTTTCCTTTCTCCACATACAGATAGATAATTAAATATAATAATGCGACTTATATAAAGCAATCAAAACCAAACCCACTGGTTACCAGTGATATGGAGTTGCAAATTTCTAAGCCAAACAAAACCATTTTAAAGTCCTTTCACATGCATGATAATTCAGGAAGGCAATGGAGGCAATTGCCTCCCTTGCCCCTGGTCTTTGCCTTAGTGCCCTTGAAGTGCCCCAATATAATTTATAATTTATAGAGGTGCCCTTTATCAAAAAGAAAATGCCTTAGTGCCCATGCCCTTTCAAGAAAGAAGCAATCAGGTCTGCTTTCAGATAGGTGGCCAGCAGTTTAAGTTAACTCCTTTCTCTCAGAAACGTTAACATGCATGATGTGATTAGTGGTTACTCCAGACCAAGCGCAGCTAAGCTTGTACATTCACATACTACTCAACTGTATTTCATATACAATGGTGTAATGTAGGCATCAGCTGTAATTTTCTCACTTATAAAAATAAAAAAGGGTCCACTGCGAAAATGACAAGTTGCCCGTAAAGACAATGCCCTTTTATAGTTTCTTAGAAAAGCTGATCTTTGATTTTGTGTGTGTGCTGTGATGGGTTTCAGGCCTCAATCTTAAGAAAATCGGGGGCAGGCCTTTGCTGGCCAAATCAGAGAAATTGTACAAGGGCATGCTGTTTAAGCTGGTAGTGACAGTGCAATTTTTCTGAAGGGCATGCTGGCCAAGTTGGCAGGGCATGAGGCCAATGGCCTTGATGGCCTCAGTTAAGATCAAGGCCTGGGGTTTGGTTACATTTGTTAATTAGAGGTCCAAAATTAACCCTCCTACTATTGGTGTACATGTATTTCTCCATACAACCAACACACCTCACTATCAACAAACCGCACTATGTCACAACAGTGGCATTTTGAGGCATTCACATGCTTTATGCAGAGAGTATAGCCACTGCCCAAGGTGCTTCAATGAGAGTTGGTAAACTGGAGAAGCCACCAGCTGTGCTCAATAGACCGATTGCGCGACCCACGTCACGTGACCTATTGTTGGTATTAAATGTAAACAGACACGACGTCCTCCATAGGAAATTGCGGTACGGTCATGATAATTGTTGCATTTGTTTATTCGATTTAGGCTTTTCTTTCTCAAAGCTATCTACCATTCCCAAGATATAAAAAAGAGTTGTTCTGTATTTAAATTCTGATCTTGACACTGGAGAGAAAAAATAATATTTTCAAACTAGCCAAGTCTGGGTATACTATGGTGTGTGTATAGAAAAGTTTGGTCACTAAGAATTCTCTTTTGGGTATCAAGTTTTCTAAACGGCAAAGTACAAACAGCAAGCAATTTACTATACACAAAAATATTTCTTTAATTGTTTTTAAAAGTTTGCTACATTGTACCTAACACTCTTACAAGAGAGGTCCCTTAACCACTTGACGCCAGAATTACGGAATATGTTTATAAATGTTTTGGAACAGTTTTGGAACGTCCTCTTGTGGTTGGGTTGGTCATGTCGGTTGACGTATAAATACGTCTGGACATTCATTGTGTAGTGTGCACAGGCATGCACACACCACGCTACGCTTCATCCCCCCACAACAGAGAGGAACAAAGGGTACTGGAATTTATGCTCCAAATCTCCCCTTTTCCGGGGGTTACTGTGTAATCGCCAATTCCAGACCTTTGTCCTTTAGTTGTACAAACGAGGATTATGAGAGATAAGCTGTCACCACTGTTTATTATTTTATTCGGCAACAGCAAGTCCAAGATTCCAGCATACCATGGCCAATTATAGGCCCTGGCTTACTGCCAAAGGTTTGGCCGATTCACGGTGTCGACATTTCATGTTTTCTCGAAAGACAACCAAAAAACCAGTTGCATTGTATGAGGCTGTTTGTTGTCTTTCTTTGTTCAGTCAGGGTTTCTTTGTCACAACAATATTCTAAAAAATAAGAAAACAAATTCTGGATGTTCCGAAAAATAATACTGCACGGAGGCATGGTAAAATTAAAATAGCTAAATCTGTTTTGTGAATAAATAAGACAATCTTGTAATGTTTCTAATAATGATGATACTAAAAATTCTCCCTCATTTGTGTGCTTCCTAAGGAATCAACTCAGTGTATCAATACTTTATCTCTTCAAAAGTAATGACATGTTGTTACAACTTGTGGATTTCACTGACAAACACGGAACACATACAAGTGCAGGGAACACTATATTTAAAATCTATCTTTTACAAAGCAGATATTTTGTTTTTCTCTTAAAATTTACATAATGCAGTGTACAATAATAGTTTGCTTGCAATATCGTACATAATAAACAGGCCAAACTATCATAAACAGGCCAAAGTATCATACATTAGTTTGTGCAAAAATGCTGTATCCGACTGCCATTTTATCTCCCCTAATTTAGGTCAAATTATATCCTTACCTGTCCTGAAAGGTTGACAGAATGTATACAGAGAGGAACAGGCACTTTGAACTATTTACAAAGTGTCAAAATTATGAAAAATAAGCCATTTTCAGGTCTGCGATGGTCTGGACAATGCTACTCGCTAAATGGCATTTTAGTTCCTTTGGGCTAGAGTGTGCGAGAAATACGGCCGCGCGATGAAATGTTTGACTTAATTTTCACTTTTTAACCGGTTAAAGCCGCATATTAAAGCCATTATTTTCCGTGCCAGTAATCAATCCTTGGCCGCGAGACATGGCCGAAGTTTTGCAATTCACGGTACGTGAATATGGTATTTTCTCGATAGAGAAACAACAAATCCAGGTGCTTCAAAGAGAATCTTTGTTCTCTTAGCTTTTTCAAGTAAGGGTTTCTTTGTGCCAGCAGCACTCTCAGACAAATGATACCAGAAATTCCAAGGAAAATTATCCCGTCATGCTGGACGGAAAAAAATGGAAGATTCCCGGCGCTAACTGGTAGAAGGTCAATAATTAGCATTTTTGCTACCAATTCCTCGAAAGGAGTATTAAAAAAAAAAAAAAAAAAAAAAAAAGGAAAATAAAGGCCGACGTCCATTAAAAATATTTCTTTTTTTTTAAAGCTTTGAATGCGGCAGTCAGATATAGAAATTTTAGCTTAGTTTTTGTTACAACTGACCGTTCTCTCGGCGTATTTTATGTCATGTGTAGAAGATAACCTCGGGTATCTGGCCATCCTCCACTGACGTACCATTGTTATTGCCGGATGCATATGTGAATTGAAACACTACTTTACCATTAGATACAGACTCATGTACCACCTTCCTCATGCCCTTTGTGCCATAGTGGGAATCTGGACCCTGTCAAGGTAAAAAATAAAAAAATAAAAAAATGAGAAAATGGCCACATGAACTTACAGACTCACAGAGCAGTATTTCTCTTTGCTAACCACTTTAGAAAAGCGGTAATTTTGCAGATAAATTTCAAAACCTCTGATTGGATATTAAGCAAAAGGAGCTAATAAGATTCATACATAAAATAAATATTCTATACATTGGCCAGCTGTTAGGAAACTTAAAAGCATTAACCCTAAGAGTCCCAAAAGTCTTGTAAGTTCTTATTTTAGAAATTGTCCAACTTTGTAGGCTACAGAACTGCACTTAGGGCCTAACAAGTGTTCATCATTGAGCCGGGCATACATAGTCCTATGTAGGACTCTTCCTCTGGGCTGTACACAGATACAGAGTCCTAGATATGAGGGTCCGTTTCTGGGGCGGAAAATTTGCAGAGCTCCATAATTCAAATCTTACCAGTAAAAAACTACTAATCACACCATATTAACATTCCATGGCCGCATAGATTTTTTGGCAGTGGAAGAAAACCAAAATGTCCAAAACCCATCACCCTAAAATGTATGCGGCCATGGAATGTCAATCCTCCAAGGGTGAGAATCATTGCTAACACAAAGGTATCAAGCTAGGATCCAAATTTTTGGAGGTTTTGGGGCATTTCCACATTTTGGTCATAGATTTCAAGGAGCATTTTTAAGTGTCCCCAGCACTGGAGAAGTAGATCAAAGCACACGACTTCTTTGTGTCGGAAGAAAATAACAGCTGTTTTTTTCACCAAGCGGACATAACAAAAGGTCTGAATAAAGAAAAAGTCACTCCAGAACCTCACTCCCCTCATGGCTATTTAACAATGAGAATTGATACTTCAGAAAATGACCAAAACATAAAGACCCTACTGGTTAGGACCTACCTTTAAGGTTGCACTAGCAATGTAACTGATTGAAGGCTGTACTTCAATTGGCTCTTTGAACATGACTCTGAAGGTGGAATCGGAACCATCACAGCTGAATCCGGTATCGTTCTGCCCAAGAATGACATCAGTGTCTCCATGGATTATCTGTCAAGTGAAACAAAGGACGGTCAATCACTCAACTGTTTCAGGACACAGCCGTCACCATTTTACTGACATTATCGCAGACAGCTGCGCCACTAGTAGCTGGATACGACAACTAATGTACTATTCCACAGCAACAGCAGTTTCTTTGCACCTAGACATCTAGGTACATTATATGTATGGGGTGTTATAAAACCAATGTTGACTGCTTTTACTTGTGCTATGGTTAAATAAAACTACGACTCCCTTGGTAATCCTCAGGCTCCACAGCAACTTTGTATTACAAGAGTGAAAAAGTAAAATCAGAGTGCATTGAGATTGATAATGTACTGCTCTAACGTGTTACTGTTCTATCTCTATTGAGTCAACAAGTGTCAACAAAATCTTATCAAAGTCTCCTCTGATTATACAAATAGAAATAACTAGGGATGAGAGTGGATGAAAATGAAAAATCCACACAACACCGGTGGAGGGTTTGGTGGCTACCAACCAAGTCATAACCCACATCAATGGCAGCATTCTGTGCTTAAATGTAGATGGGGCAAGCACCTTGGTGTAGTCAAAATACAGTACAAGTATTGTGTTAAGGCTTTACAAGGGCCTGGATGTATATAAAAGGTGTATAAAAAAAAATCAAAAAAAAAATCAACAACAATAATTTTATAAATTTCAATTTGCCTTAATACACCGATGTGTGATAAGCACTGTATACTCAGTGCTTTCGAGTCCTGTGGAAAAAAATCCACAGGTAACTCAGGTGGGATTCAAACCCATGACTCCCGCATGACTAGAGTAGATGTCTTAACCACTAGACCACCGAGCACGCCCGGTGACGAGGGGCCAGTTCGAATCCAGTATTATTAGCGGCCGGTACCGCAAACAATTAGATAGATGTTAATATTTGCACCGGGGGAATGAATATAAATTTCAATTTGCCTTACACCGATGTGTGATAAGCACTGTATACTCAGTGCTGTATACTAAGCACTGTATACTCACTGTATACTCACTGTATACACTGGAAAAAAATCCACAGGCAACTCGAGTGGGATTCGAACCCACGACTCCCGCATGACTAGAGCAGATGTCTTAACCACTAGACCACCGAGCACGCCCGGTGACGAGGGGCCAGTTCGAATCCAGTATTATTAGCGGCCGGTACCGCAAACAATTAGATAGATGTTAATATTTGCACCGGGGGAATGAATATAAATTTCAATTTGCCTTACACCGATGTGTGATAAGCACTGTATACTCAGTGCTGTATACTAAGCACTGTATACTCACTGTATACTCACTGTATACACTGGAAAAAAATCCACAGGCAACTCGAGTGGGATTCGAACCCACGACTCCCGCATGACTAGAGCAGATGTCTTAACCACTAGACCACCGAGCACGCCCGGTGACAAGGGGCCAGTTAACATCTATCTAAATATTAACATCCAAATATTAACATCTATCTAATTGTTTGCGGTACCTGCCGCTAATAATACTGGATTCGAACTGGCCCCTCGTCACCGGGCGTGCTCGGTGGTCTAGTGGTTAAGACATCTGCTCTAGTCATGCGGGAGTCATGGGCTCGAATCCCACCAGAGTTACCTGTGGATTTTTTTCCACAACACTCGAAAGCACTGTGTATACAGTGCTTATCACACATCGGTGTAAGGCAAATTGAAATTTATATTCATTCCCCCGATGCAAATATTAACATCTATCTAACAATAATTTTGTAAAAATCCAAAAACCCAGAAAAATCTGGAGGAATCTCATCCCTGAATAACATAACAATAAGAAACAAATCAAAGCTGGAACTTGACTCAATATCCCTGATTAAACAATGGCATTATCCGATGGTTAAGAGAATTTAGAATTCATAAACTTTACCTGAATATTGACTGCATAATCTGCCGGGCCGTGAATGGAGCCATACAAACCAAACCCAACCACAAAAATACGTCTGTTTACCTGAAATCTAAGTTGTTGATAAGGAAACAAGATAAATCCATTAATACAGATGTAATGTAAACATTGATTTTATTATTCACTGCCCAAACAAGTTTTATTTGTATTGTCATGCCTGTCATGGTAATCAGTCACAAACTGAAGACTCTGTCAATTTCACAAAAAATTATTAATGATAACTGACAAGTTTAAAAATAGTAAGCAATAAACCACAAGGGAAACTGACTGGGTAAATTTTAATTCAATTATTTTGGAGGAAAGTTGGTACATTAAGCCGAGGGTCGCAGGTTCAAATCCCGCTCCAGTAAATTTTTCTGGGTTTGTTCCAAAGTTTAAAAATGGTAAATAAAAATCTTCAAAAAATATTTATACTAAAAAAAAAAAAAAAAATTGACCAGTGACATACTGAAATTTAAAGATTAACTGATCAAACAAAATACACATAAATGTCCAGTTCCATTGACAAATTTGGGTCAGCACTGGGCGTTCACGCAAAGTTTGCAGAATATCTAACAAAGCTGGCTGCCTTCCTCAACTCGTGTATTCCATGTAACCTACACATGTTGACTTAGGACTAACTGTACCATCTTTTACCAAATAACACACATTTTATTTACTCTGACAGTCAATAATGGACTTCAACAGAATAGGCCTAGTCACTTTCTAAAAGTGAAAATGCTAAACTATGTGTCTGATGACTAACAATACACGTTTCTAGAAGGACCTACTTAAAGGTATCAACATTCCTTACCTAATCCTGTCACTAGTGCCACTGTATCCCCATCTACTCTCAGCCTGTACGAAGCGGTTAACAGTCTGCTCCTTCCCCGTCAGACAGCATCTTGGGTTGGAAGGAAACTCGGTGGAGGGTTTAGGATTGACGGTAAAATGAAGGAACAAGCTGACGACTTCCCTGTCGGTAAGAATCCCGGACTGAGCCGGCCCGCTGGCAAACTCCTCCACAGTCATCAAGGGAAAGCGAATTAACTTCAGTGCATTCCCGAGTACTTTGCGCTTGTTCTCGGAGGTGGCTGGATACTGCTGTCTAATGGCTTCATGCTCAGCCCACCTCACGATTGCGTTAAACAATTTGCTCTCGCGTATACCAAGGGTGTCGCGCTCGAGGACAACGGTCAATGTGTCAAGGTCTATGTCGGTGAAGCCTTCGGCCTGGAGCCCCTCGGTGGTATTCTTGTCAATGGTTTCCAGACAGAGGTTCGCCAGCTGTGGTTCGTCAAAGAGCCGTGCCTGAGTCAGAAGCATAAATGCATTGTCCGCACTCAGATTCTTCTTCAAGAATTCAACACAAGCTGATTCAAGTGCTGGAACAGCATATTTCTTGGCTGTGTACAGTGTGGTCATCACGCTCTCTGGGCCGATTTGTACTTCATCTGAGTACAAGAATCGCAGCAACGCCAGAAAAGCCGCAGGTTCAACGTCGGGGAGCTCCACCTCATTCGATGTGGTTGCCATCCCTCCATTGAACATGGCATCAAAGACGGCACTCCCAACGGACAAAACAAACTTGTGGGCAGGGATCCGCTGCGTATTCATCCCCTTGCCCACAATGAAATGGACATCACTAAGTATCTCATTGTTGAACATGAATGCAAAGCGTTCTTTTACAGACGTCTTGGTAGATTGCCAGTTGTACTGGATGGCCTCTCCTCGTGGCCTGACTGTAGGTAGAGGAGCAACAGGAGGCTGAGAGGGAATAACTGCAGCAGATGCCCACTGCTGCAGGGGCTGCTGAGGCAGTTGTGGCAGCTGCTGTTGCTGCTGCGGTTGCTGCTGTTGGGGTTGCTGCTGCGGTTGCTGTCGCTGTTGCAAAGGATGGTTACTTCCGTTTAATTGACCATTCAACTGACCATTAAACTGCCCGCTAAGATTCCGATGTGCACCAGCACCAGCCATTCTAGCCTCAGATAAACATTGGCAGACACAGTTCCTCTGAAAGTAAAACACATGCATATTCATGTTAGAAACGTAGTATTAAGCGCGGTATGTTTATTATTATTATTATTATTATTATTCATTATTAACTGATGACGTTTTGGAGCTGGAAACTGTGCAATGTAACTGAATGGTATACATAAATTGCACATGAACATTCACTACACAGCTCTTCCAGCTCCAAAACATCATCACTTACACTCAGTACTGCTTACACTTACAGGATTATAACTAATTATGTAAAGCAGACTTGCAAAAAGTACATTAATTTTGTACTTCCTTTAGTTACAATGTTATTATAGTAGGCCTACTCATTATGATGGAAATATTTATACTGGCCTATAATTTATATATTTTTCCTTCATGATGGTCATATTCAGATACTGAATGAAAGTACTTCTACTAAGTTGTATTGTCAAGAATTGGACTCCATGTCTGGATTTTTTTTATAGTCTGAGCCTCTGAGGAATTCAAATTTAAACAGTAACTTGTGGCTGAGCAAGTCATTGTACATGATAGTCATACTCAAATCTAACTCGTTAATTAATATGGCTTATTGAGAAGAGTGTTGCGAGACTGAAAAGTGCCAGTGCCCGTGATATTCCACATTGTCCTGACTGACTGACTCACACCGAGGAGTGAGGTCTTCGACCCTGTCATGATGTCGACTTTCCCTTTTCCTTCTAGTTCTATTTCCTAATTTGTTTAACTTAAAGTTTTATTTGGTTTAAGAAATCCTTAACACATTTATTATTTTACTGCCAAGCTTAAATGAGCAATTTTCTCGGTTAGTTCTTATTTTCTGTCGGCACAACTACAACTATCGAACGAGAAGCTATTGCCTTTAAAATTTATCACGTAATGAATGCAGCAGGCCAACGAAAGACAGAATAATCCGAAATAATGTTCCATAAAATTGAGCATTCCTCTGTCTTTTGCTAAACATTTCGTTACCCAAATGTAAATAAACATTCTGTCAACTCTATACCATAATTAAAACTGATAGCAAAGTTCTAAATAAGATGATAAAACAAATTACGTACTTGTTATTCCGGAAATTTTCTCCGACTAGCTTGACACTCGGTCCGGATGTTCAGATAGATTCTTCCAAATACGCATGCGCAATTTCATTAACCTGCGTGTGTGCGGCGGCCGGCCTCCTTGAGCTGCGCTGTATGTAGCAAGTTCGCATCCTGTGAATTAACCTGAGTGGTGAACATCCATAGGATATTTTAGCGGATCCGTTCTTGTGCTTGATGACGTTTTGCCTCTTGTTGTGATGTAAAGAAAGCGTGAAAGCAGGGAGTCATGTGGCAGACCTGCAGTATCTAAGGGGAGGGGGAGCGGGGAAGGGGAGCGGGGAAGGGGAGCAGGGAAGAGGACCGGGGAAGGGGACAGACAGAGGACCCCGTGAAGTGTTCAGAATATGAATGCGCTAATTCATGCGAGATCGTTGTAATAAAACAAAATAAAATGACAAGCACTTTCGTAATCACCCCCTTTATTAATGTTTTAACATTAAAATGCTAAGTGAGTAAAGTGTTCCCCAACAAAAAAAAATCGCTCCCCTTAAACAAGCTGATCTTGGGATTTGGACCAATTTGGGCGCAATTTTCGAATTTTTGAACTTTGTCGAAGACAAGCCTGTTAGTTTTCAGGTAGCGCGGCTACTGTCTGCCAGGCGTCACGCTTGCCATTTTGGGAGTCAAATAGCGTGTAAAAAGGTGACAGTTATATTCGTGCAAACGCCGCGTGGCGTAAATCTCCACAACTGCGCACCAAGATTATTTTGACAACGCCCGGGCGGATTCGGTCAAAAGACCTATCCCCTACCTGCTGCCAACCCCTGGACCGGATAATCACTTACCTAATAGTATGTATACATATTTTTTTTGTAACTGTGTCACTGTCAAATTACTATTTCTTTCCCTGTAATTTGTTAATCATGCAGGGGATACTTGTGTAAAACTAAAAAAATAAAAGGACATAAAAACTTACTTGGTAAGGAGCAACGGAGAGCTGTTGGTAGTATAAAACATTGTGAGAAACGACTCCCTTTGAAGTAACGTAGTTTTTGAGAAAGAGGTAATTTCTCGCTGAAATGAAAATTTGAACTAGGAAAAACATGCAGTTTCAGCTTTTTCAGAACCTTCTGCGTGGAATCCAGATTTTCGCCGATATCTCAAGAACGCTAACATCTTTTGAAACAATATTTTCAGAGGTTAGTTATAATGGTCCACAATTATATAGGATTGAAACAAACGTATGGTACCATGCATTTAAGAGCACTATTGGCCATTCCTGTCCTAGAAGGCCCGATATGTGGCAGAGGGAGTCCCCAACCCAAATGTTTCTACACTAAACACAGTCTTCCCCTCTTGCAAAGAAATACTCCCCCAAAATCCTCTAAAGAATTCCTGAGATTCCTATAGAAAACAATGTGAGGACCAGTTGTATGTAAGGGAACAACACGTACCATTCCACATTTCGAACACTAAATGCTAAAAGAGCATTATAAGACAAGAATGGACAATAAAAGAGGCACCTGTCAATCGTGTGGTGATAATAGCAACAACTACTATGATGTCCGCCTTCGGAAGTAACTATCAATTTAAAAAAAAAGAGAAAAAAGGGAAATTTCCAGTATATGAACACCATCCCAGTGCACGAAAAAATCCGCCAATGATAAGTGGTTATAACAGTAGGACTAATTATTGTCAGGATCCCGACATTAAATCACGCCCATCAGCCATGTACAAACAAGTTGTCATATTACGTGTATCTGTGGCATATGCGAAAGTTTCTGTACATTTTTCATCTGTAAAAATTTGTTCAGAGAGAAACAAATATTTCGTCGAAAATCGAACCATGCAACTTTAGCGAAAATGCTGTCACTTCCACTGACCGTCTTCTTTAAAAACAAGTCTTTTTCCTGTGCAATTCTTTGGATGTACATTTCCTTACCCGGGTCAAGATTTCATGGGCAGTGGTGAGAATAGAACAATTGAAGAGCATCGGTTTGTGACCAGCCGAAGCTAGTGAAGAAAAAGAACCTACCTAAATGCGATTGACAGTGATGTGTTAAAGACTACGAATTATGATTATGGGACAAACATGCAGATGGTTTTGGTTCAAAAACTCAACATCCAGCTTTTTCCTTCCAAGGCAAAACGTTACAAATAGTCTTTCAATCCGAAGAAAAATAAAATCTGAAAATCAATATCTTGAATACGTATAAGCGATTGGCCAAAATTTTGTTTTAAAAATCAAGGTTAGATAGGCCCTAGAAAAGACACTTTAAGAATAATTACACACTGCCACTCGGGAAGTAGGCCTACAACAATCTCAAAGAATACATTGTTTTTTTTTTATTAAACATGGCATAAATTGTGCATACTTGCTATACATATAAAGGCTTGATATTATAATTTTGCTTTAAAAGCTTTAAATAAAATTACATATATATATTATATATATATGATTGGTAACGATCCAAAAATAAATCTGAAAGTTTGCACGCAATCCTGATGGTCATTGCGTCATACGCGCGCGCATTGATACTTGCATACGTTTCGCTTACTTCCGTTTCCAAAGCTGCCATCTAAAAACCTTGTTTTTTTACGGTTAGACACATTTCTTAAAATAGAGGACATTATTTAGAAGATTTAGTGTCTGCACAAGACATGTGCTATTAAATACAACCACCTGGATGAGTTAGTTTTTGCGTAAATCGCTGTGGAAAATATTGGTCAATGCATTTGCAATGGGGCTTCTAATGTTTGGAGCCGGTGTCATGCCAAAAAGTGTCCGCTGCCAAATAGTGTGAAGTGGGCGTGGTTTATAACATTAATTTCTTGTATAGCACATTATATCAACAATTATCTCAGTGCAATTTACATAAAAATTAATTAAAAATGACAATCCATCCAAAAGCAATAAAAGCACAAATAGAAAAAGCTTCACTAAGACTGTCAGAAAGAATCACAAAACAATGAAAACTACCTAAAAACTTGACGAAAATAATGCGTTTTCAGAGCCGACTTAAAAGACAAAAGAGAGGGTGCACTACGGATACCACGAGGTAGTTTGTTCCATAAACAGGGTGCTGAAACCGAAAAGGCACGCCTACCATAGGCTGTAAATGACGTCAGACTTACCAACAGAATACTTGACCCGACATACACACAGCCAAACAAACAGGCCTCTTACAGTACAGTGACACTGTGGGCCTTAAATTCTTCTTGATAAAAACAAGGGGGTTAACCCTACAATGTAAAAGAAAACCCACAAGTTCAGTTCCTACCTAAACATGCACAATGTAGCACTAGTAAGCCCGGATGAATGGATATTTCAATGGATGAACAGACAAGAAATTGATAATAAATTACATAAGATTGGGCACTGTCTGCAGTGCAAAAACTGGGATGTTAAATTGATTCTTTTGGTATCTACATGTATATATGACAACACCAACATGGTGTTAGTTATCCCAATTTTCTTTATCGTTGGTAAAATTAACACCATGTTGGTGTTGTCACATAATTATAGATACCAAGAGAATCAATAGACCGATTGCGCGACCTACGTCACGTGACCCCTGTTGGGTATAAAATGTAAACACACACGTAATCCTCCATAGGAAAGGGTGGTACGGTACACGATGATTAATGCATTTAGTTTATTCGATCGTGGCTTTTCTTGCTCGAAATCTGTGAAAGATATTCCAGAGTTTGTACCAAAGACCTTCAAGTGGCTGAATAAAGCCAGTAAGGACAGTTCCAGCAAGTCTTGAAAATTGTAAAAGTACCGCATAAATGTGCACGATGTGTACAGCGCACAACGGAACGTTAGGCCAGACGACCGCGATCACCACACACTTTTCAACACAAAAATTTCAAAGTTTTGAAGCTGAAATCCTCCAAAGAAATTGCTTTCCAAAACTGTGTGATTCCTTTGCCTATTTGAAATTCTGCAAGGCTAGGTATTAATGCTCACTTTTCCAACGTTGTTTATCCTTTTTACTGTGATTTAGGCCACATTACAAACAAAATAACAGACGGGTGGCTAATAGTCGTCCGACGCCGGTAATGGATGGCTAAAAAAAACTTCTTTTTAGAAGAATTCTGTTAAATTATGAAATAGAGATGTTATTTAAATTAATGCCACAACATACTACTTTAAATAATAGGGGCTGATTAACTAATTCATCGCTTAACGAAAGTAAAATCGACTGTTTTCGAACTCACTCTGTGTCACGGCCTATGCTTTTACACATATTTTTTCATCAGCTGTATGACGTCATACCCAATAGGAGGTCACGTGACCGCATGTAAACATTGTCGCGCAATTGGTCTATTTAACAACCCAGTTTTTGCAGTGTGCCACACCCAAAGTTATTAACTTGTTTTAAATGAGATATCGAGTGAAAAAAATCAATCAACGAATAATAACAGTAATTAATTTAAAAAATGAATTTTTCATGCAGCACAATAAATAAACTCTGCACTGCCAGCTCAATTTCAGCCAGGTGCCTTGCGAAACAGACAAAATGCAGGCGAAATGATTGCTGACTTCTGGGTACCAACAGCAGGCATGGCCATTGTACACATTTTCCCGTAAGGTGGTTGGCCAGAACAACATTTTTATAGTCATCGACAAGGTCAAAACGCGATTTATTAATTTTACTCGTTATAAAAAACATGCTCTTTTAAATTTTGTTTGCTGAAATCAATTCATTTTCGAGCACAAACCACAGGAGCACGGATCATACACCTTTAAATGAAATGATACAGATACTAGCAAACCATCTTGTCCTGGGTATTTGTCTCAGAACTTTCCCCGAGTCCTGTGAAAAAAACTCACAGGCATATTCCTCAGGTGGGATTCGAACCCACGACCCCCGCCAATTCTAAAACAGATGTCTTACCAACTAGACTACTGAGATTGCCTGGCAGCTAGAGGCAGTTGGAACCCAATTAGCAGCGGGTACCGAAACCATTATGATAGATGTTAATTTTTTGCATCGGGGATAATAATATTATTTGTGTTTTTGCCCATACACTGATGTATACTCAGTACTTTGCCGAGTCCTGCGGAAAATTATTTTATTACATGAAATCGTATATAACTATTTGATGTGATGTTATTATTCAATAAAATAACATACAAAATACAGTTTATCCAATATATACACGTACTATGAATGATTGGTATCATCTTTTACAGCATTATTTGTTCAATTTTTCAATAACCACCACTTGCATTGATGTGTCTTTGACAATCTGTGCTGGAGGAGTTTCCCTGTTCTACAACCTTGCCTGACCAACTACAACCTTACGCATAACATCATGATCCAGGGGTACGTAAGTCTTGGTCTCCATATCCATGAAGTACAGTGGGTCAGATATGACATTGAGGTCAAACCCCTCTTTGACCAGGTCAGTCTTCTGGTGCTTGTACGTCCCTGTGACTTTCATCTCTTTCAGAATGCGCAGAAACTTTGGACATGCGTAAAGTGGCAGAGACCTGGTCACGTGATCGTAGAAGCTCTTCAGGTCCAGTTGCTGGTCCTCCCTGAGGACCATGGATGCCATACCGGCCCTCCCGTCATGACCTTTCACACAGTCAAAAAATGGAATTTTACCTACACATCAAATACATCTTTATTTGGCAATGATATATTACCAATTAAAGATTAAATTTATTTGGCAATTTCAAAATGTGTTCGTGAAGATTTGGATGGTATTGTATTGTATTGTATATACATGTAGGTTTTGTGTAATGTTTACCCTCAGAAAGTAAAGTTTATTTTATAATTGCTTCTATTCAATTATTTTCTTTGCTAGTTATTTAAATGTTCTGGATAATTTCTGGTACGTATTAATTAATTTATTTATTTATTTTTTTTCTTTATTTATTTATTCATTCATTTATTTATTTTTCATTGAATGTATTTGTATTGAGTGCTTTTATTGCCTTTTTAACATCTCCCTGTAATTGGCGGTTATTCTGCTGTTGGATGAGATTAATAAAATAAATAAATAAATAAATAAACAATACTCCAAATTCTAAGCAATATTACATGTTGATTGGTGTAACTCGTCTACTTAGACTTACCTGGGATCTGCACACCATATACATTAGCTTCTTGTACAACGGGGTGAAGATTCAGCACATGCGCCACCTCCGTCGTAGCAATGTTCTCACCTTTCCATCTATAACAGACCAAAGTTGTTAAGTCTTTTAAGCCAAGCTACAACAAGTGCTTGAGTTAATTATACTTGGACATTAAATCGTAACAGCAGTGTTATTCTGGGACACTTAAGATTCACACACCAATTTCATTCAGGGTGATTGTCCCGCGCCCTCCTATAATGAACACAAAGTGTATTCAAATGTGTGTGGTTGTGAGGCTTCATACAGTTTGCAGTGTTTTAACCACGTATTCAACTGTGCATGGTTGTGAGGCTTCATATAGTTTGTAGTGTTACATCCACGTATTCAACTGTGTGTGGTTGTGAGGCTTCATACAGTTTGTAGTGTTACAACCACATATTCAACTGTGCATGGTTGTGAGGCTTCATACAGTTTGTAGTGTTACATCCACGTATTCAACTGTGTGTGGTTGTGAGGCTTCATACAGTTTGTAGCGTTACAACCACGTATTCAACTGTGCGTGGTTGTGAGGCTTCATACAGTTTGTAGTGTTACAACCACGTATTCAAATGTGCAGGGTTGTGAGGCTTCATACAGTTTGTAGTGTTACAGCCACGTATTCAACTATGCGTGGTTGTGAGGCTTCATGCAGTTTGTAGTGTTACAACCACGTATTCAACTGTGCATGGTTGTGAGGCTTCATGCAGTTTGTAGTGTTACAACCACGTATTCAACTGTGCATGGTTGTGAGGCTTCATACATTTTGTAGTGTTACAACCACGTATTCAACTGTGCAGGGTTGTGAGGCTTCATACAGTTTGTAGTGTTACAGCCACGTATTCAACTATGCGTGGTTGTGAGGCTTCATGCAGTTTGTAGTGTTACAACCATGTATTCAACTATGCGTGGTTGTGAGGCTTCATACAGTTTGTAGTGTTACAACCACGTATTCAACTGTGCATGGTTGTGAGGCTTCATACAGTTTGTAGTGTTACAACCACGTATTCAACTGTGCAGGGTTGTGAGGCTTCATACAGTTTGTAGTGTTACAGCCACGTATTCAACTATGCGTGGTTGTGAGGCTTCATTCAGTTTGTAGTGTTACAACCACGTATTCAACTGTGCATGGTTGTGAGGCTTCATACATTTTGTAGTGTTACAACCATGTATTGAACTGTGCATGGTTGTGAACTGTGGTTTAGCTTCATACGTCTGTTTGGTTAAATCTCTCCCATTCAGTAAGGGATACTTAAGAAAAATATAGTGCTCCATAAGTTTCTTTCTTCAATTTGTCAACAATTTGACATCTACGTTTACCTGAATGTATCTCCAAGTCTGTCCTTGAAATACACATATCCATCTTTGTCGATCATCATCAGATCTCCCGTGTTGAAAAACTTGTCTCCTTTTTTCTTCACATTCCTCACAAGTTTCTTCTCATTTGCCTCTTTGTTTGCCAAGTAACCTTCAAAAGTCATGCCTCCAGCGATTCGCAGCAACATTAGACCTACTTCGCCTGTAAATATAAAAAGAGAGAGAGTTTGAATAAAATGGCCAAAAACACATTGCTTACATGTATGCTATTTAGTATTACTATTGGGTGTAACTTTAATGATTCTTATTGTAAAACAAATTGTTCATCTCTTTGGTTATATTTTTTGGGATTAATGCTAGATTGAAAGCAAAAACAGGTAATTTCAAAACAATAATGACAAAGTATCAGTCATTATAAGTCAACCGCTTCAAGGACCAGCTCAAAGCAACGCTAAAAACTTGCAAGATCCCAAAGGTAGATTTTGAGATAAAGGCCATCAAGGACCGACCAGCATGGAGGACCTTGATAATTAAAACATCCAGGGACTGGTAATTGTGGTGGAGAAAATCTTGAAGAGCCGTCTTGCCATGAGGCCATACTGAACACTCTCAAGAACTCCAAGCTACCAACACCAAACAAAAGCAAGCAAGAAAACAAATCCATCCAAATCATGACTGACATTCTGTCGACGGACACAGACATCTGTCTGTCTAGAAACCCAGTCCAAGCCATCAAACGTAATATCACCACCCAACCCAGGTCTCCCTACCAGTCTCAATCCATCAACACACCCACGACTGTCATCTCAAGCACCCTCCTGCCCGAGTTGCTTCGGTTAACCCATGATTCAAAAGCCAGAAGTTCCTTTCCATCCCATCATAGCTTCCAGGGGTTCCTTGACCTACAACACAGCAAGACATCTCACCAAGATCCTCCACCTGTTCGTAGTGTCCCTCTTCACCAACATACCCACCAAAGAAGCATGCCTCATCACCAAAAAACATCTCCATGCATGTCCTCCATCCAGAACAAATCCATGACCTACCCTCGAATTGTGTTTCCTCATCCTGCTTTAGGTGGAGAGACAAGTTCTTTGATAAGAAAATCTGGGGCCACCATGGGATATCCTCTATCCCTGAACCTGGTAGATTTGTTCATAAATGAGTTTCAACTGGACACCATTGAGAATGCCGATCTTTGCCCCAAACTCTGGCTCCGCTATGCTGATGATACCTTTGTATATAATGTGGCCTCAATGTGGCAAATCTTCAACATTTTCTCCTCCACTTGAACAACCAATACCCGCTCATCAATTCCAGCATTGAGCAAGAGGAGAACACCACCATCTCCTTCCTTATGTCACCCGTAAAGCAGACGGCACCCTCGCTCACTCAGTACACCGCAAGCCCACGCACACAGATCGTTACCTCCACAGCTCTTGTTTCATCACCCTTGCTTCAAGTCTTCCATCCACAACACACTGGTCTGCCATCGGTCAACATCTGCGACCGGGACAACTTGAGGCAGGAACTTCATCGCATCCAGACATTGCCGCAACTCAACAGATACAAGCACTTCAACTTCAACCAGCCCAAGCCATGAAGCTACCAGAAGAAGAACCACATACACGAGGTACTTGTATGCTGTAAAATTCTCGCTTTGTAATGTGCCTTCATGTAAAATGACCTTGGACGTCTGTTGGATTTAGACAGTGGTCTCCATTGCAGTCACTATAACGGAGATCAATGGCTTCAGACCATAATGAGGAAAGACTGACTCGGGTCAAGTCTAGTTTGCAGTGGAAACGTGTCTCTTTGGTGGCCTTCGTTGTATGTACGAGGTTGACAAAAACATGCATTGACCCCACAATACTTTAAATTGCAGTTCCTGTTCATGCTATTCTCCCTGCATTAAATGACATGCAGTTCATGCATGTGTGATTCCTGCTGCACGGCTAAAAACTTATTTGTAAGCAGGTTTGTGTGTATTGACCCTATGGACAAGGCTACCTCTTGAATCAGACTCTTTAAGAGTTACAAAAGCTGGTTTAAGTCTCATTGTACCTGGTGGTGTGATGAGGCAGAGACCGTCTGCACCCCGAAGTGGTTGAGCCGTTTGCAAATCACACTTGACTATGACAATAATGTCAATTAATGCCTACAAAGATGTGACAAAAGACAACCAAGTTACAAGACAAAAACATTCATAAAATTATAAACTTTGGTGTCCAGGTTAAATCCGTGTAAAAGTTACAGCTTGTTGCAAAGGTTATTAGCTCTATAGTTGGTTTATGTGAGCTAAGACACAAGGAGAGTCAAACCTTTTCAAATAAAAAAGTATTAATGGACCTTGCCTTCTGCTCGGCCCATTAAGGTCATTACGACGCAGTGAAGACTGGTTCATCATACTGTTATTCTCATAAAAAAAATACATCAAAATGAAAAGAAGAAAAAAACAAAAGGTCAAAATTAACAGAATTTGTGATTTTTGTTTCGCCGATAGTTTTAGAATGATTCCATTCATGTGCAAGGGCCATTCTGTATAAGGCTATTCAGTTTTTGCCTTGCACCTAATCTCGTAGGCCTACACATATTAGCTATTTCCGCACATTATTTTCAAGAACCAGACTGAGCTCTGAAACAATACATGGAAAATACTCAGGTTGGTGTTTGGCTTTATGCTTTGCATGTTTCATGCGCCTTACCAGCTACTTTAAATAGACCGATTGCGCGACAATGTTAACATGCGGTCACGTGACCCCCTATCGGGGATGACGTCATACAGCTGGTGAAAAAATGTGTAAAGAGATAGGCCGTGACACAGAGTGAGTTCGAAAACAGTCGGTTATACTTTCGTTCAGCGATAAATTAGTTAATCAGCCCCTTTATTTAAAGTAGTATGGTGAGGCATTAATTGAAATCACATCTCTGTTTCATAATTTAACAGAATTCTTCTGAAAAGAGGTTTTTTAAGCCATGCACTACCGGCGTCGGACGACTATTATGTAGCCACCCGTCTGTTATTTTGTTTGTAATGTTGGCCTAAATCACTGTAAAAAAAGGATAAACAACGTTGGAAAAGTGTGCATTAATACCTAGCCTTGCAGAATTTCAAATAGGCAAAGGAATCACACAGTTTAGGAAAGCAATTTTTTGGAGGATTTCAGCTTCAAAACTTTGAAATGTTTGTGTTGAAAAGTGTGTGGTGATCGCGGTCGTCTGGCCTAACGTTCCGTCGCGCGCTGTACACATCGTGCACATTATTTTATACGGTACTTTTACAATTTTCAAGACTTGCTGGAACTGTCCTTACTGGCTTTATTCAGCCACTTGAAGGTCTTTGGTACAAACTCTGGAATATGTTTCACAGATTTCGAGCAAAAAAAGCCTCGATTGAATTAACTAAATGCATTAATCATCGTGTACCGTACCACTCTTTCCTGTGGAGGATTACGTGTGTGTTTACATTTTTAACCCAACAGGGGTCACGTGACGCGGGTCGCGCAATCGGTCTATTGATACATTGTCTGCGCGTTCACGCATACGCGCAGTATACACGTGGTATGCGCATGCACAAGGCAGCAACATCTCTTGCCAAAAAACTATAAAAAAAGCATGAAGAAAACAGTTGATGTGATAGTTCCCAGCACAACATACACAGTGCATACATAACTTTTACACAACAATACGCTTATTTAGGAGCCATTTATGTTCACTAGCTCACACAGCCAGTCTCCATATCAAAAGTTTATACACCCCCATGTGACCAGTCTTCGACCAATCAGAGTGCCCAAACTCTCCAAGTTAATTATGAATTACCTTTACAATGCCATGGTATCTTCCGACAGTGCCTTCTTTGCCGTCCTTATTCATTGTTATGTATGTTCCTTCAGTGGCTGCGTAGAACTCGGCTATGTGAGGGAGGTTGAAACGACGTTTGAATTCTCCCCATATGTCAGCACTCAGACCATTGCCAATTAAATAGCGGATTGTGTGACTGTACTTGCCATCATCTACACGCTGTAAAAAATGATACTTTTTTTTTCAAGTCAGAGATTTCTATGGCTTCAAAAACCAACCATGAAAAACAGGATGATAGTGGTATGTTCAGTCCTGTATGTTTTGTACGTGTGTATGTAAGGCACCGCAAGATGAGCGGACACTGCAAAGCGGTCCTTAATGGATGCATTAATGGTTTTGTTTTCTCAGGGTTTTACCTCACCCCATTCCCTACGACAGATTTCTTGCTGTGCCACTGGTGCAGTAGGGGGGATGGGGGGATCACGACTCTATGCTTGGAATCAATGCCACCCAAATCAGGTCCCAGAAATGCACAAATGGTTTGTTTGATACAAAATGCGCCCCCAACCTCCTAAAAACAAACAAACAAACAAACAAACAAACAAACAAACAAACAAACAAACAAACAAACAAACAAACAAACAAACAAACAAACAAAACAAAAAACGTCTTAGCCCACACTTGCCACATCACACAGTAAACTGTGTTGTTTTCTTTGCTCTGTGTATGATAATAATGTTTGACTTTATTTTGCATGAATGTTTGCTATGTCATGGTTGTGCCAAACAATCTAGCAGTGTTGTAGTCGAGACCCGATAGTCCCAGACCTGAAGGTCCGAGGGGGAGACCGAGACCAGACGGTTGAGGGGGAGACCGAGACGGTACAACACTGCAATTTAGGGCATTCTGCTTGTTTTTGCCACTTGGCAATGCAATAAGTTTGCATCTTTATTACCCTTGGCTGTGCTAGGAGGTAGCGGCATATTTCTCCGATGTATTGAATCACTGTGACTCGATATCTTCGCACATCATCCCAGAATCGACGGGCTGAGAAGTTGCTTAGGACGATTGTACCACCTGATGAGGAATGGAATGGCTAGTCGTGAATAATTCAGTTGATAATTACATCCTGTCATTCAGCTGATATGGCATTTTGTATCTTTTGGTTCAACGACAGAAAGGCGATAGGTCAGCATACAACTTCTTTTAGGCAAAAGAGATTTTCAAAATCAAGATGTGACAGGTAATACTTGGCCTTTCGTAAAGGTTTGTGTTGATGACAACATTATGTTAAATAAGAACATCTTCTTTCAACCCTGGATCCCCCTTATGTTAGCCTTTCGTCAAGGCCTTCGTGGCTTAGACAGCTGTGTAGCCGCGAAGACCATTAAGTCAGCGGGCGCGATTGAGTGGCTTTGCCACTCGTCGCGCGCGCTGATTCGGTCTTCGCTTCATTGGCTTCACGGCTACGTGTCTAAACCAGGAAGGCCTTGAAGAAAAACTACCCACGTGGCCATCTGGAGAATTAATCTAAGTATAGTTACCAACTCGCACAACATTACAAAAGCCAATTGTGAAAGCAGAGCTGTGGTACAGAGGCAATGGTGTATAAATTATGTCCTCTCCAGATAGTTGCAGCGTTGCTTGTATGAAAGATCCTCTCATCTGGCGATAATAAGGTATCCGGGCTGCCTTGGGAAGACCTGAAATATGGAAAGAAAATCAATGAAATCTATAGATAAAAAAAAACATAGAAAGCAAAACCTCCATTGGCTGTAACCGTCACTGGGATTGGTGTAACCACCACAATGTGAAAAGCACTTTCAGTGGCATAGCCAACATCTTTCTGGTAGTGTTGGCAACGGAAGGGGGGGGGGATGGGGCACGAATATGGTAGAGGGGAAAATTTCAGTTAAAATTGCCTGATTATAGCAAATTTCATGCTGTCCAGAGGCTGACGGGGGGAAGCAGGGGCAAGATTTTCCACGGGGGGGGGGGGAGCAGCTGCCCCCTTACTCCCCCCCTTGCTACGACACTGGTACTTTAATATGCCAAGTATGTGAGAAGAAATCATGTTACAGTATGAGAGTTCCTAGATCTGATGCGGGTGGGGTGTGTGGTGGGGTGTGTGTGGTTGTGAAACACTATAGGGGTGCATCTTTGTAGGGTCCAGGCCTTGATCTTGACCGAGGCCACCGAGGCCATTAATGGCCTCATGCCCTGACGAGTTGGCCACCATGCCCTTCAGAAAAACTGCACTGTCAACTACCAACTTGGCCAGCATGCCCTTGTACAATTTCTCTAATTTGGCCAGCAAAGACCTTCCCCCGTTTTTCTTAAGATCAAGGCCCGAGGGTCACACTTTCATCAATGCTGCCGTCCTCTCCACCCCTTACCAACACCATCCACATATAAAAAAAAACAGCATCTAAAAATGTTCAAGGGAATTGCTTTGAAACTAAGCAAGTATGAGAAAATACCCTAAGAACAGCCTACCTGTTGTTCCAGAGGTAAACATGTACACCGAATCATCGTCATTAGGTACCTCATCACGAATACTTCTTGGTATGGGATCGCTACATTCATTCCATGTGTCTACATAAACCATTCCAGAAGGAAGCTCCTGATCCAAGGCTTTTCCAAGAACCCAAACTTTTACCGCGAGAGCATCTAGTTTGGGCATGATGGCTTGCAAAGCTTCAATTAAGCGTGTATCTAGATGGTGAGAACAGCAATATATAAAAAAGTAGATTCATGATAAACATGGTAAATAAAAATGATAGCATTGTTGTTTTTAAGAACTTAATTTACCAAACAATTACTTCATGACTATCTTCAGAAACAGAACTTAAAATGTAAAGATTGACGGCTCAAACAATATATTACGAAAAATTCGGTCATTGGTCTAGAGCGGTGGACTCGAGTTCTGTAATTTACAGAATGGGGGTTCGAATCCTGGTCTGGTTACTCGAGACAATTGTGTCTCAATAGGCACTTTATCATAATTGCTTCTCTCCACCCAGGAGTAAAAATGGGTACCAGCGAGAGCTGGGGGAGTAACCTGCAATGGACTGGCATCGTGTCCAGTGGGATTAGAAATATTCTCAGTCGTTTAATGCCAAGGACACCGGATGTAAGCACTGGCCTGATGAGCCATATTGACTTGGGACAGACTTTACTTAATCTATAAGAACACCAGCACCAAGATGGTTTGATTTTATAAAGATTGGACTGCCCTGCCGTCCCTTCACTTGATTGTTTTAGTCTGTTCTTTATTTTGGCTCACTATTACAGTATCAGTATTTAACGCAAGCACTTAGTAACACTGGGGGCAGTCTACTCCACCCACCTGTTCCGCAGACGATCACTTTCACCTTGCAAGTTTTGATGCAATGAAGGAGAACCTCTCCCCTGAGATTGTAGTTCAAGAGTGCCGTCGTCAGACCGAGCTTGCTGAAAGCCAACCATGACTGAACAAAGTTTGGCTCATTGAACATGAAGATTGCCGCCGTGTCCTTGTTGGTGGCTAGCGCACCACTGCTCAGTGCGAAACGGGCCAACTTGTTGGATTCTTTGTCCATCCCGCCGTACGTATGGACTTCATCTTTATACAGCACAAAAACCTTCTCGGGGATTTCCCTTGCGTGGCCATCAAAGAAGTCGATCAGTTTTACATTTTTCTTTATCATTTCCGTTAAGGCTGTCCTCATTGCTCTTTGCCCCCGAATGGTTTTCAGATCTTCGAAAACCGTGGGCCCGTACTTGATGCGAAGGGCAGCAGCAGCCGCGATGGACAGGCCAGCCAAAGTTGCTACGGCTGCCCCGGCAATTTGGCGTCCTGAAGAGTTACTGAATGGCCCGGGCATGTTACTGGCACTCAAATCAAAATTTAAGACAACAACCGATGTATAACTTATAATATAAGTACATGTACTGGTTGTTATATTCTTCTGCGGCAACTTCAGTACCGTTTTTTCAGTAATCCAGTGACTCAACTCGAATGAGTGTTACTTTGATCGAACCCAACGGTTCCGACAGAACTGGCTATGATAACAAATGCTGTGAATAATGATGAGTCATAAGATAAGAGCAAAGGACATGATCTTTAGCGAAGGGGCACACATCGAATAAATGCCACTTGCTTGCTGCGACTGCACGAATAGCACGAATAGTATACTACTACCAAAGATCGTGATCGACCCTATACGATCTTTGACTACTACTAGTACTACTGCTACTGGGCAGCTGCGGCAACTACATCCACAAGTAATATACCTTTGGTTGTAACTTGTATATAGAGCGCGGGGTTATATAACTTACAAGGTCTGCAAAGGTATAACGACTTGGTACATATTAAACACAAGTAAAATACCTTTGGTAGTATATAGAGCGCAGGGTTATATAACTTACAAGGTATGCAAAGGTATAACCACTTGGTTGTTTGCATTGATCTCCATATGCTTCAGTATTAATGGGGGTCAACGGTTGTTTGTGTAATAAACACTGGTTTGAAGGGGCCGTGTTGTCATATTAGCAGGCCGCCTTTCTGTCATGCCCCCCCCCCCCCGTGGCTGGCTGGCACGCGGCCGGCTGTGCTTTATTAATTTATGAACTCTCCTCTCACACACACGCCCTCACACCCTCATCACCACTCCTTGATCCTTTATAAGTATTTCATGCAATATAACATCTACAGTGTGTTGGAATTTGAGAGTATTAATTTAAAAAAAACAAAAAAAAACCCCACATACATTTGCCTCTGGAAATACAACCACACTCTACATAGAAACACAGTACGCAATTTTATGGAGTCGACAATTTGGTTCTACAAAATGGCAGACTGCGTTCTGACATGACGTTAATCAAAAACCACATAAATTCAAGGGGTATTAATTTATGTGAATCATTAAATTCTTCTTTCAAAATATCCATCTAACCATATTCGTTTCATAAACACTTTTTATAGCCCAAAAGTGCCCAATGCGGAGGCAAGGTGTCCTTTAGGCTATCCCATCGACTGAGCACTTCATGTTGGTGTTCCATCCAAGGGTCCATTAATATGCTTTCGAGCAACTGCGACTGTTCACTTTTATTAATCCTGACCACCTTTAGAATGGATTGTCTTGTGTCCTGTATCCAACATGTTTCTGACTCACTCTCTTTCTTAAATTGTTTTTGTCATTTTTAATCCTCTTTACTTATTCTGTTTACATTGTTTATCTTTCATAAGACTTATTTTTAGAAATGCTTGTATGTTCCATCCTATTGTTTTGATTGTTTAATTATTGGCCGAATAACTCATAATAATAATAATAATAATAATGTTGTGCATCTACAGGATTTTACCATGCAAATTACATGAATGTGAAACAATACATCAACTTGACTTGGCCTAAATTCCAACATTTAAAGGATAAATAATCATTTGTTTTTCATAAATTTGTGGAGTTTACAATATTACTATATATATAACATTTAACTTTGAACACATCGCTGCTTACTCTGTGCCAATACAAGTATTCATAATTTTTCTCAATTGGTCCAAAATATTTTTCTCAGTACTTAACTTAAAACAAAAACAAAAACAAAAACTCAAATCTTTAATTCAATTCATAAAACAATCTGACATTCCCCACAAAACATCCATTTTTAAAACCAAACTTGTCAACTGTATGCTGATCACATTGTTCTTCACAAGAAATATTCAACTGAAATCTAATGCTGGCACAAAACTTGAGTATAAACATAAATTGGGCTTTAAAAAAAATTATACGTCCAGATGTATATTATTTCTTTTTAAATTGGTCCCATCTCTTTCCATATCTGTACATAAGGCACAGTTGGAGCATTTTCAGCAGTGAATACAATGAATAAGGTGCCCCCCCCCTTCAGCAATGCTGATTTTTCAACTTATCAAAATGTCGCCATCAGCAACTCCAGTCAGTGCACCTGAGAAAATATGCCTTGCTCAAAAAGTGTCCATTTCTACAAGAAAACTGAGTGTTTAAAAATTAAATAAAACAAAACAAAACAAAACAAAACAAAATAAAATAAAATAAAATAAATAAAACAAGTGTAGTTACACCACTGAATGTAGTGCTTCTGAAATGACCAATCAAGTAACTCCTCTCTTAAATGACCAATCACAACCAGGAATGTATTTAACTGATACTCATGAAATCTAGTTTGTGGCGTGTCGTGGCCGAGTAGTTAGTCCGGTCATGACACTTGTGTCCTTGAGCAAGGCACTTAACCACTTAACCATAAGCCTACATCCTTACTGACTGTAAAGGGGGTTACCCTGTTTCAGCCCCAGGAGTAGGTGGCAACGGCCCCTGGAAAAAACAGTTGATTTGTAGCCCACACCTCCAGTGGCTTACTGGCCTTGTGTGTCTGGCGACTTCCATAAAAAAAACCCCCCAAAAACCAAGCTATCCTGTTGCCGAGTCATTGCGTCACACTGGGTTAAGCATATCTTATACATACTTCCACTCCTTAACATTTGGAGAATGGTATAAAGTTTTTTTTAATATAAAGTCTGTACAGCTCTAATCAGAATAAAATGCTGTGAACAAACAGCTTCATCAATTGGCTTTATTTTTGACTGCAAGAGGGCACCCTTTGAGTAGATTGGGTTCAAACGTAGTCAAACCAAAGAAATAGTGTGGTAAACCAGATGCAATTAGACTTCTAATAAAGCAATTAATATACAACTTTTTAAGGTTTTTTTACCATAGCTTTACAATGTAATCAGTGCAAGATATTTACTTGGCAAATTTGTATTTCTAATGTTTTGAAAGTGTACTTTCAAAATGGAATAAGTATTGCCCCCTCTGGCTGTCAAAAATACGTCCTATTGGCTTTTCATAATAAATCCTTCAGCCATATCAATATTTGTAGTACTTGGTATAGAGTAATTTGAGTTAAAGCCTACACCGATGGATCGATGTAAACTAAAAATCTCAGTGCAATAGTTACTTTGATCAGGTTTGACCCAATTCACTTGACGCCTTCATCACAACAATCTTGGTTGTACCATTTTGGGAGTCAACGTCCCTGTGTGCTATACAGTGAAGTACACATTTTAGGCCACGCAGCGTTTACACGCTTACCATAGTTTTATGAGCACTTTGACTACAAAGTAGTGAGCGTGGCAGACAGTAATCGATTGTGAAAGTGGTGCAAGAGGTCGACAGAATTGATGTGAGTACAAGTTATCTTAACAAATATTTCAGCTGTCATTTTTCATCCACCTTATACTGAGAATGAGGCAAGCTTTTTGCTGAATTATCAAATATATTTGTGCATTATCTAAAACATACTGAGCCTTACGTTCACAGGTGAGTTAGTTTCAAGATAAAAAACCATTTAGAATTAATCTAGACATCGTTCAAAAATTAATGTTGCACTTTGCCGACTTCCAAGCTTGACGCATCTCCATTGTAAACAATGAATGACTTCCCTCTTTGCCATGGTCACCAGGCTACTGGCTCAAATCCTTTGGTAGAGACTGCAGCTGCGATTGCGAGAACAACGACGACGACGCTCAAGATGACAATTAACCACTTACTCTGTAGGAAATACAAAGCAAACTTCAAGAGTTAGATTCTGTAGTGGCTGCTTCCGCACAAACTGTTGTCTAAAGTTTCTAAAATTGTACAAAACAAGGTGAACTAACTGAAATGTTTACAAATAAATCGCATTCACAGAGCTTTACTTAACTTCCAAAAAGTTTTACAAAGAAATTGCATTCACTGAGCCTCACTTGAAAAAGCATTATCTCGGACAGGCATTATACTAAAAGAAAGAACAAACTTACAATGGATTTTTTTGAGTTGACCTGCGTGACACTGGCCATGTCTCCTACCATTCGCTGGTAGAGTTGACGCTCAGACTGTCGCTGTTTGGATTCCGTGCTAGTGAGGCGGGAAAGCTCTTGATGTATGACCTACAAGAAAGGCAATGTCATTTAGTCTCAAAAACACCAGTGACCTTAGTGTGAACTGAAGAAGTAAAGCAACTTTACATATCGTTTGAGTATCCGGAAGAAGGACGTAACGAAAGCTGTACAAGGGCATAAGCAATTAATGTGCAAAATTGTGTTTCAAGAAAACTTATCATGAATGTTTGATTGGTTTTCTGCCTTTCATAAAGCCCGGTTCATACTTCAGGCGAATAGCGAAAGTGAAGCGACTTTTCTTGCGTCACAATGGGAGACTTTTGAGGACGCTAGGTGGCAGCAGACTTACCAGGTACATCCATTGTTCTTGGAAATGTGCGCATGCTCACAATTATGTAAACAATGACAATTTACCTGGTAAGTCTGCTGCCACCTAGCATTCCAAAGTCTCCCATTGGAAAACAGCTTGTACACAATTGTTGTGTCACCAAAATTCACTTCGCATTCGCTTTTGCGTGAATTATGAACTGGGCTTAAGTCATTGTAGGGGGAGGTTAAATGGTTAAATTTTGCAAGTTAATGGAAAAACATGTCTTGGGGGGTAGTTCTAGCTACAAAAATGTAATAGTAATGGCATATTTTTTTAAAGGAGCCATTTTATTGCTTACGGCCTGCTGATGCTGGGACAAAAAAAGTACTCTGTGTGCGTGGAAGAAGGACAAAGAGCCTTAAGCCCTTCTTAATTGCTAAGCAAGGTGTGATGTCACAATACAAAGCACTCTGGCAATACTGACAACTCATCTTAAAGATGGATCTTCGTGCTTTGTGAAATCGAGCCCCATGTCTCGCATATCCGAGGAGCTTACTTTATTTGAAGGTTCCTTTGCTAGTGCTTCTTTCATTGTCTTCACAGCATCTTCATATTCGCCAAGACATGCAAGCACCTGTCAGAATACATGGCACGGTAAAGATTTTTTAACACTGACGGGAAGTGTTTAAAATTTGTTAATATTATTTGGTCGTATTTAGCCCGGGTAGCCCCATCAGTCATCTATGAACTGTTCTCCCTGGGGTCACATGTTAAAAAAAAATACAGAATAACAAAGTTACAAAGAACAAAAAAAAATACAAGTATACAAAAATATAAAGACAAATTAAAATGTTTTAAACAGATAAGATACACCTTAAGCCATCCATGACAAAAAGCCCCCAAAATAGAATTACAGTCTGAATAATGAAGAACACCCAAGATTGTCTAGGAATTATGTAATAAGTGTCATATCTTTGGGTTTGTCTGCGTCTGACAGGTACATGTATCCCAATTGAGGGCGTGGTTCCACATCTTGTAGGATGAGATTAACCCTCCTACGTTTTAGGAATAGTTTCCAGCGAGTCGACCAACCATTATAAACTAGTCAACTGCACCGGTTGACTAGTCAACCAAAGTACATCATTCAAAACCACAGTGGATGATACTGAATGACCAGACTAGGGAATTAATTTTGATAAAAAAAAGTCGCATCACTCTTAAGGTAGATCCCCGTGCTGCCACTTCCAAGGTTATATTATAGAGCTAGCTCTATGGTTGTATTGTATAATGGGGTGTGATCCCTGGCTACATGGCAGTAACTGGTTAAATGGCTTCTGACTGGCACTCCCCGAACAAAGATATTGACAAAATAGGGAGACCGCCAACATTAGGGCTGAGTAGCTCAGTTGGTAGAGCGTCAGTACGTTAAACCGGTGGTCGCAGGTTCAAATCCTGCTCCAGTTTCTTTGTTGACCCAAATATTGATTTAAAATTTACCCAGTCAGTTTCCCTTGTGGTTTATTGCTTGATATTAAAAAAAAACGAACATCTGTGTGGCGCTGATATTCATATCTGTCTCAAAAGTTGCTTGTGGAAGAGAACAAAAATTAGACTTGTAGATTTGCCGAGTAACCTTGTTGAGATTTAATGTTGCTCTAAGATTATGTAATAAATTAGGATGACTTGGTTTCCCACTTGATTGACATACCTTTCCTTTCCTGAAGAGCGCTTTGACATTCTCGGGGTCCAGATCCAAGACACTGGTGCAGCACTTCAAGGCTGGATCATAAGCATCGATCTGAACAATCAATCAACACAACAATTTCTTAATATGTCACTGTTTTCATACTGAAAAAAACATTAAGTAGTAATAAATAAAATACTTAAAATACGAAAATAAAATACGAAAATCAGGCACTTCCTGGAAATAAGTGAAACGGCATTACTTGAGAAGACAACTGAATTATCCGCCATGATATCATTGTGATGTGACGTCTTAAACATTCTACATGTTGGAGACCTTAAACTTCACTCTTGAAGGGGCACGGCAATTTTCCTCTGGTAAGGAGCTTTTCTATGAGGAAAATGTGAAGTTGTATTGGAATATTGCAAAGGGCACCACAACAAAAGTACAGAGCACTACGGCAATTGCTGTGGGTGCCATGGGTCAATCAAGGCCTGATGTTAAGAAATACTTACACTGTAGGCCTTTATTTAGCAGGCATGCAAACTCTGAATTTGCTAAAAGCGAGGAAATAGACAAACACACTTAATTTTGTACAGTGTTTATTTCTGTTTTCAATTACACTAAAAGTGAAGAAAAAAAGAGGAAATCCGCTGATCCGCTGAAAAGTTGCATGCCTGAATTAAGGTATTATCTAAAAGCTTAATTACACATATATATCTGATGAGGAAATAAACACAGTTTTGAGTTTAAGCAACAAGTGCCTAGTTTTATGGCATGAACAGGCCTTGAACTTCACTCTTGAGAGGGCAGGGCAGTTTTCCTCTGGTAAGGGGCACCTCTATGAGGAAAATGTAAATTTGTATGGGATCTTTGCAAAGGGCACACAGTAAAAGCACAGGGCACCACGGCAATCGCTGTGGGTTAATTCGAGGCCTGCATGAAGCGTCACATACATTAAATAATACTTGATTTATTTCAAGATAATTTTGGTCGACAGTCTGACGCTGATTCCCATCAACTACCAGTGGGTAAACCACAAAAATCTCACAGCTCGGGCATGACACTCTAATAGCTCAGTCTCAAAATAAACTTCCTGCGAATTGATACCATCTCACAAAAACTTCTTGTGAAGAGCTTTTCATTCAATTTTAGGCTGAACAAAGAAAAATTGACTGGAGCGTTAGGCTGAACAAAGAAAAATTGACTGGAGCGTTAGGCTGAACAAAGAAAACTTGACTGGAGCGGGATTTGAACCAGCGACCCTCGGCTTAACGTATCGGCGCTCTACCAACTGAGCCATCCAGCCCTAAAGTTGGCAACTTCCTATTTTATCAATATCTTTGTTCAGGGGTGCCAGTCAGAAGCCATCCAACCTATAACTGCAGAGTATCCAAGGATCACACCCCAAAGTACCGTCAAAGTTTTGTCCAAATTTCTACTGATGATGCACGTCAGTTTCCTGAGAAATTCTGTGAGGCAATCTTACCTTGAGTTGGGCTGCTGCTAAATTATTGAAACACTTGATCTTCAGATCTGTTATGGCCTGCCTTGCAGCTTCATCCTCAGACACCTTTCAAGAAACATTTCTAGATATGTCACTTCTGAACATTGTTAAATCCTCAGTAATGATAAGTTTTGTTTTCAATAATAATATATTAAGCTTCTAAAGCAAAAACTTTAGTTTACTCTCTTTCTCTTTTAGTTTTCAATAATAGTGCCATTCTATTCAATTTATTGTTTATTTACTCCATGTTGGTAATATTAATACTGGAGTCTTATATAGTGCACTTATCTACCCAACAATTAGGTACGCAAGGCACTTATTGATATTTTCAAGACAGGTTGTTGAGGTTTTTGAATCATGAGACCCATTTATGTAGCACCTTATAAGGGTTTACAAGGTGCTGCGTCGCATTCAGCAGCCACTGCCAGAAACACCGGGGCAAACCCCTTCTCTTAGCGATACGTGTCACTGGGTTCTTTTACGTGCATTTCACTACACACAGGACTTTACATTAATACTCCAGAGGTAATGTTTAAGTTAGTAATGTATGAAAAAGACGTAAGTGTAAGAGAGTTCTTCAGATCTAGTTTAACCCTTTACAGATGACCATAGCGGCCACAAGCGGCTTTTACCAAAACGCCGAGAGCAGTCACAACCGGCTGCGAGATTTGATCAACTTCTGATCAACCTGAAAGATCAATGTTTTACGATTCTGAAACAAAAGCTTTGTTTTCGAATTGCATTATATAAATTTTTACCGGGAAAAAAAAAAATTGTAAAAAAAAAAATGTAAAAAACAACATAATCGTCCAGGTCTGAGAGTATTGTGATGATTACACAGAATCGAATGGTCTCTAGGGGCTCGGGTTGTTCCTGACTAGAGTACCACAAGAAACAATGCTGTGTTTTGAAAATGATGCTCAGCTGAACTTTGTATTTAACCTTTAATCACCCCTGAGGTGCATCATGAGCATGCAGGAATATGAACTAGTCTCCCAAATAAAAATAACAGCCCCTTTAAAAATGTTCAATCCATGTCACCGTGTTACTTGACAATATTTTGCAAAAGCGTTCTCCTACATTTGCACTTTTTGTAAACAAACTCTCTGAAATCTTACCTTGGCACTCTCCAATAGCTTCAGTGCCCTGAATCACAAACAGACACACACACAAAATATAGGACGGTGAATTTGGGTGAAATAGGTTTTTATGAAAGGCAGAATGTAACAGGAAAAAAGCACCACATAATACAAGGACTCTGATGTAATGCAACATGTGAACATCCGTCATTTTTAATGCGATCACTGTAAAACAGAAAAGGAAACATAGGGCCTACCAACTGCCCCTTTCACAGCCAAGTACACATGGTTGTACCCTCAAATCTACTAGTAGTAAACCGGTAAAAACAGCTTTTGAATTTTTTTTCAGTCACCTGTATTTTGGTTATTTGTGACTTGTTTATATCATGTTTCATATCAATGGAAAGCTTATTCCTTCCTCTTCACAACGATACCATATTTGTAACAATCACTTGTTCAGTGGCTCGGCAACTCTGTTTTGAATGCAAGGGGGAGGACGGTCTGACACCCAATGTGCCAATTCTGTATACAATCATGCATGGTCGAGCCATGCATGCGATCTAATTGGTCAATGGAAAACTAAAAGAATGCTAGGTGGCAGCAGACACACTGGTAATTTTCCATTGTTTACATCATTTTGGGCATGCGTAAACTTCTGAGAACAATGGATTTACTTGGTGGTAAGTCTTAAGCCTGGTTTATACTTCAAATAAATTGCAAAAGCGGAGTAAAAATTGTTGTGTCACAATTGCACAAACAGCGCGTATTGAATTTTTGCATTACTAAAATTCACTTCGCATTCACTTTCTTGTAAAGTATGAACCAAGCTTTATACTACACAACATCCATGAAAGTGTCCCATTGATAGCTCACAACGTTCAAACTTCAAATTTCGTTGCCAGCTACCATGAGCTTCACACTCTTACAAAGACACTTTTTCCTTTTTGAATATACGCAAGTATGAGTAGGTTGAGCTGTTTCTTTACTGAAGGGTGGTCACCCACAGGTCTCACACCGGGGTTAGTGAGATTTGGATTCAATCACCCCCGAAGATGAGGTTGAGCAATGATACTTACATTGTGTATGAGTTGATTGCACCTGAGTAATCTTTCCTGGAGTACAGTTCATTACCTCGCTCCCTCTTCTTGTCTCTTCAATTAAAGATCACACAGTAATGGTTGTTAACTTCACTGGCAGACATGACCCACAACCGATATCTAAAATGTGCAGCAAAGCCACACTAGTTTGTTTATACACAAACATACTATATCTTTTTTCAAACAAAGGTAAGAAGGAAAAGGGCACTTGATTGTTGTATGAAATCTGAAAGTTCAAGACCAAGATTAGAGATCAAGAAATTATTTGCAAATTTTGTTTCAATGCATATTTTTAGTGATTTTCCAGTGACTTGATTTTTGTAAATTCAATTTGACTATTACTACATGTATATTTTCAGCAACACTAATTTGATCTTAGGCCCATTTCAAACGTTGCGCTCTTGCTGTGTCGAATTCATACCATTTGAGGTCGGCAATAGCGTGGCATTGGTGCGGCAGTGGTTTCAAAAGTCATGCTTCTGCCGAACTTTGCCAATAGTACAGCAGGACCTGTCAAGCCATGGTTGAGCTAAGCCTCTGCCGCACTGAATTCCAAAAGGGGTTTCAAACGTCGCGCTCCTGCCATGTCGAATCGCGAAAAAATAGGAATATTTGATTTTGACACAGCAAGAGCGCGACGTTTGAAACGGGCCTTACTTGACTATCATCTTGCTGTGTTTTCAGCCACACTAATTTTATCCTTAATACTTCCTGGAATTTATAGTTTTGTAAAGATTTGTAGTAAAAGCAACAATTAATACTCAGCACAGTGCCAACAAAGCCAAATGTTACTGAATTATCAATCAGTGGAATAGTCAATGATGTGAGAATCAAGGAATTACAACCATAAGAATGCTGTGGCTGATCTTAACTCTTTCACTACGGAATAAAAATACAGCTGTGACGGAATTGTTTAATATTTTGTTTATTTCGAGCCGCATGAAGTAATTCAACGAGCCGCTGTGAGCGGCGCATCGTAGTGAAAGAGTTAACCTGTTACTACTGTGTACAGGGGCGTGTTTTGGCGACCTCGACAAGAAACAAGTTCCTGACGTCAAATTCACAGACCAGAACAATTTTTGAGAGCTACGCAAAAACGGGTCGGTAACCAGGAACAGTTTGTGACGTGAAGACATTTCTTAGAAATTAATGTTCTCAAAATGCACAGCCTTTTTTTTATTTTTAAGTAATGGAACTTAGTTTTTGTAATTTTATCAACATTGTTGGATTAGTATGCTTTAATATTTTTCATTTTTAAAAGAATTCTGTCGACACTTTTTGTATGTTTGTGGAATCAACCATCTTGAAACCAAGCCTATCCAAGCCAACAACTCGGTTACAGTTTGGTCGGAACAGCTGCGTCACTGCGGTTGAACAGAACACGCAAAAACGCTATACCATTGACTGAAGCTAAAACTTGTTTCTGGTCGAGGTTGCCAAAACAAGCCCCAGTATGCCCTCTGTATTGGCAATTTGGAAGGCTAATCAAAGGAAATGGCCACAACGTTGTCGCGACACAGGCACGTAGAGGTGCCCTTGGCAGCCAGCCACAATGACCCATAGAGATGGAAAGTGTTCAATTTTTCCAGAGGGAGGAAAACCGGAGAAAAATCCTTGTGACACTGGAGAGAACCAATGCACATTTCTACTTCCGTATTTATGGCCCTAGCCGGGAATCGAACCAGGGCCACGTTGGTGAGAGGCGAGCATTTTACACACTAGCCATGCTAGCCACCCATGCCACACCCATATTACAACTATGGTAAACTGCACCAAATTGAAAAAAAAGAGAAAAGTTGCAATTTTCCACACAGCCAAAGTAGATGCGGTTATAAATTTCCTCAATAAGGAATTGCACAGGCACGGTTGTACCCAGCATTCTCAGAGCTCGATTTCTGAGGTGAGAATACAAAAAAAATGTTCTTACACCACTGAGCACAAGTCATCTCTGCTCATCGTCTCTAGATCGGGAGCTTCTTCAACATTCAACAGCTCTAGTTCATAAGTCACATCTGCATTAGGCGGGATGTCTGGTGCCCTGAATACAATCCAAATAAAGAAATTAGTATGAACTACAAGGGCTACTGCATTTCTCAGTATGATACCCAAATGTAGTTTACAGTGTAAAAAAAACCAAAAAAAAAACCACTAATAAGTTAACGACTTGTTCATTTTTTACTCAAATAATCAACAGGCATGCAACTGAAGTTTGTAAAAAACTGTGCCAGGCACAGCAGGGCTTCATACTGTGTTTGTCTATTTTCAATGGTACAGCTAAGAAAAACTCAAGAACGAGGAAATCAGCTGATCAGCTGAAAAGTTGCACTCCTGAATCTATCAACTTCGACATGGGGTAAGAAGGAGGGTTTAATTCAGGCAGAGCTTGAAGGATAGGCCAGACCTACTAACTGTTGACTACAGTAGGGGTCGAGGGAGCTAGTGACAATGTACAAGGATGCAATTTTTATTACTGATATTTAAAAACAATTATCATCTGCAGATCCTCAGAAGAGACAATAACCTTCAAATAGCACTTTCCTCATTTCTGCGGAACACTGTCAGTGGAGTTTGACATAACCTTCCTTGCAGGGATATACCCTTCCTCTAAATGGACCTTTGAAAAGACGACGCAGGAGAAACTTGCCTACCTTCCGTTTTCACCGTAAGCAAAGCGTGGAGTCGTCTTGATGATGGCAACTTCACCCAGTTCCATCAAAGAAACACACAGATCCCATGCTATAAAAAAAAAAAAATTCAAATCATTTAACAAAAAAGCAGAAAAATCATCGACATTAACCCTTACCTCGCCCTACACAACAAGATCCAACAGTTCTAAATCTTTGTTGTACTATGTTGCACAGGGAATTCTGTGGCTTCCTCTCTTGTGTGTGTGTGTGTTGTTACACAACACAACAGTATCCACATATGGATCTTGTTGCTTGGGGCAAGCCACTCACATTTGATAAGTGTTGTATGGTGTTGGACTGGGCATATAACACTGTGTGGAACGGTGAAAAGATAGGGGTAATGAGTATTCCTCTAAATTTAGTGTCACCCTTCCAAGAAAGAACCCCCAAAAATTGTGGTGAGGTAGGTGCCACTTCAGGCTCCCAGGTCTCCCCCCCCCCCATCCGCTGCCCTGACATGCCTGAGAAGAAACATATGATATGTCACCAAACTTCTTCTTGTTTGACACAATCACTTTCTGATGCATTTAATTTATTTGCCAACTTCTGTATGTGCAATTTTCATTTGAAAAGTTATTTCAATTAAATTAATAGAGGGTATGCACAGCCGTAAGTAAATTTATGGCCGTTTCGACCTCATTGAGGGCGCTGTTGTACATATCTCTATGGAACTAGTGATGTCAGATGCATAAGGTCTATCAATCAATCAAAACAAGATATAGGCCTATAGCACCGGTTTCAAAGGTGCTTTGACAAAAAATATTTAATAGAAAATGAACTGACGTACAAATGAGTTTATCTGGACTTGAATTTGAGCCCAAATCTTACTAGACAAACACAGTAGAGATTCAGACTCGGTCTTAGACCCCGACTCAAAAAGGACCAGACTGTAAAACCGCGTAAACGTCTGGGAAGAATAATTCATACCTACCACTCACTACATCTCCCTCTCCCAGAACAAAGTTGATGGTCTCATGACAGTCGACCTCTGCTCCATTCTCCAACGACCCTTTACTTCTCAAGGTCACTAGTTCACCTCTCTGGGGGCGAGTGGCTGCCCCCTGACCCTTCTTCAACACTTTCTTCTCCAGCGCCCCATTCCCAAGCACATCCATCCATTCTGGTTCCTCCTTGTTTGATCCAGCTGATTCACTGGCATTTACTGGAGATGTTTTCTCGTTTGTGTCTGCTGTTCTTCCGATTTCGTCAATGTTTGTTCCTATCTTTTTGACGGGGGACACGTCTGCCTCGTCAGACGCTGATTTTGGTTTTGAGTCTATCAGTTCAGGCATGTCACTATCATCATCTTCGTCATCATGATCCTCGCCAAGACCATTGAGGGCGTCTTGTTTGTTTTCATCACCATTACAATGAGCTTTTCTCTGTGAGTCACTCATGGGATTGTCTGCATCACCCACTCCAAGCTGTGAGTCGAATTTCTCTGCCTCCATCCTTGTTGTGAACGGTTCTACCTGAGGTAAATAAAATAGTAAAGTGAAAAATTAGTGAATGCACATTACTTGAATCTGAAACTGAAGTGAAGGCTCAAAATTTGGAGAGTATTTTATTGTTTTACAAATTACATACAATGCTTTTTTTTTTAAATTTTGCACAATCGTCTACAGATTACACCTAACTCTTCTTGTATGGTCTTTTTATCAAGTTTCCCTTACATTCAAAATTTAACGACGTGTGACTAGTTATGTTAGTCATGTTTGTTAGTTGTGGTAATGAAATATGAACGGAAAATACATCAGGATTTAGGTGTACCAGGATTTGGAGTTGGGGTTGTACTATTTAGCGTCAACTCGACGATTTCACAACTCAAGACAACTCCACGACAACTTAATTCAGCGAGCGAAAACTATCTTGAAACACGATTTCTTTAAATAACAGGTCTGGTCATCATTTTTCTCACAAAAAGGACTTAATTTCCAAGAGGGAAATTATTTCTTTTCAGCGAAATTAACCTGCTTTTCTGTCTGTGTTTTTGTGCAAAAAATGTGAAGCTACTGCGCTTGCGCATTGACAATGGACCGTACCATTTTACTACAGATATGCCCTTGTCTTTCTTTTCTCAATCGTTCTGCTCTCTCTAATGTTTCAGTTAATATTTTATTATTGAATTATCTTTACTTCTATATTATTACTATCATTGTTATTATCATTATTTTTGCTAAAACTAAATAGGACAAGCTTTGTCAATGTCTTAAAAGATAAAGCGCATTAAATACTTGATTGTTGTTACGACCAATGTAGTTTGTCAAAGTTTTGTATTGGTTTATTATAATTTAAAATATTAATTGAAGCATTAAAGAGAACAAAAAGATTGAAAAATGAAAGATTAGGGAATGTTTGTGCGAGTAATTTCTCCTTTATCTCTCCCCCTTAGTGAAATGGTACGGTCTGGTGTTAATGCGCAAGCGCAGTAGCTTCACACTTGCACAAAAACACGGACGGTAAAACGGGTTAATTTCACCCACCTCCATGATTTCACCATATGGAGGTAGAAATTAAATTTCCACTGACAAAAATAATTTCTCTCTTGAAAATTAAGTCTATTTTGTGAGAAAAGTTATGACCAGACTTATTATTTAATACATTCTGGCTAAGAAATCGTGTTTCAAGGTAGTTTTAGCTTGCTGAATTAAGTTGTCGTGGAGTTGTCTTGAGTTGTTGTGGAGTTGTCTTGAGGAATACCGGACACTTCAGCACCTGGCAAACTCGGCACCTAACAATCTCGGCACCAGTAATTCGGCACCTTACAAGCTCTCGGCATCGGCATATATTTTACTCGCAAATTCGGCACCCAGCAACAGGCCTACAGGCATTTGTTGTTGAAAATGCCTTGAAAGAAGGGTCAAACGCTGGAATAAAAAACTGAGCCCATATGTAGTTGTTCGTTGGGTTTATGGGCGGCGCGCTTGGGGTCCAAAACGATTGCCGCCCTGTGGGGGGGGGGGGTAGAAGTAATCCACAAGTTCTTGTGTGGTTTGGGCGAAATGCCGAGTCTAACATTTTTTGGGTGTAATAATGTAAGGTCTACTTTTTGTGTAGCCCCATAGTTTTTGTGCAAATACGCTGGACTACCTCTGCTTGGTAGTCCAGCGTATTGGCACAATGTATGGGGCTACTTTTTGTGCAGACGTGGACATTGGTAAACTGACGTCTCAGACTTCCACATGTTACATAATAATTAACATTCATTCGGTTGTTAGGTCTACTTTCCGTGTAGACGCGGGCATTGGTTTAGCTGCCGTTTTGCGGGTGCCGAATTTGTATTTGTACACTACAGGTGCCGAGTTTGCAAGGTGCCGAGTTTGCAGGGTGCCGAGATGGAGGTGCCGTGTTTGCTAATGCTAGGTGCCGAAGTGACTGGTATGCGTCTTGAGTTGTCGTGAAATCGTCGAGTTGACGCTAAATTAAATAGTACGACCGTAGACATGGTATTGGTAGAGTTGTGTTACTAACTCAGCCCATGGAGGAAGGAAAATCTATTTTCCTTCCTCCATCATGTCCATGCTCAGCCTAATTAGCAATTGCAATCAAATTTTGACCAAAATGTAGGCTTATTGGAATATAAAACGCTATAGAAATTGTACTCACACTACCACCATGCAGTCAGATTCTACGATTGTTCTAGATAAGATTGTGCTGTGCTTTAATGAATTTGTATCAACCTTCGCTTTTTACCGACCGAGCTCTACAAAATAAACAAAGGTCACAAAAGAGCCCAGGCTATGTGAGCACTGAATTTGGTGCTGGCACGAATTTAGTGCTGGTACCAAATTTCAAAATAGTCAGCGAACGACCGTCACGAACGGTCAGCGTCATTCATTGGGTGTTGCATGATGCCCAATTTTCAATTGAAAGTGTTTCAACGAAAAACTGTGAAACGAATTTTTTCTTCTTCATAGATGTGTTCCTTATATCCCAAACTAATATGCATATGCGCCCCAAATTAATCAGTCCACTATTTAGCTCAGCCCAACTAATTAAACAACTGCATTGTTAGCCCACTTGCGAATCAAAAATCCCAAAACACGCAAATACCTATTTTTTAATTGAAAGTGTTTCAACGCAAAACTGTAAAATATTGTTTTTTCTTCTCTACAAATTACTAACTCAGCCCAAGTAATTAAACAAATGCGTATATTTGCACACTTGAGAATCTAATATAAATGCAAAAACGCATCAATGCCAATTTTTCAATTGAAAGTGTTTCACAACGAAAAACTGTTAAATATAATTTTTTTTTCTTCATCGATGTGTTCCTAATATCCCAAACTATTAATAACTCTACTAGTTAGCTCAGCCCAAGTAATTTAACAACTGCATATAGTAGCCCATTTGCGAACATAGTATGAAAAAAACACGGAAGTACTGATTTTTGACTTGAAAACTTGAAATCGTGAACAATTAGTTTTTTCTTCTTAGATGTGTTAATCCTAGTGTTTTGGCTTGGTGCGGCGCGGCAAGGCTTGGTGCGGCGCGGCAAGGCTTGGTGCGGCGCGGCAAGGCTTGGTGCGGCGCGGCAAGGCTTGGTGCGGCGCGGCAAGGCTTGGTGCGGCGCGGCAAGGCTTGGTGCGGCGCGGCAAGGCTTGGTGCGGCGCGGCAAGGCTTGGTGCGGCGCGGCAAGGCTTGGTGCGGCGCGGCAAGGCTTGGTGCGGCGCGGCAAGGCTTGGTGCGGCGCGGCAAGGCTTGGTGCGGCGCGGCAAGGCTTGGTGCGGCGCGGCAAGGCTTGGTGCGGCGCGGCAAGGCTTGGTGCGGCGCGGCAAGGCTTGGTGCGGCGCGGCAAGGCTTGGTGCGGCGCGGCAAGGCTTGGTGCGGCGCGGCAAGGCTTGGTGCGGCGCGGCAAGGCTTGGTGCGGCGCGGCAAGGCTTGGTGCGGCGCGGCAAGGCTTGGTGCGGCGCGGCAAGGCTTGGTGCGGCGCGGCAAGGCTTGGTGCGGCGCGGCAAGGCTTGGTGCGGCGCGGCAAGGCTTGGTGCGGCGCGGCAAGGCTTGGTGCGGCGCGGCAAGGCTTGGTGCGGCGCGGCAAGGCTTGGTGCGGCGCGGCAAGGCTTGGTGCGGCGCGGCAAGGCTTGGTGCGGCGCGGCAAGGCTTGGTGCGGCGCGGCAAGGCTTGGTGCGGCGCGGCAAGGCTTGGTGCGGCGCGGCAAGGCTTCATCGATGTGTTCCTAATATCCCAAACTATTAATAACTCTACTAGTTAGCTCAGCCCAAGTAATTTAACAACTGCATATAGTAGCCCATTTGCGAACATAGTATGAAAAAAACACGGAAGTACTGATTTTTGACTTGAAAACTTGAAATCGTGAACAATTAGTTTTTTCTTCTTAGATGTGTTAATCCTAGTGTTTTGGCTTGGTGCGGCGCGGCAAGGCTTGGTGCGGCGCGGCAAGGCTTGGTGCGGCGCGGCAAGGCTTGGTGCGGCGCGGCAAGGCTTGGTGCGGCGCGGCAAGGCTTGGTGCGGCGCGGCAAGGCTTGGTGCGGCGCGGCAAGGCTTGGTGCGGCGCGGCAAGGCTTGGTGCGGCGCGGCAAGGCTTGGTGCGGCGCGGCAAGGCTTGGTGCGGCGCGGCAAGGCTTGGTGCGGCGCGGCAAGGCTTGGTGCGGCGCGGCAAGGCTTGGTGCGGCGCGGCAAGGCTTGGTGCGGCGCGGCAAGGCTTGGTGCGGCGCGGCAAGGCTTGGTGCGGCGCGGCAAGGCTTGGTGCGGCGCGGCAAGGCTTGGTGCGGCGCGGCAAGGCTTGGTGCGGCGCGGCAAGGCTTGGTGCGGCGCGGCAAGGCTTGGTGCGGCGCGGCAAGGCTTGGTGCGGCGCGGCAAGGCTTGGTGCGGCGCGGCAAGGCAAGGCTTGGTGCCACCCACCAC